>CM064509.1:14991264-15461063 GCA_032716605.1 Paralithodes platypus | reverse complement strand
AACTGTACGGGGTTTGGTATTTTGTGGTTGGCAAGATTGGTAACACCAAGTATAGAAGTGATATCTTAATCACATAAAAGACACTTTATATATACATTAGTTATAATAATATAATTGTCTTGCCTTTTATTTACTCAATACACCTTATGAAATGGACCCTGCGGTTATTTGCTGCTGCTGTCATATGCATTGGGTCAAACCAATTACCTTGTGGGTCGGTCAGAAATAATTTGACTACACCTGCTAACTTAAACTAAATATAGTTATGCCTTTTATTGTTCATCCTGTCATATAACATTATTGCGTCAGCGTGATCTGACCTAAACTGTTTGTGCGCCTTTTCCTCCTTTACTCAATATATCAATAATATTCATAGATGACTTCAATATAATTATCCCATCAATGGCATATGTTTCAATATGTTCAGAACACTATGATCTGTGCTATATGTTATAATGAATATTGTTATAAATAAGTATTTATATAGGCTACTCTTACTATGATGTTCAATTACCAGGTAATCACGAACATCTGTGTTGTTTTCAACATTTCGACTTCTCATCTATTAGTCATCATCAAGATCTAAAGTTACCAGTATATACGATCACAGTATTAACCTTGAGTTTCGTATATATTAAAACGAAGACTCATATTATTATGCCTATTATTTTACTTTTCCATGAAACGTAATTAAACAGTTTAATACACTAACCAATATATCAGATGCAAAGTCACACAGGGAAAATGAACTAACAATTTGCCAAAATAATAGAAACAATAAAGAATAGGAAATGATGTATCATTACTCAAATATTAGCCTACACATTTACAGTCCGTGATTACCTGGTCCTCCTCTTTCTCCCAAAGGGACTTACTTACAGTCTGTCGTCCTTCGACCTTGGGCATGGAATCGTTATCTCCCTATCACACTGGCTTAAGGGGAGAGTTTTAGTTTGCTCCCTAGTCCTCTATCAAGCATTAACACATTTAATATCTCCCAACACTCCCTTTCAAGATAAATGTGTACATTTTTCGGTAGAAAAATGTCCCTACCCAAGGTCGGTTATTCATAAATTTCAGACTCGCTATCGCTCGCCAGGAAAAATAATAGACACCTAAACAGTAAGAAAAGTTTTAATATTGACAAATGGGGCGAAAAGTTATAAAATAGCCAAGCTAATGGGGTAAATGCCTTTAAATGTCTCAACATTAATGGGGCTAAACACGAGGGAGAAAGGGGTTCAGAAAAAACACCCTCAAGTTAAAATCTCCACTTAAAGCCTGACCGTCGTCATACGCATATCAGGTGAACTCGCTCCTCGGATTGATTTACTCCAATGTTGGCCTGAATAGAATCCGTCTGTAGGCTGTTATTAATCTTTGGCAATCGCTACTAAGAAGTCGAGTCTATATACCATATTAACGCAAATATGGTTAGTTTGACCGCTAATACAATTTAAAAATTGACAGGAATTGAAGATCAATATGATCGAGAATACACCGACGATTGTCAGTTTATTAAGTAGCGCAGTGGTAACCGTATTAGGCTTACATTAAGTAGCGCAGTGGTAACCGTAATAGGCATACATTAAGTAGCGCAGTGGTAACCGTAATAGGCTTACATTAAGTAGCGCAGTGGTAACCGTAATAGTCATACATTAAGTAGCGCAGTGGTAACCGTAATAGGCATACATTAAGTAGCGCAGTGGTAACCGTAATAGGCTTACATTAAGTAGCGCAGTGGTAACCGTAATAGTCATACATTAAGTAGCGCAGTGGTAACCGTAATAGGCATACATTAAGTAGCGCAGTGGTAACCGTAATAGCTTACATTAAGTAGCGCAGTGGTAACCGTAATAGTCATACATTAAGTAGCGCAGTGGTAACCGTAATAGGCATACCTTAAGTAGCGCAGTGGTAACCGTAATAGGCTTACATTAAGTAGCGCAGTGGTAACCGTAATAGTCATACATTAAGTAGCGCAGTGGTAACCGTAATAGGCATACATTAAGTAGCGCAGTGGTAACCGTAATAGGCTTACATTAAGTAGCGCAGTGGTAACCGTAATAGTCCATACATTAAGTAGCGCAGTGGTAACCGTAATAGGCATACATTAAGTAGCGCAGTGGTAACCGTAATAGGCTTACATTAAGTAGCGCAGTGGTAACCGTAATAGTCATACATTAAGTAGCGCAGTGGTAACCGTAATAGGCATACATTAAGTAGCGCAGTGGTAACCGTAATAGGCTTACATTAAGTAGCGCAGTGGTAACCGTAATAGTCATACATTAAGTAGCGCAGTGATAACCGTAATAGGCATACATTAAGTAGCGCAGTGGTAACCGTAATAGTCATACATTAAGTAGCGCAGTGGTAACCGTAATAGTCATACATTAAGTAGCGCAGTGGTAACCGTAATAGGCATACATTTAGTAGCGCAGTGGTAACCGTAATAGGCTTACATTAAGTAGCGCAGTGGTAACCGTAATAGTCATACATTAAGTAGCGCAGTGGTAACCGTATTAGGCTTACATTAAGTAGCGCAGTGGTAACCGTAATAGGCATACATTAAGTAGCGCAGTGGTAACCGTAATAGGCATACATTAAGTAGCGCAGTGGTAACCGTAATAGGCTTACATTAAGTAGCGCAGTGGTAACCGTAATAGTCATACATTAAGTAGCGCAGTGGTAACCGTATTAGGCTTACATTAAGTAGCGCAGTGGTAACCGTAATAGGCATACATTAAGTAGCGCAGTGGTAACCGTAATAGGCTTACATTAAGTAGCGCAGTGGTAACCGTAATAGTCATACATTAAGTAGCGCAGTGGTAACCGTAATAGGCATACATTCAAAGTGTAGGAGTTCCAGCCCCTCGGACGTAGTTTATCTTTTTAATTCGTAATTTGGATAATTTTAAACTAATGTATGGTAGCCTACAATGTTTAAAATTGGTTAAAGTATATAGAGTTTATAAAGTATATGTTTCTTGATTACAATAGGCTTACAATATTATCGAATCTACTGTTATTACACTAACTACCCTAATGTAACTAGCCTAACTGCTAACTTAATTGTATCCTTTCATAAATGAACTTATTGTGTCCTAACTTAATGTTATATCCTAACCTAGATTACCATATCCTAGTTTATATACTAAACTACAGTATTATTGTATATAATAACCCAAGACACTCAAAACGTATTATATATGAAATTAACACATTATCTGCAAAATATGTTATTTCACTTCGTATAATGTATTTCTAAGTAAAAACTAAAACAAACCAAAATAAATCAATACAAAAATATCGCTGCCACGGGAGACTCGATCCCCGGTTAGTAACCTGTTGAGTACCGGTACCGTCCTTGTAACTATATTTTGGCTACCGGTACCATTGGACAAAATTATTTAGCTTAACCCTTCCTACCCGGGCTACCTTAGGTAAGGACAGCTCTGCAGAAGAGCCGCTACCCGGCCGGCCTTACCTAAGAAGGCAGCTTAATAGCCTAATGAAGCTTGGTCCGAACGCTGTGCGTACGACGTATGTCAACAAACCCAAGCGTTGCGTCACCGCACCTCCGAAAACAAGAAGGAGAAGACTCTTCAATGTTATTGTTCTAACGTCAGACGAAATTAGTGTCTGAAAAGCCCCCATATTGGCAACATCTCTGCAATATTTGCTCCACTGAAATCGTCATCACAACTGAACCAGTTGACTTACAGAGCTCTACTCAACGCCAAAATACAGATTGAAAACCACACTACGATTATAGATGAGTGGGAAAGTTCTAGCAGTGAAAATAAACATAAATACGGTAGCCTAGGCCTAGACGTTTTTCAGCCATTTCGCCCGGGTACGGGCGACCGTCCTTAGGTAAGACAGGCCGGGTAGGAAGGGTTAAATAGGGCCTCCAGCGATTAACAGGCTTTGAACTATCTCACTTAACCATTTTACTACTGTGACGTCTACCAGCGTGGGCAGAATCGCCTCTCATTAGCCACTAGCGCTCGCCAGGGACATTGAAATGGGCTACAGTTATCCGAGAATGTTGTTCTTTCTTTCCTTGTGCTCACATTATCACAGACAGTCCAGTGGTGGTCTTTGTTTCCGTCTTTGACAACGGGAAGTATTTTATATCATTAGTAGAATATAAGATGCATTGTGTAAAGTTAAGGAGAATGAGCGATGTAGGCAGCGTGGTGGTAATATGTGCGTGTGTATGTATGTGCTGCCTTCCTCGCTCGGAGGAGTTTTCCCGCTTGCGCGCGGGCTTTCCCGCGCCCTTGATTGGCTGGCGGATCCTGGCGCGTCCTAAGGGCCTGCTGCCTTGTGACGTCTCGGCCCGTGATTGGCCGACCATCGCGCCCTTGCGGGCTCCTGTGTAACTAACTTCCTCCATGAGGGTTCCCAGGAGCTGTTCTCCTCAGGACAGGCTAGGCGCGCGTGCTTCTAACATTCCTTTGCATACTCTCTCCCGATCACCCCCTTTACCACTGTCTCTCTCTCTGACCTTCTTCTTTTCCATTGCTTCTCACCTTTATTCAATTACTTGTCCCCTTGGGTTCTGCATACGGTTTCCATAGGCGGCCGATTGTATTGCATGCGCCGTCCTCAGAGATATTTACATGTACTTAGAATAGGTATTGAGGGTTCTTAGTTAGTAGAGGTGGGAAACTTAGTGTGTCTCCATTATTGATTTAGTGTTTCTGCTCTATTATTTAATGCTAGACTGGGATAAGGTAACTGTAGTCGTTGTCTCCGATGTGTGTATGGTTTGCTTATACCTACACGACTTCGACCGGTCCTGTGGTAGCCTGTGTTGTCTTTTCGCTTGCGTCCTTTGCGAGTGCAGCATTGTGTTGACTGAGGGTTTTGGCCAGTTCCAGTTCCACACTTTGCTGCCTCTTTGCTTGTCTTTAGAGGGTCGCCAGGGTAGAACCAGATACTTGTGATCTGGATCTATCAAGAGAGCACCCTAGTCAATTAACATAACTCAAAGGATGCAGTCTTAAGGACATCGCTAGGCTACGAGCCTGACTTGCTTCAACCACAGTTCCTTACCTAGAGTATTCCAGCTAGACATTATTAATCGAGTAGACACTTACTAGTATTTAATATAAGCTCTTTGATATGTACGCATTATTATTCACAGCATTTATTAGTCTGTAGGTTGTTGTTGAGTTGCACAACCATAGCAACTGTTTCGTTGATGAGGAAGTACTTCTTTTAGTGTCGAGCATTGCTACCGTTGCGCATTTATAGTATTCTCGTGTCAGTTAACATTATATGTCCTATCTTTTAGTGTATTCACTTTACACGTGTGGTGTCCTGCCTCCTGCCTTTATATAGTTTAAGATACGAGCATCTTATGAGCATCAGACTTTCTTCAGAAGTTTCCAGGTCTATGCTGTAGGACTATACTTCTCTTTCTTTCAGATAGGAGTGAAGAGTTTATTGTTATTTAGAGTAACTGTATTGACGCATCTTTTTATTGTATTAAATCTTGCAGTGATTTAATTGATCTTTTCATAGATTCCTTTTTATGCATTTTAACGTAACTTGCATCTTGTTTGTTATCAGGCTATACCAGTGTGGGTTAGCCTGAAGTAGAGTACATTTATGCCAAGTTAAGGATACCCCGCTATCGCAGATTAACTCTGGAGGGTATAGGTGTTTTTGTTCGCCGGCATATAAGTTCGAGGGTTTGGATCTAGCGTACCGTTGTTGCATAGTGCCCTATTACTAGTCCAATCATTAAGTGCCCTTGTTTTATTCGTATCCCCGGTCGTAACAAATGGCGACCTTGCCTAGTATCTTATCTTAGTCGTCATACCAAATGAACTAAGAAATAATTGCAGGATTTTTGGACATTATTTTGTTTTTGGAGGAATATTTTGGACACAGATTTTTTTTTTGGCAACGTAGTATAGCACTTGAGTTGTCTTCAAGCATTTTTTGAGTGAATAGTGCTACATGAGAGTTTAGGTACTTTTTTTTTTTATAAACGTTGAGAATTTTCGGTGGCCACTAAATCGAACGACGGATCAATGCACAGTGAGGACACAGTATGGGAAGCAGGCTCTGAGGTGCAGAAGCTGGGTTTGTTAGAAGGCATTAGAGTAGTAACTAGTGAGGAGGATGCAAGGAAGTTTCTGGAGATGCCTATTACTGTTGACCGGGTGTCGGGGATTGATCGGTATGGTCTCCAGTGTTTGGCCATGGTCATGGGGCATGTTGGCACTAGCAGCATGACGAGAAGTGACCTGGTGGCCTGTGTGCTCGGTGGGGTGCGTGGGGCTTCGGGTGGAGCGGGAGCTGGGGCACCTTCGGCCCAGCCTCCATTCCACTCGACTCCTACCATGGCGCCCCCTCGGGCTCCGGAGCCGGGTACGTTCCCGCAGGTCACTGGCAGCGTGGTTTGCCCCTGGGTGGATCACTGGGTGGGTCTCCAATTGTTGCATCTCCTCCTCAAGGTTTAACTCCAGATATGATCTTCCAGCTTGAGATCGCTAAGACGGCTAAGCAGCAGGAATACCAGCTTGAGATGGCCAAGATTCAGCAGCAGCAGCAGATATCTGAGGCTGAGGAGAGAAAGGCCATACGTGAGGCTGAACTTCAGGTTGAGGCTATGAAGTACTGTGCAGACATAGAGCTTGAGAAGTCTCGGGTGGAGTCGACAGGGCAGCGTCTCGGTTCTGGGAATTAAGGTCTTGATCAGTCTTTATCGCACCTTCTTAAGTTAGTCCCTGCATTTGACGAGTCGGGTGTCACCGAGTTTTTCCTGCATTTTGAGAAGAAGTGCCGGGAGCACCAATGGCCCGAGGTTAAGGGGACCGACCGGTTAATTTAGGCTTAAAAAACTCGAAATCCTGAAAATACCAATAGGTGTTTACTCAACAAGAGTCAACATCCCTTCATAAGCCAGTGAAATGTTATTAGTGAAAACCCATTGGAAATAGTTTTTTTTTTATGTTTTACAAACGTTTCCTGTAATTCTAAATACGTTATATAGCGAACTTTGAAATTAACATGCTCAGTAACTACTGGTCGTACGAGGAGCATACCTATATAAATCGAAAGAGCGTATGCTACTCTACAACCTCCCTTTATCTTCTACTTTGCCATGTTCCTCCGTAAAATATTGTAAATCTAAAAAAACAGAAGTAAAAATGTTCACCTAATTACCTTAGACTTTCACCTGCTTTTCTCAGAACCTATATTGCCGCACTATCGGATGTTATTCTACAGTTATTATTGGACCTATAGGAATGGTGTATATACCATTGGAAAGGTAATTAAAAATACTAAAAGGCCTATAAAGCCAATTTACTCTAGTAATTTAATTTGTTCACAATATGTCGTCAAAGTTGTAATTTTCTATAAATATATTCGTCTGAATCCGTAATCACCTAAATCGAACAAATACACAAAATATATAAAATGTGTTTTATAAAAACTACAGATACACCTTTTGTGAGCTGCTTGATCACATAAAACATGTGCTATGGGGATTTCTGTAGGAGTTTATCATTTTCTGCAGTGCTATGATTTTCAACGTTTGTTTACCTAAATTGCAAGAAAAAAGCAAAACAAAAATAAAATAAAACAATTTTTGATCTAGTTTTATGGTCATATACACCTGTGCCGAATTTAATTTAAATTGAAAGTAAGACCTGGAAGTTTGTAATTAAGTGGGCAGCCCTTGTTTCCTCTAGGTTGGTTGGCAAAGGACTCAAGGCATATGATGCGTTGCCCTTGGAGTCTTGCATCGATTATGAGGTATTGAAGGAAGCTGTTCTGCGGGCATATGAGTTACAACCAGAGACATATATGTTGAAGTTTCGGGGTGTTACGAAGGGACGTGAGTGCAATTTTCTAGAACATGCCCGGGAACTGTCTGATGCTTTGAGAAATTGGCTGAGGTCAGAGAAGGAGACGACGTTCGAAGAGCTTGAGCAGTTATTCCTTCTAGAGCAATTTTTTAAATGCCCAGGCGGTGACCTGACTTTGAACCTCAAAGAGAAACAACCTAAAACTCTACAAAAGGCAGCTGAGTTGGCTGACCTGAGAGTATCGCTGATTCGTGGGTGCGGGTCTGCACAACGGACCGATGCAGTTAACAAGGGGCGCAACACCCCACCCCCCCGAGTCAGTGATGCAACATTTAATAACGAAAGTAAGAGCAATGATACTAATTTTGATCTCAAACCAAAAACCGTCCCGTTTAAGAAAGGTCAGGGCCCTTCCCCACCTCAGGGGAAGTCCAAGGGTGAAGTAGAGTGTTTTAAGTGTCATAAAAAGGGACATTTTCCACGTTCCTGCCCTAGTAACCAACCTGCAGCAGTCGTGTCTTTGGCTAGCAACATTGGGGTGTCTCTGAGGTCTTCTGCATTTACCCGGGGTGATATGTCAGATGCGGGGGCACAGCCAGTGAAGGAGTGTCCGGAAGGCTCGAAACCTGTCCGCGATGCTTTTTGCGACCATAGAGGGCGTGGCTGCGTGAGTTAGGCTGGTTGCAAGCATGGGTTGGAGTTGTTACGTGATACAGGTGCATCCCAGACTCTGATGAAAAATTTACAGGCAAACCTATAAACGTGGCACGGGTTGTTGTGGTGCAGGGTATTAATGCTACACGGGGTACCCGTTGGTTCGAGTGGAGCTGGAGGTTGATGGTGTGACACGAGGGATAGATGTTGGAATCGTAGAGAAACTGCCAGTAGAGGGCGTCGACCTTCTTCTCGGCAACGACTTTGCGGTGCCTACTTCTGAGGTTCCACCCTTAGTCGCTGCCGAGAGGGCGGCCGACGTGAGTAGGGAGGGGCAGAAGTTGGTCGAGAGGTGTCAATTACAGCGGATGGCATGTGTTGACACCCGATCTCGTGCATCTAAGGTGTCACAGCCTATTCCTCAGTCTCTAGACCAGCGGAGGAACGGTCGGAAGGAGAAAGCTAAAGTTGGGAGAAGTTTTGTGAGTTTTGATCCAGCGGCTCTTCTTGGCGACTCAGTATTAGGATCAGTGATGAGCTCCGGAGTGGCCCCAGAACCTGTCCCCCCTAGGGACATGGTTGGGCGTGATGGCACTCCACGACAGAGTAGTTCCCAGGTGGAGGAGAGTTGTGGGAACGGGGCTATTGAACACGAGGACGGGGAAACATGTCATGTGAACCTGTTAAAGGAGTTTGTGAGGCATCCACCTGAGCAGCCTACTGTCCCTGCCTTGGTCTGCAGCGGCCAAGGTGGAGAAGGAGAGGGGGGCAGTGGGGCACAGGTGGAGGAGAGTTGGGATTGTCCTGTCTCGGCGGAGCAGTGGGCGGGGAGCACGAGTCTGGTGGCTGTGGAAGCGCTAGAGCACCTGCCTGAGCAGCAGTGTGCAGCGCTCCAGCACTGGCTCGGTTCATACCCCACTGGTCGTGCCGAGCACCCAGGCCTCACAACTCATGTGGTGCACGGTGTTCCGCTGGCAGGTCACTTGAATGTTAGTAGACCATTAGCCTCGTTGTTTCGGTGGTTCAAGGTGGGCGACGAGGCTTTGGCATGGTTGTCAGGTCATGGTCGACCCATGGCTGCCAAGGGTGGTGGTCAGAATCAGGACATTGAGCAGATTGGTGAGGTTGGCTGTGGAGTGGATGCGCCCGGTCGTCGCATAGCCTCCCAATGCTGCCCTAGTAAGATGCAACAGCCCTACCATAGACCGACTGTATCTGGCCATGTCGCTGAAGGCGCTGATGCTGCGCAGGCAGATGTAGTCGTAAGGAATGCAGAGGTGCGCATGTACGGTATCGGCGGGGAAGCCTTGGCAATTATGAACTATGGGAGTGACTGCACAGGTGATACAGATTGTCCCTCTCATGACCTGGCTGTTCTAGGGACAAAGGTGGAGAAGGAAGGAGACTATAGTGTAGAAACTGAGGTCTCGGCTGGGTTGTGGGAGGGCAATGAGCATGTTGTTTTTCGAGATAAGTTGCAACCTCTTGTTCCTAAGCGTCAAGAGAAGTTGTTTACTAGGCTGTGGCAGTACGTCCGTATGTTTGTTGATTATCCAGGCCTGATGTATGGGGTAGAATCCGTCATGGAGGCTGGAGACAGTGCAAGGCTCAAGTTGGCTCCCTACCGTCTAAATCCTGCTCGACAGCCTGTTGTGAAAACAGAGCTAGACTACATATGGAAAAAGGGTCTGAGGGATAAGGGATATCGTGAGTGGTCGTTGCCAGTGAGTTTGCAACCTGAGTTGAGTGGCAAGATCCGTGTGTATGGTGATTGCAAGAGTGTGGGTGCATTATCCCTGACAGACGCCTATCCATTACCTAGAGTTGACGACACCATAGACCGCATCGGGGCTGCCTCGCTCATCATGAAGGTAGAACTAGTGAAAGGTTATTGGCAGGCCCCATTGCCGGAGAGAGCGAAGAGAAGTGCCAGTCTTGTGATGAACTGGGCAGTTTATCAGTGTCAGGTGTTGTTTTGCTGCCGGAACACAAGTTGGATGTGTGGCATGTTAAGGGCACTGATAATGTTTTGGCTGATTGTAGGTCACAGGAGGGTATGTTTGCAGGAGAACCCTCGCCGTTCAGTCAGTGTGTGTTGAGAGTGGAGAAAAATCAGGCTTGCCCCTGTAGAGCAGCCGCCAAAAACAACATTAAAATTAAACCAAAAAATCACATAAAAACTTTCTTTTTGATAGTTAATTGTAAGTTGCCAATGTTATAGCTAAAGTCCTAAGTTGAACCTGTCTTTCACTTAGTAGGCTGGGCTCTGTGAAGCTCGCTCAGGGAGCATAGCAGGCTAAAATTATACTATTGTGTTTGGGAGGGGTTATAAGATTTTCTTTATGCTAATATGTTGTTTTATTTAAGATTGAGCTTTGCATTTCATTTCTGGTGGAGTGGCTAGGTGTGGCGGGTCTTGTCGGCATTCTGCCTTGTCAGATATGGTGCTCGCCTAATGTTGAGCGTCCTATATCTTGGGCGGGGTGTGACGTCTACCAGTGTGGGCAGAATCGCCTCTCGTTAGCCACTAGCGCTCGCCAGGGACATCGAAATGGGCTACAGTTATCTGAGAATGTTGTTCTTTCTTTCCTTGTGCTCGCATTGTCACAGACAGTCCAGTGGTGGTCTTTGTTTTCGTCTGTGACAACGGGAAGTATTTTATATCATTAGTAGAATATAAGATGCATTGTGTAAAGTTAAGGAGAAAGAGCGATGTAGGCAGCGTGGTGGTAATATGTGCGTGTGTATGTATGTGCTGCCTCCCTTCGCTCGGAGGAGTTTTCCCACTCGCGCGCGGGCTTTCCCGCGCCCTTGATTGGCTGGCGGATCCTGACGCGTCCTAGGGGCCTGCTGTTTTGTGACGTCTCGGCCCGTGATTGGCCGACCATCGCGCCCTTGCGGGCTCCTGTGTAACTAACCTCTGCCATGAGGGTTCCCAGGAGCTGTTCTCCTCAGGACAGGCTAGGCGCGCGTGCTTCTAACATCTCTTTGCATACTCTCTCCCGATCACCCCCTTTACCACTGTCTCTCTCTCTGACCTTCTTCTTTTCCATTGCTTCTCACCTTTATTCAATTACTTGTCCCCTTGGGTTCTGCATACGGTTTCCATAGCCGGCCCATTGTATTGCATGCGCCGTCCTCGGAGATATTTACATGTACTTAGAATAGGTTTTGAGGGTTCTTAGTTAGTAGAGGTTGGGAACTTAGTGTGTCTCCATTATTGATTTAGTGTTTCTGCTCTTTTATTTAATGCTAGACTGGGATAAGGTAACTGTAGTCGTTGTCTCCGATGTGTGTATGGTTTGCTTATACCTACACGACGTCGACCGGTCCTGTGATAGCCTGTGTTGTCTTTTCGCTTGCGTCCTTTGCGAGTGCAGCATTGTGTTGACCGAGGGTTTTGTCCTGTTCCAGTGCCACACTTTGCTGCCTCTTTGCTTGTCTTTAGAGGGTCGCCAGGGTAGAACCAGATACTTGTGATCTGGATCTATCAAGACAGCACCCTAGTCAATTAACATAACTCAAAGGATGCAGTCTTAAGGACATCGCTAGGCTACGAGCCTATCTTGCTCAACCACAGTTCCTTACCTAGAGTATTCCAGCTAGACATTATTAATCGAGTAGACACTTATTAGTATTTAATATAAGCTCTTTGATATGTACGCATTATTATTCACAGCATTTATTAGTCTAGGTTGTTGTTGAGTTGCACAACCATAGCAGACTGTTTCGTTGATGAGGAAGTACTTCTTTTAGTGTCGAGCATTGCTACCGTTGGTCATTTATAGTATTCTTGTGTCAGTTAACATTATATGTCCTATCTTTTAGTGTATTCACTTTACACGTGTGGTGTCCTGCCTCCTGCCTTTATATAGTTTAAGATACGAGCATCTTATGAGCATCAGACTTTCTTCAGAAGTTTCCAGGTCTATGCTGTAGGACTATACTTCACTTTCTTTCAGATAGGAGTGAAGAGTTTATTGTTATTTAGAGTAACTGTATTGAAGCATCTTTTTATTGTATTAAATCTTGCAGTGATTTAACCCGGGAAATGAGGGGAGGCTCTTAAGAGTTCCCCTGGCGGACTGCGGGAAGACTCTTAAGAGTCAGAGAAAAAAAAAATTGACTTTAAACATCGAATTTATTTATTTTTATTTTTTTGCCCCTGGGCCATGCAAAATATTACTCCTCTACCTCCCCTCCTTCCCCACTTCCCTCCCCTCCTTCAGTTATCACCTATTTTCCCTGTTATTCCCTTATTCTGAGGTATATTTTCGTGCTAACATTAGCGAGTTTCAAGCAGGGCATTGTCATCACTGCTAGCAAGCGAGTGCAAGAGAGAGAGAGAGAGTATCGATCGACTGTGTCTCAGTGGCCTTGGGGGGAATTGGCGGGAAAGCAGGTTGCCTCACCCATACATTATATAACTCGCGGCCTGTATCTCCAATTTTGACCATCCAAACGCTGTTTTCACTCGTTTTATTGTTGTTTCAGGTTAATACCTTTATAATCAACCCATAATAGGCGCGTATGGATAAGTATTAATGCTATTTATGGTAAAATGAATATTTTAGTGATGGAAACAGCTCAAATACGTCAGCACAGGCGGACGTTTCTAATTACCCCCACGCGCACTTCTTAGGTTAATTGATCTTTTCATAGATTCCTTTTTATGCATTTTAACATAACTTGCATCTTGTTTGTTATCAGGCTATACCAGTGTGGGTTAGCCTGAAATAGAGTACATTTATGCTCAGTTAAGGATACCCCGCTATCGCAGATTAACTCTGGAGGGTATAGGTGTTTTTGTTCGCCGTCATATAAGTTCGAGGGTTTGGATCTAGCGTACCATTGTTGCATAGTGCCCTATTACTAGTCCAATCATTAAGTGCCCTTGTTTTATTCGTAGCCCCGGTTGTAACATATCACCAATCCTTCTTAAACTGCACACAATCGTCTAAATATAGCTAGAATATATTACATTGACGTCGCCAGCAAAGAAATGGTTAATATTACAGCCAGTGTCTCCCGCAAAAAAAAACAAAAAACACTAAGTACGATTATTGAAGATAAATGCAATCAATAGCGGATTACCCCCTTCAGCACGATGACGCCTTTTTACCCTTGATTCTGGCTAAAATTACAAAATTATATTCAGCTTCAGAATTACTATGTGTTATTCAGAGGCTTTTTTGAGACAGTACTTACCCCTTTGAGTCCTAGAGGTAGATTATAAACCAAGGAAAATCATCTAATGCTAACCGGAATATGATCAAAATTACGTCATTGTGCTAAAGGGGTTAATTACAAGACCATTTAACCGTTTTCCAGTTCATAATATATATATTTTCAGGCTTTATATCATTAGTTCGGAATTCAGTTCAGATGAAAGACCACGCAAATCGTAGATATGATGAATGACGACGGAAAATAGGCAAGTGTGATAGGCCCTTAAGACCAAGATTTCCAAGGAACAAGCCCGTTTCTCAGGTAATATGTTCACTTTGAATACAGTTATGTCAGAGCATATCTAAGGTTGCAAATATATTGGCAGTTAATTAGAACTACTAGCAGTTATTGAAATTGTTGAAGGTTCCTATTGCGAAAAGACCATTTCTGCCTCTACTGTGTGAACTTTAATATATAATATGACAAATTACATATATTATATAATATGACAAATTACATATAATTATGGATGGGTATATTATATCATACTCAGAGATCAAGCAAAATACAACCATACCGAAATACACATCACTAGAGGTTTAAAGTAAGCCCGATAATGTTGTGGCATTAAAACAAACATATTTTGCAATTAACTGGGTGTAATTTATCATATGGTCGGTTATGTCACCTGACGGTAAATTGAATCCCGTAGCAACTGATTTATCGATACGTAATGGAAAAATATGAAACTATGTCATATTACTGCCAAGTCCTTATAATAAACAACATATTTCGCTATATAATCTTCGTAATAGTTGAGTAATAAAGATGAGGACATGACAATTTACCATCAACTAAAATTATACAAACTAGTTAAAAATCACGACAATATGACTATCAACACAATTGTATGCCACTTTTGTAATTGTTGCCACATATTAGCAAAACATAAATCAGGCTTATATTATTACCATTTGTCAAAGAACACTAAGTAATTAATCGGTTATTTGCCACAAATCAATGGATTCCATTTCCTCTCTGCTCCCACCTTAACTTTAACAGCCACACAAGCACACCCTTCTTTCCTACCTCGCTAACACTTCTACCCCTACCCTGCAAACCATCACCCTCCCACCATCGCCTACTTCCACTCCCGTTCTCCCCCATCATAACTCTCCAGCTAGAAAGGACACAATGACTGAGTAGAAGGCCTGAGGCGGTGTCTCTGTTTCATATGCTCGGAACTGTACGTGTACAATAAGATAGTGCAGGGTATGAAACAGGTACGTTTTCGAATTTCTTTCCAAGTAAACGTCAGTAAGTTCGAAAAGGCCAAAAACTAGGTTGTTGGAATTAAGTTAGAAATGTTCTAGTTTGAATAGGTTCGAAAAGTGCTAATTGGAATTATGTTCGAAAATATCCACTCGATATTAAATTCGAAATTATGCAATAAGTTCGAAAATCCTTCGAACTTGTTTCCCACGAACCAATGTTCCAATTTTGAACAGGGACTTGGAAATAGGATCGTACGTAATATCAAATTTAGTTGGAAATACGTACTGCTCAAAGAATTATCTGCACCCCTGCGCTGATTATCTGGTGTGTACAGCTCGGTAGGGTTGGGACCTCTGCCTGCAGCTATATCCATCCGAAGCGAGGATCGTCTTTGACCCATAATAAACAACGTATCTCCTCAACACTTATAACACATACTTTGAGTTATATATTAGTCAGCGTAGACAATTCTTTGACCAAGTGTACATACAGTAGGTTTAGGTAGGTGTAAATAGGTGTAAAAAAGGATAGGTGTTGATAGCCCTTCTTAATAAACCTATAAATAACCGTATTGGAGAGGAGGTTGTGGGTTATTGGTAGTTGATGTAGTAGACTTGATAGACTTGGTTGATTATAGTATCAGGTAGATATATTATGGTGCTAGACCCTCCCCATCGGTCCCAACACAGTCCACTACTAATATACACTGTATCCTACACACCAGTGCCGGTACAGTGCCACCCTGTGACAATATTGTACAGTCCATGTCATGGTCTGACCGGTATGGTGGTGAAAATATTGTCACAGGGTGGCACTGTACCGGCACTGGTGTGTAGGATACAGTGTATATTAGTAGTGGACTGTGTTGGGACCCATGGGGAGGGTCTATCACCATAATATCTACCTGATTCTATAATCAACCAAGTCTATCAAGTCTACTACATCAACTACCAATAACCCACAACCTCCTCTCCAATACGGTTATTTATAGGTTTATTAAGAAGGGCTATCAACACCTATCCTTTTTTACACCTATTTACACCTACCTAAACCTATGTACACTTGGTCAAAGAATTGTCTACGCTGACTATTATATAACTCAAAGTATGTGTTATAAGTGTTGAGGAGATACGTTGTTTATTATGGGTCAAAGACGAGGTCCCAACCCTACCGAGGTGGTGATGGGCTGGTCTATCAGAGTGAGAACTGAGCGATCTCTGCCATACCCATAGCTTACTCCGACTGTTCCTTATACTTATATATTTTCTAGATCTCAAGTGACGGCGTCTCCTCCGTGGATTATAGGTGTTTGGTTTGGTTTGGCTTTGGTTTCCCGAGCGTTTCCGCACCCTCCTCAGCTCCCCGCCATGGAGTGGCTTCGGTCACCCAGGCTTTATTGTGGTTGGCAGGGAGGGTTCTGTTGGGGCGTCGGTTATGGCCTTGGCCTTGCTCGGGGCCTTTGGGCTGTTCGGCCAGGCAGCTTGGGGAACAACAACAACAACAACAACCCTACCGAGCTGTACACACCAGATGATCAACGTAGGGGTGCTGATAATTATTTGAGAAAGTGTACGTGGTAACAAGTACGTGTTGATAGAGCAGGGTATGAAACAGGTACGTTTTCGAATTTCTTTCCAAGTAGACGTCAGTAAGTTCGAAAAGACCAAAAAATACTGTAGGTTGTTGGAATTATGTTCGAAATACTGTAGGTTGTTGGAATTATGTTCGAAATACTGTAGGTTGTTGGAATTATGTTCGAAATACTGTAGGTTGTTGGAATTATGTTCGAAATACTGTAGGTTGTTGGAATTATGTTCGAAATGTTCTAGTTTGAACTAGGTTCGAAAAGTGCTAACTGGAATTATGTTCGAAAATATCCACTCTGTATAAAATGCACTATCAACACGTACTTATTACCACGTACGTATTTCCAACTAAATTTGATATTACATACGGTCCTATTTCCAAGTCCCTGTTCAAAATCGGAAAATTGGTTCGTGGGAAACAAATTCGCAGGTTTTCCAACCTATTTCCACGTACCTATTTTCCCAAAACTAGCACGAACTTATTGTACACGTACCTCTTTCCCCCTCCCCTGAACACTAATGTGGCTACACATGTGGAAGAAGGGGGACCAGGAAAGCAGACCATCTCCGCTTAATGAATATTGTACATTGTATAAGAGAAAATAAGAACACATTATTTAATGAGAACAGTTATTATAAAAAAATGAAAACCGAAGTTTGGAACAACGAGGGTGATGAGGAAGGGGAGAAGATAATAACCGAGGAAAACAACTTTAGTCACAATGTTCTTGATCATAAAATGTCGAATCGTGGTAATTTAAAGTTTGAGCAGCATCCAATATATCGCGAATAACCCCTTCTGTACCGGCGACGTCTGTTATATTTTATCCTAGGTATGTTTAGACGATTTTGTGCAGCTTAAGAAGGATATGTGGTAGTAAAAAGGGTTAAGTGAGATAGTTCGAAGCCTGTTAATTGCTAGAGGCCCTTCTTAAACTGAATAAATTCGTCGAAGTATAGCTAGACAAAAGTGTAAAAGACGTCGCCGGTACAGAAGGGGTTAAATATAATGACTTCATTAAGATACAGGTGGGCAATATAATCAAGTTAGTTGAAGTGAAGAACGTAGTTAATTACAAAAACAATCAGGAAACTCACACCCTTTCTCACTGCAGATATTAACATTATAATTTTAGATTACTATTGTTCTGGTGCCAGTTCCACTTTGCTACCACTGTATGCAAAGATCAAAACTATACTTCTCATTACTACATTACATGCATCACCACCACATTCGACAATCGCCATTGCAAAACATCACGATCATATCATTTCATATAGTAACATCACATATATCACCATCACATAATATCAACTCCATGTTAAAAAAGAAAAGCATATTACCATCACAATGCATCCCCACCATATAACATCACCACCTCATGAAATTAAACCCGTATGACATCATCACTATATAACATCGCATTTACATGATATCACCAGTACATCATCAACAATCTTAAGCACTCACCCACCTGTGGTCCGGACAACATAAACCTCGGACACCTAGGACAACAGGGAATACAAGCACTCGCCAACATATCAAACTACAGTTATTCATACAACACAATACCAGACATCTGGAAGCATGGTGTTATTATTACATTCTCCAAACCCAACAAAGACCCCACGCTGACCTCCTCACACCGCCCCATCACACTTCTTTGCACCCCCTCCAAAGTCTCAGAACGCCTCGTACTACAACTGATCACACAGCTCTACTCCAAGCTCCAACACAACATGGCTTCAGGCCACTGCACTACACAAACAATCTTATTACAGACCTTACACAAAGAGCTTTTGACGGCATCAACTCAGCCAGACCACCACACAGATCACTACTTGCACACTCGACACTAGTAAAGCCTTCGATGCAATCCCCCGCCACAGCCTAACAAACAAAATCTACGACACAAACATGCACAACAATAAATAGAGGTGGCTGGCCAACTACCTAGCAGATAGATGTGAACACGTATCATTTGCCGGTCAGTCATCTAACATCAGAAACTTCATAAACTTAGACCCACATGGATTCGTCCTGTCGCCTGCACTCTTCAATCTATAAGTGCATGATATACCCACACCCTACGCATCCCATCAAATATTGCTCCCTACGCAGATGACATAACACTCACATGCACACACCAGGACCCAGACAGATCAACACCTCTCCTTCAACCCTATCTCAACACACTACATGACTGGTGCACTACAAACAGACTCAAATTAGCCCCAGCCAAATCCACAGCAACCCTCGTCACAAGCTGGACAGCCGTATACAAAAACACCCCCCCAACTCACCATAAACAACACCCTCCTAACACACACAAACGCACCCAAAATCCTAGGAATAACATATGATACTCTAATGACATTCAAACAACACAAATCACAAACATATAAAATATACTAACACCCAGACTTAACGCTCTCAGGTCACTTGCCCACACAACATTTGGACACAACAAAGAAACTACCACCACAGTATACAAACAATACATAAGATCAGTTATAGAATATGCAAGCCTTGCCTGGGCATTTAACCTAGCTGAAACACATCGCAAGACCTTACAGACTATTCAAAACAAAGCCCTAAAATCATCACAGGCTGCACAGCTACTACACCTACAGATCACCTACATCAAAAAAACAAAGTCCTCAAAAAGTCAAAGACCACCTGGACATGAGAGGCACTCAATTCCTGGCTGCAACCTCCACAAAACAACACCACCCACTAGACTACATGGCAATACACCTACAGACACCAAGGAATATCAAAACAACACCCAGCACACGATATCACACAAATACTGTCTTCTCTCCCTCTCTGCCCACCCCAAAGCAGCTTCCAGAAACACATCTATATTCATATCTCTCGCCGTTCCATCCAATCACTCATAGACAACAAGCACGAAATCCATCCTTCTGAATCCTCCCTACCTCGCGAGGACAGAGTCCACCTGGCCAGGTTGAGATGTGGGGGACCATCTATAGCTCTTCTGAGCTATCATAAGAGACTGGATATCTCCGTTGTCGACACCTGCCCAGGATGCAACACGGCACCCTATACTATTAAACACATCATAGAAGACTGCATTCTACACAACCACTTGCGCCAACAACATAATCTACACTCCTTGAGAGCCCTGTGGGAAAGCTCAATCGTGGCCATGGTCTTCCTTAGGAAATCGGGGCTGTTCGGCCAGGCAGCTTAGGAAATGACAACAATAACAACAACCAGCATAAGTTACACCACTGTGAGAGTATAAATGGAAGAAATACAGGCACCCCAAGTTTCACATTTGGACCAATCAACGAGCTGAATTAAAAGTGACAGATGGTGATCGCCGGTGCGGACGTAAAGGTGCAAATCTCACTCAGGTAGCTGTGAGTACACCTCTGGCGCACACTGATTGGTCAGCTGCACACTATCCTGCAAATCCTCTCAGTCAATCCGGCGGTGAGCATCTGCAGCCTTATCGTTGTACAGGAAGCTTCATAACAGGGCAACTTCCCCCTATGAAATTCCACCAAAAGTTGCGCTTCCCGGATGTTATCATGTAAACATGAGCAACATTGTGGAGCAAGAAGGGGTAAAGGAAAACTGCCGTCCTAAAAACACCCAAGAGCCACCAGCCAGTCAGGGGACACTGCCTGGGAGGGTGACAGGTATCAAAGTTTGCGCCAACAAGCCAGAGCACACTAAAATTACTACAGGCAATAAACAGTATAACCAACAAATACAATACATTAACAACTTTGGTTCAAGTCGACGTGTATTGAACCTAATTCATAGAATTCAACGACAAATACAAAATGAAAGCCTCAGAATCGAAAAGAGAAATGGGACTTAATAATACAAGACTTGAACAATACCTTGGACTCTAAAGAATTTTGGATTAGTATTAAGAAGATCCTAGAAAATCAAGAGGCACCTATTCCATATTGCATGATTGAAAGTTAAGTAGAAGCGATGATATAATATGTCAGAATGCATTCAAACCAAGTCAGCAGATATCTTAGGACTCTCATAATTTTGAATATAATAGTAAGTTACTCTAAATTATAATTAAAGCAAAACAAACACTAGTGACAGACTGCCACGTGCGTCAGTATATCCCTGCTGACAGACCGAACAATTAGTACTTTCCTCAAGTTAAATTATATAATTCCTAAAGAACTACAGGTCTCTGTTGTCTACACATACCAATTTCATTGCTGTAATGCAATGTATATAGGTTGCATACAAATTCAACTCAAGGTACGTATCTTTGAACACAAGGGTAATTAGGTCAGAATAATTAAACCATATTGTAATCATTATTATAGCGCCATACGTCAACATGCCCGGACCTTAAATCACCCCCTCCTCCTCGACAATTGTTCAGTCCAGTCATGTTATTACGGAGATGAGCTAACCATCAAGGAGTTTCCTTTATCAGTGAAATTAAATCCTACGCTACGTAGCAATGAGAAATTAACCAACCTCCTTTGTTTTTAACATCTTATTAATGTAAACTATTTTTCGTGTTTAAGTACTGTAGAGTGTTTAGGAGTTTTGTGATTAATTTATAATGCTTGTGATTATTCTTATGTCTCTTATTTATGTTTGTGATTTTATGTCATCATTTATAGTCCTGATTTAGGTTTACCAATACAGTAGTCTTTTTCACATCTTCATACTATGTCAGTTTTCTTAGGCTTTATGAAGTGACTTTAATTCACTATGATCCTAGTTTTTTGTTGTGTTACTGCAGTGTGAATGTTATTTTTAGATTTGCCTAATAATGAAGTAAGTGTCTCTGAATAGTGGCAATGAATATAGACAAATGAACCTGTTATGCTATCAAGCCTTGGTGTTTCTTTTCAGTATATATATTAGAACCCGACCCATCCGGTGCTCTCAGATCCGGAAACCCAAGAGATCCAGACAGGCATTTCGATCCAGACTCGTGTTTCAGCCAACCAAACTTTTCTGGATGGCTTGGGAAAAATAAAAGTAATCCGGAAACGAACGAGATGAAAGGTCTTAAAATTTCAAAATTAATGGGGCTAAGCATGAGAACGAAGGGGGGCCAGAAAAATCCGTTACCTGCCCTTAAAGCCCACCTATACCAACTATAGAAGGTTACACTGCTAAGTCTTCACCATTATATGAACACATTGAGGATTATGACGCATTATGGCTGTTTAATCTGATTAACCCCTTGATTACCAGCGACGCATGCTATGTGTCGCCTATGTATGCACATAAATTGCAAAATGCTCTGGTACAGTAGAAGTTAATGCCTATTTCTGAGTACCTAGGCAATAACAAACCATTGTATTCTCTAGTTTGCAATCTATACTAATGTTATGTGTCGTTGTAATCCAACTCGCTTGAATATTTATTCTAATAAGTTCCTTGCTTAGGATACTTAGAATACAATCCTGCCCGACAGGAACACAACTAGCTATAATAATTATATTTCTAGTTTACTCAATCACTCTCCAAATACAATAAACACACAAAGTAATTACACTAGTTTTTATTACATACACATTTTTACAGGGACATGGCACATCCGGATCTCAACTATTGAGTAGGAGTCCAATGTTAAATCAAAGGTGACTTGGAAAGAGTTAACTAAATGTTATTCTTTCGTGAATAAATGTGTCACTTACAAAGCATCAAACATGAAATATACAATTTATATAAAATGAAACATAATATATGATGACAATATATATACGGGTCAAGTGTACACCGAGAGGAATAATAATTAACAAATGTGGGCAACTGAGATAATCTACTCAGGTACGCACAGGTAGGCGTGGCTCGAAATACAAATAGGTCGCCAGGCAAAGTAGGTGGTCAAAGGTGCCGCGTGAGGTTAAGGTCAAAGTTACTGCGGTCAGTCTGAATAAATATATGATTTAGTGCAACGTTAAATCAGGATCAAAAGATATGAATTTCACTTTACTCCTGTAAATACGATAATTAAATTTGCAATTTAACTATAAAAGAATACCATTGAATAATCTCTCACACGATACACGAAAAATTATTCTAATCGTAAATGAGCTAGAATCGCAGTTAATGAGGAACTCAAATTCACAAAACATGTAGTGAATAAATATAGTGGGACATTAGCTATACAGGCAGTAAGTTTGAATATAGCAGGACATTAGCTATACAGGCAGTAAGTTTAAATATAGCGGAACATTAGCTATACAGGCAGTAAGTTTGAATATAGCGGGACATTAGCTATACAGGCAGTAAGTTTGAATATAGCGGGACATTAGCTATACAGGCAGTAAGTTTGAATATAGCGGGACATTAGCTATACAGGCAGTAAGTTTGAATATAGCAGGACATTAGCTATACAGGCAGTAAGTTTGAATATAGCGGGACATTAGCTATACAGGCAGTAAGTTTGAATATAGCGGGACATTAGCTATACAGGCAGTAAGTTTGAATATAGCAGGACATTAGCTATACAGGCAGTAAGTTTGAATATAGCGGGACATTAGCTATACAGGCAGTAAGTTTGAATATAGCGGGACATTAGCTATACAGGCAGTAAGTTTGAATATAGCGGGACATTAGCTATACAGGCAGTAAGTTTGAATATAGCGGGACATTAGCTATACAGGCAGTAAGTTTGAATATAGCGGGACATTAGCTATACAGGCAGTAAGTTTGAATATAGCGGGACATTAGCTATACAGGCAGTAAGTTTGAATATAGCGGGACATTAGCTATACAGGCAGTAAGTTTGAATATAGCGGGACATTAGCTATACAGGCAGTAAGTTTGAATATAGCAGGACATTAGCTATACAGGCAGTAATTTTGAATATAGCGGGACATTAGCTATACAGGCAGTAAGTTTGAATATAGCGGGACATTAGCTATACAGGCAGTAAGTTTGAATATAGCAGGACATTAGCTATACAGGCAGTAAGTTTGAATATAGCGGGACATTAGCTATACAGGCAGTAAGTTTGAATATAGCAGGACATTAGCTATACAGGCAGTAAGTTTGAATATAGCAGGACATTAGCTATACAGGCAGTAAGTTTGAATATAGCGGGACATTAGCTATACAGGCAGTAAGTTTGAATATAGCAGGACATTAGCTATACAGGCAGTAAGTTTGAATATAGCGGGACATTAGCTATACAGGCAGTAAGTTTGAATATAGCGGGACATTAGCTATACAGGCAGTAAGTTTGAATATAGCGGGACATTAGCTATACAGGCAGTAAGTTTGAATAAATTAACAAACTATTGTACATAAAATCAAGACACAGAACGAAGTAGTGACAGATAATAGCTGAAATGAGGGCTGATGAATTATAACATAAAATTTAGACGCAGAACTAAGTAGCGATATATAATAGCCAAAATTAAGGCTGATAAAGTGTAGAATACTATAAAGACACAGAACGACGTAGTGACTAGTGACTTATAAATAGCCGAAACAAAGACTGATGAATATAGGAATGTATAATATGAATTCCTAACTAGTCTGTGAAATAATATTATTAACTGGGCAACGTAATTGATCGGATTATTCAAAAGACCCAATATAAACTAGAAATCTTGAACATAAGTTAATTCAAGCTCAACAGAACTTTTTCTTTTAATGTTGGTGAAATTTTACTCTAATGGTCTCTTATGAAATATGGACGTAGCACTGTCCGGAGTTTGAGATTAAAAAATTACTCTCGTTATACACTTTACTACGAACTTGGACACTCAATCAATAATAATACAACTGAATAAAATATGTGGGCGTTCACTAATTATTACGTATAGTATAGAGTATATAACGTAGGTAAAAATTATATATAACGTTAACGTGGACGTAAGTTAATTAAATCACGAATATTATATATATAATTAACTTGTACAGATGGAAGTTAGGTTCTCGTACTACGAAAGCAAATTTGGGCAAGGAGAGTCCTGAATAGGCCTCTATGATAATGTTAAATTGAACACTCGCATAATTTATATAACCTTCACAATAATTCCCAAAACACAGTAACACAGAGACACTTAGGGTAGGGGTACTGAGGAGAAGTGAAATCCATGAGAGGGAATCTGGTCGATGTAGGACTCGTAGTTCCTCCTTCGGTTGGACACCAAAGGGAACTGCCGCTCTCACACACAGCTAGAGAAGGTCACTTCTAGCTCGTCTAACACACCTCTGGGTCGCCACACTCGTTGGACTTTTTATAGGGAAAATGGCTAGCCCTATTCGGAAGTAACTCCGACACTGGTGTATACCCACTAAAAGCTTAGCTAGTGGAAGGTATTGCCTCGTGTTTGCCTACCGATCAACTTATCGGGCAGGTAATATTCGGATGATAAATTGAGTCTTAATTTATTCATTTCGGAATAGTAGGGACATGTGGATTTCGATCTTTTAATTATTGTGAAGTTAATAATTGCCTTAAAAATATAATTGACATAGGAATACATGGATATTGTTATTTTCTATTTCTTAAAATTAAACTCCTATTTTAGAAAACTTGCATGGTTGCAGGAGAAATGTTTTGCATTGATTTGTATTTTCATATATTTTCAATGTTGTATGCAAAGCTTTCGCTACTCTGTTGATCAGATACTGTTGATATAGGTGATCTTCTGCACTGTAGAGCTGGTTCTTTTGGTCACATCTGTTGAAATAGAACATCGGATGTTGATGAGGAATTAGCATAAACTCTTCCCCATTATAATCCAAATCTGGTTCTTGGGTTGGATACGCCTTTGTCCCGTATCCCGGACCCTGTGATTGGTCCGGAAGGGGCCCAATGCGATTGGCCCGGAAACAGGTCATGCTCGATGAGGGGCCCTGCATTTCCCGTAGGTCTCGGTAGAGGGAGTTGATTTATGTGGGTAGACTGTGTTGCTTCTTGATACCATGGAGAACGTTGATTAACCCTTCTGGCCCGGGCAGCATTTTAAAATTACGTTGCGGCAGATGGGCCGGAGCCCGGGTGTCCTTTTAAAATCACTATGCTTGAAAGCGTGCTTTGAAATTCGCGCGGAAAAAAATTACTTTGCAGGGGCGACCGCAGCGCCACCAAGCCTCAACTACTACCGTTATCAGTTCGTACGTGGCCGCCATGGCGAGTTATAGCGAAATAATGAATTCCGACTCGTCCGATTCTGTGCAACCTCCCGCGCACCCCAGTGCTACCCCGCTTGCTGCGTCTACGCCTGTTGCAAGCAAGAAAAAGGCTCAACGCAAGAAAGCAAAGGTATTATTGAGTGATAGTGCAATTGAGAGAGAACTTTTTGCCATCGAAGAAAGCAGTGGCGAAAGCTTGGTCAATAAAGAACAGTTTATTAGTAGTGCAAGTGAAGACGATGATTTTGTGGGGTTTGGGGATGATGACAATGTTGATGTATTTGAGGGGGGACACAGTAATGATGATCCTGATGTGGAAGTGGTGACTGAAGGTGCGGTCGAAGTTCCGAGTGTGCTTGACCCTAGGCCTACCCTGTCGCCATCTTTGCATGGTCAGCCTAGGCCTAGCCCTAGCCCTAGCCCAGGACCTTCCCCTTTGCCTGCCCGTACGCCCTTGAAAGTGGGGAAATATTTTTATAAACAATCTTTGGTGAAAAGTGTGGCCAAGAAAGCACGCAGGGCAGCAGAAAAAGCTAGGGAAGGAGATGATAGTGATAGTGACGCCGACCATGGTCTAGCAACCACCCGCATTCCGTTGTCCCGACACCTTGACCCGGGACGCCGCGCGGGTCACCCACAGCCCTCAGCTTCATCTCATCCTCAGGATGTGCAAAGGGCCTCTACAAGTGGTACTAGTGGGGCGGCATTGTCCTCCCACAGTGTGCCACCACAGGCCCCACATCGTAGAGCATTATTTGCAGCGGAGAAGCCCTCGGCTCGCCGCAAAAGGAGGCCAACTCCCGAGGCTGAGGCTCCCATTGTTCCATCTCCCGCAGCCTCCCGCCCCCCACGCCACCGACGCCCGGTCACTTCTTTGCCAGAAATGTCCCCCGAAGAAGATGCTGACGACCCAAACATTGCCCCAGATGACCTGACATCACCTGAGGAGGAGGAGGACGATGAGGATGTGGAAGAAGAGGAAGTCCCAACACGACGAGTTCGAGGGAGAGGTCTTGGGCGTGGTGCTCAGCCTGCCGACGCCGCTGCCCCGGGGCGTGGGCGTCTGCGTGGGCAAAGCATGTGCCTCGGCATGTGCCTGCTGCAGCTGCACATGCACGCTCATCAAACTTGTTTGTCTGGACAGATGGGGCAGATTTTGAGCCAGATTGTCCTGCCTTTGACGAGCAGCAGATTGGCTCAGGGGTGTCACCAGCATATCCCTGTGGCCCAGATGCTACCCCAGTGAACTTTTCTGTGGCTTCTACGACAATGAAGACATGGAATACCTCGTCGATGAAACTAATAATCACCATGAGATCTGTGCTAACTTTCTTGGCAGGAAGACCAGTGCCAAGATGGTGGCATGGAGAGCTGTGACTGTGGCAGAACTGTATGTGCTTCTGGCACTCGCTATGCTGATGACACACATCAGGAAGCACGCTCTGGCAGATTATTGGATCACTGCCGACCTCATCACAACTCCAGCATTTGGCAAGTACATGTCCAGGGACAGGTACTTTGACACAGGTACTGCCACGGACATTAGTTCCAGGGCTGTAGTTCCCTTTCCAATGTTCCCTTACCCACTCTAAATCACTGTTTGGACACTTGATCCTCAGTGTTTTGGAGGACAAGCAGCCTAGAAGGGTCACTAGACCTGTTGTTGCTTGATTTCCTTTGTACTCCTTTGTACTTTGTACATCCTCTCCTATCTCCACCTAACTAACAACATGGCAGTCCACCTTCCCGACGCACTATGGAAAATCAGGAAGCTGTATGACATGATACGTCATCGGTTTACCACCTACCTGATTCCATTTCAGAAGATGTGCCTTGATGAGTGTCTGGTCCTGTTCCGTGGGAGGCTGCATTTCAGGCAGTATATCCCGTCAAAGAGACACCGCTTCGGCATCAAGTTCTTCGTCCTCTGCGATTGTAAGACGGGGTATAAGAACATAAGAACATAAGAAAATGGGAGTCTGCAGAAAGCCGATTGGCCTAAGCAAGGCAGATCCCTGTCCCACACAACCCCAATTACAAAGCCCAATTATAGGCTCAACACTCTAATACCCTGAGGATCATCTTACCAAAACGGTTAGAGATTAACGCAGGATTACGGGGGTCTGCAGAGCGCTGATTGGCCCAACCCTGCTGATCCCCCTTCACACCCAACCCTTCTCGTCCATATGCTTATCCAATTTTATCTTAAAGCTCCCTATCGTTTTTAATCCCACTATAGCACTTGGTAGTCCATTCCACCCATCTACAACTCTGTTACCAAACCAATATTTGCCTATATCTTTTCTGAAACGAAATTTATCTAATTTGAAACCATTGGTACGAGTTCTTTCGCTATCACTGAGCTTTAGTACATTGTCATGTCCCCTTTGTTAATCCCACTAACCCACTTGAACACCTCTATCATATCCCCTCTAACTCTGCGTCTCTCTAACGAATGTAAGCCTAATTTCTTCAACCTTTCTTTATACGGAAGATTTCTAATATTATGGATCATTTTTGTCATTCTACGTTGTACTCTCTCCAATGAATCTATGTCCATTCTGTAATAAGGACACCAAAATTGAACAGCATAATCCATATGGGGTCTCACTAATGACAAGTAAAGTTTTAAGATAACATCAGCAGTTCTGTTACTCACACTCCTTGAGATGAACCCGAGAATCCTGTTTGCCTTGTTTCGAACGCTTATACACTGTTGTCTAGGCTTCAAATCATTGCTAACAAACACACCTAGATCTTTCTCACAATTCGAGTTTTCTAATTCCACATTAGCTAGTTTATATTTAACATTTGTATGCATCTTCCCTATCTTTAATACCTTGCATTTGTCAATGTTAAACTTCATCTGCCAATTTACTGACCATTCGTGTAAGGTATCTAGATCCCTTTGGAGGCACTCTATATCTCTATCTGAATCAATTGTTCTCCCCATCTTGGTATCGTCTGCAAATTTACTTATCCTACTAGTTATACCTAAATCAAGGTCATTTATGTATATAACAAACAACAGAGGACCTAATACAGATCCCTGGGGGACACCACTTTTGACTGCTCCCCATTCTGACTTCGTACCATTTATGCTGACTCTCTGCTTCCTACCAATTAGCCATGACCTAATCCATCCCAACAACGCCCCACCTATTCCATGCGCCTCAACCTTTCTCATCAATCTCTCGTGGGGGACTCTGTCGAAAGCTTTACTGAAATCTAAATATATTATATCATATGACTTGTCATTATCTACTGCTTCATATACCTCTGAGAAAAAACTAAGCAAATTAGTAAGGCAAGAACGTCCCTGAGTGAATCCATGCTGAGAAGAATTTATTAAATTAAATGTATCTAAGTGGTTTCTAATTTTACTAGCAATAATTGACTCTAGTAGCTTTCCTATGATTGATGTAAGACTATTGGGGACGGTAATTGGATGCTATTGATTTGTCACCTTTTTTGAAGATCGGAACTACGTTTGCAAGCTTCCAAGCTTCTGGAACTATACCTGTCTCCAATGACTTGTTAAATAAAAATGTTAATGGGTAACTTAACTCATCCCTACATTCTTTTAATACTCTAGCATATACCTCATCAGGACCAGGCGATTTATGAGGTTTCAGTCTGTCAATTTCCTTAAGCACATCATTTCTACTTATAGTAACCGTACTTAACCTATTTTCTATACTATCGCTATATACCTTACGGACTTCTGGAAACTGTGCCAAATTTTCATTAGTGAAAACGGAAAGAAATTGACCATTTAATGTACTGCACATTTCTAAATCATTTTCTGTCATTTCTCCTATCGAAGTTTTAAGGGGACCAATTACATCTCTAACCTTGGATTTATATAGTTGGTAAAAAGCTTTAGGATTATTTTTTGAGTCATTGGCAACCTTAATTTCATAATTTCTTTTTTCTTTCCTAATATCCTTTTTTACCTGTCTTGATAGATTCTGATAGTAAGCAAGTAGGTGAATTTCGCCTTTTCTAATTTTTCTATATATTCCTCTCTTTTGTCCTAGAAGATCTAATAGTCTATTATTCATCCATTTGGGTTGGTTCTGTGTTGATCTAAATTTTCTTTTGGGGATGTATTTATTTTGTGCATTGAATACTGACTTGATAAAATTATCGTATGTATCTACCAAGGTTGACGTCTCTTCCTGACTTAAGATGACAGGTGCCTGAGAAGGGGTACACTCATTTGGACACCTGGATCGACTTAATTTTTTGACCATAGGGTCCGCTAATAGGGCTCTTCTTAACCCACCATAATTGGCTTTTCTAAAGTCAGGTATTAATGTTGTATTCTCTCTGGTATTACCTTTCCATTGTATATTAAAATACACAGAATTGTGGTCACTATTTCCTAGGTGGTCCCCTATCTCTACATTATTTACCATATGTTCATTGTTACTGAAAACTAAATCGAGAATATTATTACCTCTAGTCGGCGTATCTATGAATTGAAATAAAAAACTATCTTGTACTACCTCTATAAACTCCTCAGAATCAGAGTCTCCTATTTGATGCTGCCAATCTATATTCGGAAAATTAAAATCCCCCATAATGCACACATTGCTAAACCTTGATGCCATTTTAATTTCCTCCCATAATGACGTTCCGTCATTTCTACTCATATTTGGCGGTCTATACATAACTCCAATAACTATGGTCTCACTACCTTCGTTAACCTCTACCCAAACACTTTCATTATCGTTATTTAGTCTAATACCTGATTTAATACAGCTTTTTAATGTACTCCTGACAAACACTGCTATACCGCCACCCCTCTTACTTGTTCGGTCATATTTAAACAAACTATATCCTGGTATATCAAATTCTGCTAAAAAATGCCTGGTTTCTGTATTAATCCACGTTTCAGTTAGCGCTATTATGTCTATATTTTCTTTGCTAACAAGGGCTCTAAGTTCGTTCATTTTGTTACATAGACTCCTACAGTTTGTGTAATATACTCTCAATTTACTTCTTTTCTTTATACCTAATTTACCTTTGTTTTTAGCGACATTTCCATCTTCTGTTGCACCATCACTACTATTATTTGCATTATAGTCATCATTTTTAGCATGAGACTGAATATCCTTATCGCTTTCGCCTGACGCTAAAATTGTTCCAATTAACCTCTCATTTACACTCTCAATATTTCTGTTCAAAACCCCACAACCACCCTATCTAAAGAACTAGCTAATGTAGAAACCCCTAACCGTGAAAGATGAACCCCATCCCTTGCGTACATCCCATCTCTCCCATAGAAACTATCCCAGTTATCAATGAATGGTATTGCTTTTTCTTTGCAATATTTCTCCAAACGGCAATTGACACCAATCGCCCTGGATGTCCATTCCTTGGGAACTCCTCTTCTGGGTAGGATACAATGTACTACAGGGATCCCTCCCTTCATCCTAACTTTATCTAACACATCCCGATACTGCTGCAGCAGTTCCTCACTTCTACCCTTACCAACATCGTTACTCCCGGCACTGAGACAGATAATGGGGTTATCTCCACTATCTTCCAAGATGTGGTCCATCTTCTCTAAAACCCTCCCAACTCCATGGCCAGGCAGACACACAACCTTCCTAAGTTTAGTGCGGGTAGCCCTAACTAAATGTCTTACCATGGAGTCGCCCACAATCGACACAGACTTACCTTCTCGGGACACAGACTTACCTTTCCCTCGGGAGGATCCAGCAGCTGCAGTTGGAGAACCCCCGGTGGTGGCAGAAGGTCCCTTGGTGGTGGTGGTGGTGGGGGTAGTGGTGGTGGTAGGTAGCACAGCGTCAGAGGTTGGAGCTGAGTCGGCGGCAGGCACTTCGGTTATCCCTCCCTTATCCTGACTATCTTTTCCCTCACATTCGTCTCGCAAAGGAGAGAATGTATTTGTCACACTCATACCTATTCTACTATCCTGCTTCTTGAGTGTGACTTTCCCACCCGTATTTTTAACAACCTGCCATGAATACAATTTTTCATCAACTTCCTCCCTTTTCCCCTTACTTGACTTTATTTCCTCTTGGCTAAGCTTGAAAGCTAGATTTTCGTCTTTAATCAAATCCACTTCCCTCTGAAGTTTAACATTAACCTCCCTTAGAGCCAAGGACCTCTTCCTTCACCACAACCATCTCCTCTCTTACCTGGAGAATAAGATGATGCAGATCAGTTAGAGACTCGCACTCCATACCTGCCATGATCCCAATAAGCTTAGCGAGGAACAAGAAACTAAGTACAGAAAAACAAAAACAAGTAAACTAACAGCTAAAAACTGAGCTATAACACTTTTATATAACACGAGTGCACTGCCCCCAAACACAGGTAGGTGTAATGGTCACTAAAGGTCACTGGTAAGTGGTCCGGGCAGGAGCTCAGATTAACACAACCTTCTCTGTCACTGACTGTCACTGAACTGACTGTCACTGTGCTGGACTTTGTGGTCTACAGCGGCAGTGGTGGCGAAATCTTGACTGCCCCCGACATTGGATTTGGCGGCGCTGTTGTGCAAAAGAAATTATGGAGAAACACTTTCATAAGAATCACATTCTGTACACAGACAACTACTATACGTCGCCAATCCTCACCAAGTACCTCCATGACCGCAAGACCGGAACTGTCGGCACAGTCAAGGCCAAGAGGAAGGGCATGCCATCATACCCAACAAAGACAAAGAAGACGGACATCTTCCACAAGAAGAGTGGCCCCATCCTCTCCATCCACTGGCATGACCAGCGGAAGGTCAACCTCCTCACCACATGCCACAAGGCAGAGATGGTCGCCACAGGGAAGGTGGACCGAAGAACCAAAAACCCCGTCCAGAAACCAGCTGCTGTCCTGGACTATAATCTCAACATGCGCCTCATCGACAAGTCCGACATGCAGATGGGCTTCATCGACTGCCTGCGAACATCTTGCAGGTGGTATAAGAAGTTTATTTTGCATAAGGTAGATATGTCGGCCCTCAATGCCTACAGCATCTACCGTCTGAGGACTCCCGGAGCCAAGAAATACAAGTCCCTGCGGAAGTTCCACAAGCAGGTGATACTTGAGCTCCTGGCTAAACATGCGGTACCCGGGAGACCACTACAAGGACCAGGCCAGCTGGACCGCACGACATGTGCTGACTTCTTCAGGAAGCACCAGCTCAATCCCCTTCCTTTCAAAACACCAGGTGGTAGAGTTAGGAGTCAAAAGAGGTGCCATGTGTGCAGCCACACAACTCGCAGACCCCACAAAGTCACGAAAACCACATGGGAATGCCTCGAGTGTGAAGTGGCACTGTGCGCTGGACAGTGCTTCAACAACTTTCACACTCTAGTCCAATATTGAAGTGCCCGTGACACTGACAGTGAAAGTGACACTCTCTAAAATGTAGGCTAAGAGTAAAAATAAAAATAAGTAATAAGTGAAAGAGACACACATAAGTAATAACAAGTGCCTTCATAACAATATGAACAAGTGAAAGTGACACTATAATATATATTTACCTTACCTAGCAATACATAAAAGTGAAAATGACACTATCCATTATCATAGTCCAGTGAAAGTGACACTATAATAATAATAAAACTAACTATAAGTGAAAGAGACACACATAAGTAATAATAAGTGCCTTCATAACAATATAAACAAGTGAAAGTGACACTATAATAATAATAATAAAACTAACTATAAGTGAAAGAGACACACATAAGTAATAATAAGTGCCTTCATAACAATATAAACAAGTGAAAGTGACACTATAATATATATAATTGTTACGTATCTTGATCCTCAAGTGGTTAACTTGATGAATCTAGATAGCACAGAGATATATATTAAGGTATCAGTCAGCTGAAGGCGAAACAAAAGTAAAATCTAATAAAATTATTTCCTGTTGTTGCTTCCTTTCCTTTTGGATCTTAGGACTTGGTATCCTTTATTGACTGATACTCTTTATTATGAAAAATACTGAAACTAATTAAAGTCATGTAGTATTTATAAAGAATTATTATTTAACCGAAGCTTAGTAGGCTATGGTTATGAACCGAATAAGTTATATCTAAAGAAGGACTATTAATTCTATAAAAGTCTTGAAAGATAAATATTAAAGTAAGAATATTTCTGTCTCTTACCCTTTTTTAAATGAATAGATAGTTTCTTATATGTCCTTTTAATTATATTTAATGTAATTATTCTTGGTTCTTGTCTTACGTTAATAGTACCGGGTATTATATTATTATTATCATCAGGATTAATATCAAAGTCACATAAAAAGTTAGATATATATTTAATAATTAGTTAAATGTATTTCTTAACTACGTAACATTGAGGTTTGATTATGAGTACATTAAGTTACAGGATCGCTTCATAGATTCGATTCAGGTCTCACTCAAATAATATGAAAAGCAAAAATAATATTTTGAAGCTTTTTTTTTTTTTTTTTTTAAGAGACAATGAACGGAGGAAGGAAAAACACAGATAAAACAAAAAGGTCCATGTGCCTAAAGGCATCCTCCATTCATAAAATGTTTGTAACAACTGGATTTAAACATTTGTAGATTGTAAGTTTGTGGAAAGCAATTCGAGGGAAGTGAATTCCAAAGAGTAGTAGCTCTGGGGATAAATGAATTCTGATAAGCAGAAGTTCTGCATTGTGGAGGAGAAAGTGTAAGCTAAAAGAATTTCTTCAGCTTAGGAAATCACTAGAAGTAATATTAACACAGCCATGTTAGTCTAAGGCGATATTACTAATAAGAGACAATAGCATCACCGTACTAAGCACCGTTAAGCAATGTAAGCTTAATTAAAAGAAAATGAAAGAACTCGTAAGTATTAATATAAAACAATAGTATTACTTTCATCATAACCCAATTACTTAAAGAGTTGCTTTAGTCCACAAGTTAGTCAACTAAAATAGTTAAGTACATAATAATAGCGTTAACGTTAATTCCCAATCAAATATCTCACTAACCAACATAACGTAAGTGTTTACACCGAATACACTTAACACACACTTATATAATCTGACTGACAATCACAATCCCATTATAATACTTCACCCCGTCTTCCTCCAGCTGCAAGTTCACCTTCCCCAACTCCAAATGAGACTGATTTGAATGCCCACACTCAGGTCTTATATACTAAACAATGATGGTGTAGGAACGAATCAGGAGGCGAGTGATGGTGTGCGCCCCTATCATAGCTCCTCGAGTTGCATAGCAGGTGTGTGGTCCAATGGGGGCTCCTGGCGTCGATCATACGTCATAGCGTCGGGTCATCGAAGTAGTTTGCAGGGTCCCCTATGACGCACGCAGGTGTGAAGGCTTGTTTGCTGGTATGCGGACGAGCTGGTTTCCCACTCGCTGGTTCGCTCGCTAGTCTGCTTCGCCGCTTGGGAAGTTTGACACTCCTTCAACTCTAATTCTAACTCTTAAATTAACATACAGGGCTCCGTATGTCAGAATATATACCGGTACCTTACCTAGCAATACATAAAAGTGAAAATGACACTATCAACTATCATAGTCCAGTGAAAGTGACACTATAATAACAATACAACTGAGTAAAAGTGACAGAGATACACATAACTTCATACAAATAACTTTATTGAGTGAAAATAACATAATAACTATAATAAATGGCAGAATAAACAATAATAACTCTCAAATCGCTTCCCGGCATAATTGCGGGTGGGGCCACGAGTGCAACAGTGCGTCGTAGCCGGGGCCGCGGTTGAGTGTTCGGACGCGCCGAGGTAAATACGAAGTTACCTCCACTAACATCGCCATAACTCCGGAACCAGTTGAGCTTAGAGAGCTTTACTCAATGCCAGTCTACGCAGCAAGGTAAGGCACACATTTTATTATTTGTTTCATTACTGTACCTCTTGTATTAAGGGAGATAGGCCTTTGTTTACGAGTGTCATTTTTCAGCCAGATCGCCCGGATACGAGCTCCGTCATTTAGAAAGGCAGCCCGGGCCAGAAGGGTTAATGATGGTGGACTGCGTTGTTTCTTTCTCTGCCCGTGTCTGTGCCCTTCGCTTTGTTCTTTTCCTCTCCTTTATATTAGCTAGTCTGACTCTGGTTGGTTGAGTCTCTTCTTGGTTTGTGAGGGCATCTGAGGGGGTTGCTGACTTGGCTGCTTGCAACCCAGTCATGTCAACTAACATAAATGGTTACGTCGCCATTAAAGCTGAACTTCTACCATTTCCAGCAGTCTTTCATGTGAAACGGAAGGGACTGTAGTTCTCGAAAAGGGGTTTGAGTCTTCTTGACGCTAGTCTTGTCCTACAGAGTACTGGCTTAATAATCCAGAATGGTTGATAGCCTCTGAAGTCCTATTTTAAACTAACTAACTAATGCGGGACACTGTCGAATGCCTTACAAAGCCAAAGTATCAGCCTACTTGCATCAGTAAATTCTTAGTGTATTGAAATAAGTGTGGCAAGACCGTTCCAGGTGAAATGTTAATTTCCAACAATTAAGTTAAGTGCTTCATGTTGGTTTAAATTTGTCCTTACAAAATTATTCTGAAAGGAGTAACATGTATAATCTTGTGAGCTAAGTGGTTTAAATTACATTTTATCTTCCATCAAAGCCATCATTTATTTGACAGGGTAGGGGCTGAGTCACACGAGTACCTGTTCCCGCAATTATCGATTGACAATTTTTCTCGGACAGTATTTAGGGGGCTATGTTGGCATTATTTTATATTTCATTTTTATTTATTTTTTATTTTTGTGTTATGAGTATAAAAGAGGCAAACGACAAGTTGCCTGTAACGAGTATCTCCCCCAAAGGCAAATGAGGGACAGAACAAAATTCAAGGGACGGTGGGGTCATTTAGGTTGAATTTGGGTGTAAAGCTAGGTTAAAGAAGCATGGTCAAATTACAGTTTTGCTTTCTCTTTTTTTTTTTTTTCTGCTGGCGAGTAACTGTTTATCTAGCTGATTATAGGGTTAATTATGAAACTTTGTCTATATTGTGATACAGAGACATAGCAGTTTTATATTTTTCCATTAAGTACAGATAAATATACTGCTAGCGGAATAATATTTCCGCCAAGCTTAACCTGTGAAGCTCGGAACAATGGTATTTGAAATGTCCCGCCAGGCAAAGGTATTTTTGGTTCGTTCCCTCAACGAAAATCGTCATATTTACCATAAATATAATTTAACTTATCCATATGTGCCTATTTTACATTTAATATGAAGATATTAACATTTAGGAGCAATAAACAAAGTGGGAATAGCATTTGGGTAGTGGAAAAGACATATTATTGCCGTCCGGTGGTCGTATCATGAGGCGAGAGCTGGAAGCGGCGTATATGCTCCTTCTCCGAGCTCTCAAGCAACACTGACGGCTCTGAGTAGAAGTCACTGTGTTGCAAGGATCTCTAGCTGCCTTGCCCGTGCTAAAGAGACAGCGTGAGGGAAATTCGCGCCAAAAATTACCCGATAAATGGGGGGGATAAGAGGAAAAATAGATGATAATTGAGGAGGGGGGAAAAGAAGGTGAAGGGGGGGGGGGACACATATGTAGGAGTAGTAGCAAGTAATGAAGGGAAATTATCTCACCTAATCACATATTGCTTTGTTTTGAGTGCCTGTGGGGTGTTTTGAAAGGCTTTTTTTAATCCTTGGGTCTTATGAGGACCTTCGTCTTTGCCCACCAAACCTCTTATGAGGATCCTCGCCTTTCACGGGTTAAAGACATTGCGTATAGTATGTGAATAAGAAAACAGACTCCTCTTACAAATCTGTTTCGTATAAGAGTATAATTTCATATTTATTCACCAACACACCAATTAATTTACAAATTTACCTAATTAATGAAATCAATGACACTAATGCATATATGTGAACTCCAAGGACTCGAACCTAGGATACTCACACCGAAATCCGGCGCAATAACCATTAGGCTATCAAGACAAAGGTTTATGCACAAGCCTACGACATATTATGCATTCTCGAATACTGAATATTAATCTGAGCTTGTACAATCGCGCTAATAAGTGATGTCTCGGCACCAAGTATATTTTGATCAATAATTGGTATCAGCAATATCTAAGCTTCATTTCTTCATATCGAGTGAAGTATACAAACATGGTCCTACACTTACCCACCCTATTCAACATCTGACATACATTAATATAGCACAGAGGAAGCCAAAACGTAATTACAGCTGGGACATGACTTATTAGGAGACCACAGCAATATACCCAACTGTGCTATGGTAGTCTAATGATTAGAAAAATATATTATTTTGTTTAGATATTTTCAGTAAAATAGCTTTTATAGAAGAACACAATATTAATAAGAGTCATAAGGGTTCATATAGTCCACCTACTGTTCATATTACTGAAGTATGGGGGGGTTCACATAGTCCACCTACCGTTCATATTACTGAAGTATGGAGAGGTTCATATAGTACACCTACCGTTCATATTACTGAAGTATGGAGGGGTTCATATAGGTCACCTACCGTTCATATTACTGAAGTATGGAGGGGTTCATATAGGTCACCTACCGTTCATATTACTGAAGTATGGAGGGGTTCATATAGTCCACCTACTGTTCATATTACTGAAGTATGGAGGGGTTCATATAGTACTGAAGTATGGAGGGTTCATATAGTCCACCTACCGTTCATATTACTGAAGTATGGAAGGGTTCATATAGTCCACCTACTGTTCATATTACTGAAGTATGGAGGAGTTCATATAGTCCACCTACCGTTCATATTACTGAAGTATGGAGGGGTTCATATAGTACACCTACCGTTCATATTACTGAAGTATGGAGTGGTTCATATAGTCCACCTACCATTCATATTACTGAAGTATGGAGTGGTTCATATAGTACACCTACCGCTCATATTACTGAAGTATGGAGGGGTTCATATAGTCCACCTACTGTTCATATTACTGAAGTATGGAGGGGTTCATATAGTCCACCTACCGTTCATATTACTGAAGTATGGAGGGGTTCATATAGTCCACCTACTGTTCATATTACTGAAGTATGGAGGGGTTCATATAGTACATCTACCGTTCATATTACTGAAGTATGGAGGGGTTCATATAGTACATCTACCGTTCATATTACTGAAGTATGGAGGGGTTCATATAGTACACCTACCGATCATATTACTGAAGTATGGAGGGGTTCATATAGTCCACCTACCATTCATATTACTGACGTATGGAGTGGTTCATATAGTCCACCTACCGTTCATATTACTGAAGTATGGAGGGGTTCATATAGTGCACCTACCGTTCATATTACTGAAGTATGGAGGGGTTCATATAGTACACCTACCGTTCATATTACTGAAGTATGGAGGGGTTCATATAGTCCACCTACCGTTCATATTACTGAAGTATGGAGGGGTTCACCTATCGTTCATATTACTGAAGTATGGGGGGGTTCACATAGTCCACCTACCGTTTATATTACTGAAGTGTGGAGAGGTTCATATTGTCCACCTACCATTCATATTACTGAAGTATGGATTGGTTCATATAGTACACCTACCATTCATATTACTGAAGTATGGAGGGGTTCATATAGTCCACCTACTGTTCATATGGAGGAGTTGACCTACCGTTCATATTACTGAAGTATGGAGGGGTTCATATAGTCCACCTACTGTTCATATTACAGAAGTATGGAGGGGTTCATATAGTCCACCTACCGTTCATATTACTGAAGTATGGAGGGGTTCATATAGTCCACCTACTGTTCATATTACTGAAGTATGGATGGGTTCATATAGTCCACCTACCATTCATATTACTGAAGTATGGAGGGGTTCATATAGTCCACCTACTGTTCATATTACTGAAGTATGGAGGGGTTCATAATATTATAGTCCACCTACCGTTCATATTACCGAAGTATGGAGGGCTTCACCTACCGTTCATATTACTGAAGTATGGAGGGGTTCATAAATTATAGTTCATACAGGTAGGATTAGTTACCTTGATCGTCCAGGTAATAGTAGAAGTGACTATTGGTAGGTAAGGTTAGGGTAGGATTAGTTACCTTAACGGGAGGCTTATTTGTTTGGACTCCATTCTCCCTCATGCTTAGCCCCATTAATTTGGCATTTTAAGACGTGTTGTATCATGTAGGTGTCGATTAACGCTCTCCAGTAATTTAGGACGAATCGGCCTTCAGCCGGGATATTGTTCTACCGAAAAATGAACAAATATATTTTGAAGGAGGGTCATGGGGGTATTATTAAAAGTGTTATTGTGGTCTCGGAAGGAAACTAAAAATAATGAATATATATATATATATATATATATATACCATAAGTAAATAGATATATATAAATAAATTAACAAATTAATACAAATATATACACATTTTCTTTTGATCGTGGTGGTAATAGTAGGGTGAGGGCCTGGACCCTTCCAAATATGGTGAATAGGGATGGGGCCGGGATATTCTGAAACGGACCCTGGCACTCACTCATTCATTCATCATGTGATGCTGAGCAGGGAGGTGAGAGGTGAGAGAGAGAGAGAGAGAGAGAGAGAGAGAGAGAGAGAGAGAGAGAGAGAGAGATTTGAAGGAAGAGACATGCGTTAGTATGCAGGCAAGCAGAATAGAGTGTAATATAATATATATATATATACACATATATATATATATATATATATATATATATATATATATATATATATAATTATATATGTTGTCTATATGATGACAAATATAACAGCTAGGGCTAGGATTCGAGCCTATGTAGGCATTGTCCCCTATACCACAACGGAGGTTAAAAGGAGGAATTTAGTATTTCTACCTCTGTTTCTCCCCAAATTCAACTCCCCCACATAAATTGAGGTTGGAGAGGAACTGAGGTAAAAGTACCAAATTCCATCTTTTAACCTCCGTTGTGGTATAGGGGACAATACCTCCTGCCTGCACAGGCTCAAATCTAAGTCCTAGCTGTTATATTTGGCATCATATAGACAACATAATATTTATACAGTATATATAATATATATACAGTATATATATATATATATATATATATATATATATATATATATATATATATATATATATGTATATATATATATATATATATATATATATATATATATATATATATAATATAGTGAGTAGAACATCAGCAGGTGACCTAGGACACCTTAATTTCCATAGGATAAGGATAAGGATGGAACAGACGCCTGGAAACATCTTGAAATTTATTTTCGAATTTGCGGCACCTCACGGAGCCATCTTCAGGAGCAATACAGAACCTAAAATAGAGTATACACTCTAGAATCATACAAAATAACGGGTTCTAAAAAATGTAATATTTATATATAAAGAAAACGAACACTACGTGTATAGTTAATAGTGCAACTAATCAATGAATATATAAAACAATTGGGTTTACAAATTAAGAACTTATCTATGCAAATACGGTAAATATAAATTTTAAACAATAATACGCTAAGATTGAACACTAACCAATCGGAGAAGGCAAATTTACTTAAGAGAGATTCCTGGTTAAATCTAAAACAAAAAACAAAAAAAAAGTGCTTTACTCAGAACATTGTCCACGAAACAAAAGGGTTTCAGCAATACGATTCTACATGAAACCACAGTGGTGATGGGCTGGTCTATCAGAGTGAGAACTGAGCAATCTCTGCCATACCCATAGCTTACTCTGACTGTTCCTTTTACTTATATATTTTCTAGATCTCAAGTGACGGCGTCTCTAACGTGGATTGACCTCCCAATCTACCAAGATTGGAAGCCAAAGCGTCACATTTTTTCCCTTGCCCCTCAAATTTCTCTTCATAATTGCTGAGGGGCACAGGGCCCTGGGTGGGGCTTTGGTTTCCCGGGCGTTTCTGCACCCTCCTCAAGCTCCCCGCCATGGAGTGGCTTCGGTCACCCAGGCTTTATTGTGGTCGGCGGGGAGGGTTCTGTGGGGGCGCTCAGTTATGGCCTTGGCCTTGCTCGGGGCCTTGGGGCTGTTCGGCCAGGCAGCTTGGGGAACAACAACAACAACAACAACATGAAACCACATTAAAAGTTACCAAAATAATGTTAAACAAACTTTACTATAAATACTAATAGAAATGTCTACACAATATTATCAACAACCAACTCACACTTAGGACCAAAATCAATTTGACTCGTTTACCTATAGTACCTATGCTGAAAATAGTTGTCCTAGTGATTTTAGACCTATTTATTATAGACGCTACGTGGACGACACTTTTCCAAGTTATAATAATGAAGATCAAAATAGGCTTTTTAAATATGTTAACATTCAACATAAGAATATCAAATTTACTTGTGAAAAGGTACAAGATGATTCACTTTCATTTCTTTATGTAAAGATTAACAAAGGTAGCAATGGATTAACCACCGAAGTATATAGAAAACCAAAACATACGGGACTGGGCTTGAACTGGTTTAGTTTTTGCCCAGAGATATACAAAGTAAAATGAGTCAAATTGATTTTGGTCCTAAGTGTGAGTTGGTTGTTGATAATATTGTGTAGACATTTCTATTAGTATTTATAGTAAAGTTTGTTTAACATTATTTTGGTAACTTTTAATGTGGTTTCATGTAGAATCGTATTGCTGAAACCCTTTTGTTTCGTGGACAATGTTCTGAGTAAAGCACTTTTTTTTTTTTTTTTTTTTTTAGATTTAACCGGGAATCTCTCTTAAGTAAATTTGCCTTCTCCGATTTAGGTGTCGATTTTGTCATGGCGAGCGATAGCAAGCCTGTAATTTAAGAGAAACCGGCCTTCGGTCGGGGCATTTTTGAATCAAAAAATGTACAAATTAATCTTGAAGGATGGTCTTAAGCGGGTGTTTTTTAAGCTTGATTGAGGTCTAGGGAGGAAACTAATAAAATAATATAAGTATATATAAATGAACAAATAAATAAGCCCATATCTCCATAAATATATGAACTGAGGCGGGAGAAGGAATTGTAAACAGTAATTGAAGAAAGGCGTGGGTAGAAATGCAAAATTGGTGAAAATAATTATACAAAAAAGGACACAATGGCTAACAACAAAATGAGTAAATAGACAATATAAGAAAACACTAATCTAATAATAAGACAAAACTAAAGGAAATGAGTAAGCTGAAAGTAAAAGAAAAGCAAGGAAATTAAATGACTCAAAACAATAAATGGCAAGGAAAGGAATAGGCCTATAAAGGCTCAAAACAATAAAAGAAACAAGAAAGACATTAACCCAGGAACAGTGAGCGTCCTCATATGAGTCTGAACCCTAGGTGGGCGAGCGTCTTCATATGAGCCATGGCCTAAAAAAAGCCTTTCCAAACATCCCACTGTCACTCAAAACAAAGGAATGTGTAAATATGCGAGATAATTCCTCTCTATGCATTCTATCACTCCTCCACATGTGTCTAAATTCCCCCCTTTACCCCACCCCCCTCAATTATCACCTATTTTTTCTCTTATTCCTGTGATTATCAGTTTATTTATGGCGCCAAAACTCCCTACCCAGTTTCAAGGTCGAAAGGGAGGGGTGTGGAGGGAGGAGAGAGAGAGAGACAAGCCCACACTGCCTCCAGTCTCGCCGGAGAGCTCGTGAAGGGAGGGTGCAGTTTCGCTCTCTGTCAACTCCATGAATGAACCGCTCGGCAATATTTCGTGTTTGTCACCCCCCAAATACTATTCCCACTTGTTTTATTGTTGTAACATGTAACTATCTTCATATTAAACATAAAATAGGCGCATATGAATAAGTAATAACGATATTTATCGAATAATGACGTCAGAAAATTAATGCAATAGCTTAGCCCCACACGATGTTTAACGAATCAATCGGAGTCGCGCCGCGGATAAGTTAATGAGTTCAAGGCAACAAAATATATATATGGACTATATATATAATATATATATATAATACATATATATATAGATATAGATATATCTATAATATATATATCTATATATATATATACTGTATATATATATATATATATACTGTATATATATATATATATTATATATATATATATATATATTATATATATATATATATATATAATATATATATATATAATACTGTATAAATATTATGTTGTCTATATGATGCCAAATATAACAGCTAGGACTTAGATTTGAGCCTGTGCAGGCAGGAGGTATTGTTCCCTATACCACAACGGAGGTTAAAAGATGGAATTTGGTACTTTTACCTCAGTTCCTCTCCAACCTCAATTTATGTGGGGGAGTTGAATTTGGGGAGAAACAGAGGTAGAAATACTAAATTCCTCCTTTTAACCTCCGTTGTGGTATAGGGGACAATGCCTGCATAGGCTCGAATCCTAGCCCTAGCTGTTATATTTGTCATCATATAGACAACATATATAATTATATATATATATATATATATATATATATATATATATTATATATATATAATATATATATATATATTATATATAGTGTATATATATATATATATTATATTACACTCTATTCTTGCATCTGCATACTAACGCATGTCTCTTCCTTCAAATCTCTCTCTCTCTCTCTCTCTCTCTCTCTCTCTCTCTCTCTCTCTCTCTCTCTCTCTCTCTCACGCCCTGCAGCACTGATACAATGAGTGAGTAGAGGCATGACCCTCCGTTTCAGAATATCCCGGCCCCATCCCTATTCCCCATATTTGGAAGGGTCCAGGCCCTCACCCTACTATTACCACCACGATCAAAAGAAAATGTGTATATATTTGTATTAATTTGTTAATTTATTTATATATATCTATTTACTTATGGTATATATATATATTCATTATTTTTAGTTTCCTTCCGAGACCACAATAACACTTTTAATAATACCCCCATGACCCTCCTTCAAAATATATTTGTTCATTTTTCGGTAGAACAATATCCCGGCTGAAGGCCGATTCGTCCTAAATTACTGGAGAGCGTTAATCGACACCTACATGATACAAAACGTCTTAAAATGCCAAATTAATGGGGCTAAGCATGAGGGAAAATGGAGTCCAAACAAATAAGCCTCCCGTTAAGGTAACTAATCCTACCCTAACCTTACCTACCAATAGTCACTTCTACTATTACCTGGACGATCAAGGTAACTAATCCTACCTGTATGAACTATAATTTATGAACCCCTCCATACTTCAGTAATATGAACGGTAGGTGAAGCCCTCCATACTTCGGTAATATGAACGGTAGGTGGACTATAATATTATGAACCCCTCCATACTTCAGTAATATGAACAGTAGGTGGACTATATGAACCCCTCCATACTTCAGTAATATGAATGGTAGGTGGACTATATGAACCCCTCCATACTTCAGTAATATGAACAGTAGGTGGACTATATGAACCCCTCCATACTTCAGTAATATGAACGGTAGGTCAACTCCTCCATATGAACAGTAGGTGGACTATATGAACCCCTCCATACTTCAGTAATATGAATGGTAGGTGTACTATATGAACCCCTCCATACTTCAGTAATATGAATGGTAGGTGGACAATATGAACCTCTCCACACTTCAGTAATATGAACGGTAGGTGGACTATGTGAACCCCCCATACTTCAGTAATATGAACAGTAGGTGAACCCCTCCATACTTCAGTAATATGAACGGTAGGTGGACTATATGAACCCCTCCATACTTCAGTAATATGAACGGTAGGTGTACTATATGAACCCCTCCATACTTCAGTAATATGAAAGGTAGGTGGACTATATGAACCCCTCCATACCTCAGTAAGATGACGCTGAAGGTAGGTGGACTATATGAACCCCTCCATACTTCAGTAATATGAACGGTAGATGTACTATATGAACCCCTCCATACTTCAGTAATATGAACGGTAGGTGTACTATATGAACCCCTCCATACTTCAGTAATATGAACGGTAGATGTACTATATGAACCCCTCCATGTAGGTGGACTATATGAACCCCTCCATACTTCAGTAATATGAACAGTAGGTGGACTATATGAACCCCTCCATACTTCAGTAATATGAACGGTAGGTGTACTATATGAACCACTCCATACTTCAGTAATATGAATGGTAGGTGGACTATATGAACCACTCCATACTTCAGTAATATGAACGGTAGGTGTACTATATGAACCCCTCCATACTTCAGTAATATGAACGGTAGGTGGACTATATGAACCCCTCCATACTTCAGTAATATGAACAGTAGGTGGACTATATGAACCCTTCCATACTTCAGTAATATGAACGGTAGGTGGACTATATGAACCACTCCATACTTCAGTAATATGAACGGTAGGTGTACTATATGAACCCCTCCATACTTCAGTAATATGAACGGTAGGTGGACTATATGAACCCCTCCATACTTCAGTAATATGAACAGTAGGTGGACTATATGAACCCCTCCATACTTCAGTAATATGAACGGTAGGTGACCTATATGAACCCCTCCATACTTCAGTAATATGAACGGTAGGTGTACTATATGAACCTCTCCATACTTCAGTAATATGAACGGTAGGTGGACTATGTGAACCCCCCCATACTTCAGTAATATGAACAGTAGGTGGACTATATGAACCTCTCCATACTTCAGTAATATGAACGGTAGGTGGACTATGTGAACCCCCCATACTTCAGTAATATGAACAGTAGGTGGAATTTATGAACCTCTCCATACTTCAGTAATATGAACGGTAGGTGGACTATGTGAACCCCCCCATACTTCAGTAATATGAATGGTAGGTGGACTATGTGTACCCCCCCAGACTTCAGTAAGATGAACGGTAGGTGAACCCGTCCATACTCCAGTTATATGAACGGTAGGTGGACTATATGAACCCCTCCATACTTCAGTAATATGAATGGTGGTGGACTATATGAACCCCTCCATACTTTAGTAATATGAACAGTAGGTGTACTATATGAACCACTCCATACTTCAGTAATATGAACAGTAGGTGGACTATATGAACCCCTCCATACTTCAGTAATATGAACAGTAGGTATACTATATGAACCACTCCATACTCCAGTAATATGAACAGTAGGTGGACTATATGAACCCCTCCATACTTCAGTAATATGAAAGGTAGGTGGACTATATGAACCACTCCATACTCCAGTAATATGAACCCCTCCATACTTCAGTAAATTGAACGGTTGGTGGACTATATGAACCCCACCATACTTCAGTAATATCAACGGTAGGTGTACTATATGAACCACTCCATACTTCAGTAATATGAATGGTAGGTGGACTATATGAACCACTCCATACTCCAGTAATATGAATGGTAGGTGAACTATATGAACCACTCCATACTTCAGTAATATGAACGGTAGGTGTACTATATGAACCAATCCATACATCAGTAATATGAATGGTAGCTCTACTCTGTGAACCCCTCCATACTTCAGTAATATGAACGGTAGGTGGACTATATGAACCACTCCATACTTCAGTAATATGAATGGTAGGTGTAATATATGAACCACTCCATACTTCAGTAATATGAATGGTAGGTGTACTATATGAACCCCTTCATACTTCAGTAATATGAAGAGTAGGTGTAGGCTACTATATGAACCCCTCCATACTTCAGTAATATGAACGGTAGGTTTACTATATGAACACTCCATACTTCTGTAATATGAACGGTAGGTGTACTATATGAATATTAATCTTAATGTACTATATTAATCTTTTGTGATAATGGCTTCTGATTGTATCAAGATATGTACTTATAACTGCTGCTCTCTAAAGAAAAACATTGATTTGGTGAGACAGCTTACATCATCTGGCTATGATCTAATATTTTTACAGGAAACGTTTTTGACTGATGATAAACTTGCAATTTTAGACTTTGTTGATGAAGAGTACGATTGTGTTGCTGTAGGAGCCACGCTGTCTGATAAATCTTTAATTAGTATGGCCGGCAGACCTGAGGGAGGCATGGCTGTTTTATGGAAAAAAAATACACAGTTAAAAATAAATAATATTACATTGGAAAAAAATTACATGGTTTTTAATATAGACATATATGGGTTTAATGTTGTTTTTATCAATATATATTTGAACAGCGATATTTGGAAAGCTGAAACTTTAAACAAATATTTGGAAACACTTTCATTATTGGAAAATTTAATGAACAATTTACTTTGTGATGATATTTTTATCATAGGGGATTTTAATGCTGACCCTCACTCAGGTAGAGCCTGGAGAAGTTTATCAGACTTCATGGAGAGAAACTCTTTGCAATGCTATGACGTAAATATGTTGAGTAATGATTCTAACACTTTTGTTGGTTATGGAGACTCGGTTACTAGGTGGCTTGATCATGTTGTAGGCAAGGAAGACAACAACATTACTGTGAAAAACATAAAAATACTTTACAGTGTTGTGGGATCTGATCATTTTCCAGTGGAAGTATCTCTGAAATTTACTGGGGTAAGACCGACAAGATCATTTGCTCCGATTATTGAAGAAAATAGAGCCTATATTAACTGGGATAAGCTAAAGGCGAATGATTTTAATGATATAAATAATAGGGTTGATGACCTCTTACAAGATATGTGTTCCTTGCCTATTCATGACTGTCATAAGTTAGGCTGCAGGGATCCCAATCACTGGAAAATGATTGATAAATTGTACAAACATATCACGACCAGCATTCAGACTTCTAGTAGAGATTACGAACGTCATAGCATCAGGAAAAATAAATATAAGGTAATACCAGGGTGGAACCGATGTATTAGAGCTAAACACAGTGTTGCCAGGGAGACATTTTTACTATGGGTGAGACAAGGTAGACTGAGAGGAACGGATCTACATCGCCAGATGTTAGAGGCCAGAAAGGAGTTTAAAACAACACTCAATGACTGTAAACGTAACGAACAAAGAGAAGTTTGCAATTCAATCATGGACAAATTTCATTATAAAAACAAATCAGAATTTTGGGGTGAAGTTAAAAGAAAACGGGGATTTAAGAAATCGGCAAGTGTTATTAATGGTCAAAGTGACAATTCTAATATTACTCAAGTATTTGCAGATAAATTTTTACCTAGTCTAATTTCGGATAACAATGAGGCAGAGGAAAATTTCTGCAACGAACTGAAACAAGCCTGGGCTGGTGGTAGAAAATGTATCTAACAATATCTAGTCACACTCTTAAAAATCTCATACCTCGTCTTAATTCGGGCCAAGGTCATGACCTCATCCATGCAACTTTTTTAAAGAATGCTTCACAATTATTTTTGGAAAACCTTGCTTGCTTCTTGAATACGTGTTTTACCCACTGTTATCTCCCTGAAGACTTATTAAAGGGTACTATTACTCCAATTATTAAGGACATTAGAAAAAATGTAACAGAGGCAGATAACTACCGGCCTGTAATGCAGTCCTCATGCCTTTTAAAACTCTTTGAATTGTTTATGTTAGATATATTGTCTGAAAAACTTATTATTAATTATAGACAATTTGGATTTAAAGCTGGTTCTTCAACAACAGATACATGCTGTATCCTGAAAGAGGTTATGAAAAAGTATACAAACTGTAAGAAAACTGCTTTTGCAACATTTATTGATCTAAGCAAAGCTTTTGATAGGTTGGATCATTTTATTCTAGGTAAGAAATTGTTAAAATCTTCTGTACCAGTAGATATTACCCTTATTATCCTTCATTATTTAAGAAATCAAAAAGCTAACATTAAATGGCAAGATTTCTATAGTAACTATCAGTATATTGAAAAGGGAGTAAGACAAGGGGGAGTTCTCTCCCCCTTTTTATTTATTTTTTTCATTAACGAAATTATACTTGATGTGGTAAGAACCAATGTTGGATGCAGATATGGTGACGTAAGAAGCAACATTTTAGCTTACGCAGATGATTTGGTTTTACTTGCAGATTCTATTTCGAATATGGATGTATTATATACTAAATTATGTTCTTCTATTGACGCACATTTACTTACAATTAATAAGGGTAAATCTAAAAGTATGATTTTTTCTACAAAACCAGATCAGAAAGTACAAAGCATCGAGCTGAATGGTGATAGACTGGAGGTTGTTAAGGCGTTCAACTACCTTGGGCATAACATCCTTTTTAATTTCAAAGATACGGATGACATAAGTTTTAGAATAAACAAATTTTATGCCTCCTTTAACAGCATGTTTAGAAATTTTAAACAGGTGAATACAGATACTTTTATATTTCTTTTTAACTCATACTGTCTACCAGACTATGGTATTCCCCTCTGGAATCATAATTCTTCTTTTAAATCTAATATTTTTAAAACTTTTAAAATAGCTTTTAATAAATCACTTAAGCGCATATGTCAGGTGCCAGCCTATGCCAGCAGTCATATCACGGCAGCTCGATGCAACCAGTTGCTTCTTGACCATCATACAGCATTGGTTCAAGCTCGCTATTGTAGGAGAATACTAAGGTCACAAAACCCTATCATTAAGTTCAATATATCTATTATTAAGGAAGGGTTCATGATGCAGCATGTAATAAATCTCTTTAGAAATGTATACAATGTTAATATACTGGGAGAAGAGAGTAGATGTACTGAAAGCCAGGATAGAGTGGGTTCAAAGGCATGAGGACAGACGAGGCCCTTGCATATATTATGGGTACTAGTTCTTACAAGTTGTCATAGGTTCTTCTGTTTAGGTTTTATTTCATGTCATATTTATATTAATTTACTTATACACTGTTTTTCAAATTTATAACAATATTCAGATATACTTTTAGCTTGATAAGCTAATAAGCTGAAGTGATATGTTACTTTTATTGTTGGAGCTTGCTTTAATTTAAGGAGTAAACATATTTTTTCTGTACAGTAATACAGTAACAGCTATACAATATTAGTTATTTATATATATATATATATATATATATATATATATATATGTGTGTTTTTTTTTTGTGTTTTTTTTTTTTTTTTTTTTTAATTATGTATATTTTACTTTCGACTGAATGAAAGCTACTGTAACAACGCGTAAATACTGTATTAAGTTAATATTAACGCAAATCAATTTATTGAGAAGTACCAGAATTGAGTTAAACAATTATATTTAGTATTACAAATTATGTAATGAGGGGACGAACTATTATTGGATGTACCAGGTCACACTTTTAAAGATTGATCTATTTCTAATGTATATGTAATGTATATAAGTTTATGTATATTCCGAAATAAAGTTATTGAATTGAATTGAATTGAATATGAACCCCTCCATACTTCAGTAATATGAACGGTAGGTGGACTATATGAACCACTCCATACATCAGTAATATGAATGGTAGCTCTACTATGTGAACCCCTCCATACTTCAGTAATATGAACGGTAGGTGGACTATATGAACCACTACCATACTTCAGTAATATGAACGGTAGGTGTACTATATGAACCACTCCATACTTCAGTAACATGAACGGTAGGTGTTATATATGAACCACTCCATACTTCAGTAATATGAACGGTAGGTTTACTATATGAACCCCTTCATACTTCAGTAATATGAACAGTAGGTGTACTATATGAACCACTCCATACTTCAGTTATATGAACGGTAGGTGTAGGCTACTATATGAACCCCTCCATACTTCAGTAATATGAACGGTAGGTGTACTATATGAACCACTCCATACTTCAGTAATATGAACGGTTCGTGTAATATATGAACCCCTCCATACTTCAGTAATATGAACGGTAGGTATACTATATGAACCACTCCATACTCCAGTAATATGAACAGTTGGTGGACTATATGAACCCCTCCATACTTCAGTAATATGAACGGTAAGTGGACTATATGAACCCCTCCATACTTCAGTAATATGAACGTTAGGTGTACTATATGAACCCATCCATACTTTAGTAATATGAATGGTAGGTGGACTATGTGAACCCCTCCATACTTCAGTAATATGAACAGTAGGTGAACCCCTCCATACTTCAGTAATATGAACGGTAGGCGTATTATAATTATGAACCTCTCCATACTTCAGTAATATGAACGGTAGGTGGACTATATGAACCCCTCCATACTTCAGTAATATGAACGGTAGGAGTACTATATGAACCACTCCATACTCCAGTAATATGAACGGTAGGTGGACTATATGAACCCCTCCATACTTCAGTAAATTGAACGGTTGGTGGACTATATGAACCCCTCCATACTTCAGTAATATCAACTGTAGGTGTACTATATGAACCACTCCATACTTCAGTAATATGAACGGTAGGTGGACTATATGAACCAATCCATACATCAGTAATATGAATGGTAGCTCTACTATGTGAACCCCTCCATACTTCAGTAATATGAACGGTAGGTGGACTATATGAACCACTCCATACTTCAGTAATATGAACGGTAGGTGTACTACATGAACCACTCCATACTTCAGTAATATGAATGGTAGGTGTAATATATGAACCACTCCATACTTCAGTAATATGAACGGTAGGTGTACTATATGAACCCCTTCATACTTCAGTAATATGAAGAGTAGGTGTACTATATGAACCACTCCATACTTCAGTAATATGAACAGTAGGTGTAGGCTACTATATGAACCCCTCCATACTTCAGTAATATGAACGGTAGGTTTACTATATGAACCACTCCATACTTCTGTAATATGAACGGTAGGTGTACTATATGAACCCCTCCATACTTCAGTAATATGAACGGTAGGTGGACTTTATGAACAACTCCATACATCAGTAATATGAATGTTAGCTCTACTATGTGAACCCCTCCATACTTCAGTAATATGAACGGTAGGTGGACTATATGAACCACTCCCATACTTCAGTAATATGAACGGTAGGTGTACTATATGAACCCCTCCATACTTCAGTAATATGAACGGTAGGTGGACTATATGAACCCCTCCATACTTCAGTAATATGAACGGTAGGTGGACTATATGAATCCCGCCATACTTCAGTAATATGAACAGCAGGTGGACTATATGAACCCCTCCATACTTCAGTAATATGAACGGTAGGTGAACTATATGAACCCCTCCATACTTCAGTAATATGAACGGTAGGTGTACTATATGTAACCCCTCCATACTTCAGTAATATGAACGGTAGGTGGACTATGTGAACCCCCTCATACTTCAGTAATATGAATGGTAGGTGGACCCCTCCATACTTCACTAATATGTACGGAAGGTGGACTATATGAACCCCTCCATACTTCAGTAATATGAATGGTAGGTGGACTATATGAACCCCTCCATACTTCAGTAATATGAACGGTAGGTGAACCCCTCCATACTTCAGTAATATGAATGGTAGGTGTACTATATGAACCCCTCCATACTTCAGTAATATGAACGGTAGGTGGACTATATGAACCCCTCAATACTTCAGTAATATGAACAGTAGGTGGACTACATGAACCACTCCATACTTCAGTAATATGAACAGTAGGTGGACTATATGAACCCCTCCATACTTCAGTAATATGAACAGTAGGTGTACTATATGAACCCCTCCATACTTCAGTAATATGAACGGTAGGTGTACTATATGAACCCCTCCATACTTCAGTAATATGAACAGTAGGTGGACTATATGAACCCCTCCATACTTCAGTAATATGAACAGTAGGTGGACTATATGAACCCCTCCATACTTCAGTAATATGAACGGTAGGTGACCTATATGAACCCCTCCATACTTCAGTAATATGAACGGTAGGTGTACTATATGAACCTCTCCATACTTCAGTAATATGAACGGTAGGTGGACTATGTGAACCCCCCCATACTTCAGTAATATGAACGGTAGGTGGACTATGTGTACCCCGCCAGACTTCAGTAAGATGAACGGTAGGTGGACCCGTCCATACTCCAGTTATATGAACGGTAGGTGGACTATATGAACCCCTCCATACTTCAGTAATATGAATGGTAGGTGGACTATATGAACCCCTCCATACTTTAGTAATATGAACAGTAGGTGTACTATATGAACCCCTCCATACTTCAGTAATATGAATGGTAGGTGTACTATATGAACCCCTCCATACTTCAGTAATATGAATGGTAGGTGTACTATATGAACCACTCAATACTTCAGGAATATGAACGGTAGGTGTACTATATGAACCATTCCATACTTTAGTAATATGAACGGTAGGTGTACTATATGAACCCCTCCATACTTCAGTAATATGAACGGTAGGTGTACTATATGAACCACTCCATACTCCAGTAACATGAACGGTAGGTGGACTATATGAACCAATCCATACATCAGTAATATGAATGGTAGCTCTACTATGTGAACCCCTCCATACTTCAGTAATATGAACGGTAGGTGGACTATATGAACCACTCCATACTTCAGTAATATGAACGGTAGGTGTACTATATGAACCACTCCATACTTCAGTAATATGAATGGTAGGTGTAATATATGAACCACTCCATACTTCAGTAATATGAACGGTAGGTGTACTATATGAACCCCTTCATACTTCAGTAATATGTAGAGTAGGTGTACTATATGAACCACTCCATACTTCAGTAATATGAACAGTAGGTGTAGGCTACTATATGAACCCCTCCATACTTCAGTAATATGAACGGTAGGTTTACTATATGAACCACTCCATACTTCTGTAATATGAACGGTAGGTGTACTATATGTACCCCTCCATACTTCAGTAATATGAATGGTAGGTGGACTATATGAACCACTCCATACATCAGTAATATGAATGGTAGCTCTACTATGTGAACCCCTCCATACTTCAGTAATATGAACGGTAGGTGGACTATATGAACCACTCCCATACTTCAGTAATATGAACGGTAGGTGTACTATATGAACCACTCCATACTTCAGTAACATGAACGGTAGGTGTTATATATGAACCACTCCATACTTCAGTAATATGAACGGTAGGTGTACTATATGAACCCCTTCATACTTCAGTAATATGAACAGTAGGTGTACTATATGAACCACTCCATACTTCAGTTATATGAATGGTAGATGTAGGCTACTATATGAACCCCTCCATACTTCAGTAATATGAACGGTAGGTGAACTATATGAACCACTCCATACTTCAGTAATATGAACGGTTGGTGTACTATATGAACCCCTCCATACTTCAGTAATATGAACGGTAGGTATACTATATGAACCACTCCATACTCCAGTAATATGAACAGTGGGTGGACTATATGAACCCCGCCATACTTCAGTAATATGAAAGGTAGGTGGACTATATGAACCCCTCCATACTTCAGTAATATGAACGGTAGGTGTACTATATGAACCCATCCATACTTCAGTAATATGAATGGTAGGTGGACTATGTGAACCCCTCCATACTTCAGTAATATGAACAGTAGGTGAACCCCTCCATACTTCAGTAATATGAACGGTAGGCGTACTATAATTATGAACCCCTCCATACCTCAGTAATATGAACGGTAGGTGGATATATGAACCCCTCCATACTTCAGTAATATGAACGGTAGGTGTACTATATGAACCACTCCATATTCCAGTAATATGAACGGTAGGTGGACTTTATGAACCCCTCCATACTTCAGTAAATTGAACGGTTGGTGGACTATATGAACCCCTCCATACTTCACTAATATCAACGGTAGGTGTACTATATGAACCACTCCATACTTCAGTAATATGAACGGTAGGTGGACTATATGAACCAATCCATACATCAGTAATATGAATGGTAGCTCTACTATGTGAACCCCTCCATACTTCAGTAATATAAACAGTAGGTAGACTATATGAACCACTCCATACTTCAGTAACATGAATGGTAGGTGTACTATATGAACCACTCCATACTTCAGTAATATGAATGGTAGGTGTAATATATGAACCACTCCATACTTCAGTAATATGAACGGTAGGTGTACTATATGAACCCCTTCATACTTCGTTAATATGAAGAGTAGGTGTACTATATGAACCACTCCATACTTCAGTAATATGAACAGTAGGTGTAGGCTACTATATGAACCCCTCTATACTTCAGTAATATGAACGGTAGGTTTACTATATGAACCACTCCATACTTCTGTAATATGAACGGTAGGTGTACTATATGAACCCCTCCATACTTCAGTAATATGAACGGTAGGTGGACTATATGAACCACTCCATACATCAGTAATATGAATGGTAGCTCAACTATGTGAACCCCTCCATACTTCAGTAATATGAACGGTAGGTGGACTATATGAACCACTCCCCTACTTCAGTAATATGAATGGTAGGTGTACTATATGAACCACTCCATACTTCAGTAACATGAACGGTAGGTGTTATATATGAACCACTCCATACTTCAGTAATATGAACGGTAGGTGTAATATATGAACCACTCCATACTTCAGTAATATGAACGGTAGGTGTACTATATGAACCCCTTCATACTTCAGTAATATGAACAGTAGGTGTACTATATGAACCACTCCATACTTCAGTTATATGAACGGTAGGTGTAGGCTACTATATGAACCCCTCCATACTTCAGTAATATGAACGGTAGGTGTACTATATGAACCACTCCACACTTCAGTAATATGAACGGTTGGTGTACTATATGAACCCCTCCATACTTCAGTAATATGAACGGTAGGTATACTATATGAACCACTCCATACTCCAGTAATATGAACAGTAGGTGGACTATATGAACCCCTCCATACTTCAGTAATATGAACAGTAGGTGGACTATATGAACCCCTCCATACTTCAGTAATATGAACGGTAGGTGGACTATATGAACCACTCCATACTTCAGTAATATGAACGGTAGGTGTACTATATGAACCACTCCATACTTCAGTAATATGAATGGTAGGTGTAATATATGAACCACTCCATACTTCAGTAATATGAACGGTAGGTGTACTATATGAACCCCTTCATACTTCAGTAATATGAAGAGTAGGTGTACTATATGAACCACTCCATACTTCAGTAATATGAACAGTAGGTGTAGGCTACTATATGAACCCCTCCATACTTCAGTAATATGAACGGTAGGTTTACTATATGAACCACTCCTTACTTCTGTAAAATGAACGGTAGGTGTAATATATGTACCCCTCCATACTTCAGTAATATGAACGGTAGGTGGACTATATGAACCACTCCATACATCAGTAATATGAATGGTAGCTCTACTATGTGAACCCCTCCATACTTCAGTAATATGAACGGTAGGTGGACTATATGAACCACTCCCATACTTCAGAAATATGAACGGTAGGTGTACTATATGAACCACTCCATACTTCAGTAACATGAACGGTAGGTGTTATATATGAACCACTCCATACTTCAGTAATATGAACGGTAGGTGTACTATATGAACCCCTTCATACTTCAGTAATATGAACAGTAGGTGTACTATATAAACCACTCCATACTTCAGTTATATGAACGGTAGATGTAGGCTACTATATGAACCCCTCCATACTTCAGTAATATGAACGGTAGGTGAACTATATGAACCACTCCATACTTCAGTAATATGAACAGTTGGTGTACTATATGAACCCCTCCATACTTCAGTAATATGAACGGTAGGTGGACTATATGAACCCCTCCATACTTCAGTAATATGAACGGTAGGTGTACTATATGAACCCATCCATACTTCAGAAATATGAATGGTAGGTGGACTATGTGAACCCCTCCATACTTCAGTAATATGAACAGTAGGTGAACCCCTCCATACTTCAGTAATATGAACGGTAGGCGTATTATAATTATGAACCCCTCCGTACCTCAGTAATATGAACGGTAGGTGGACTATATGAACCCCTCCATACTTCAGTAATATGAACGGTAGGTGTACTATATGAACCACTCCATATTCCAGTAATATGAACGGTAGGTGGACTATATGAACCCCTCCATACTTCAGTAAATTGAACGGTTGATGGACTATATGAACCCCTCCATACTTCAGTAGTATCAACGGTAGGTGTACTATATGAACCACTCCATACTTCAGTAATATGAACGGTAGGTGGACTATATGAACCAATCCATACTTCAGTAACATGAATGGTAGGTGTACTATATGAACCACTCCATACTTCAGTAATATGAAATGGTAGGTGTACTATATGAACCCCTCCATACTTCAGTATATATGAACGGTAGGGTGGACTATATGAACCACTCCATACATCAGTAATATGAATGGTAGCTACTATATGAACCCCTCCATACTTCAGTAATATGAACGGTAGGTGTACTATATGAACCCCTTCATACTTCAGTAATATGAACAGTAGGTGTACTATATGAACCACTCCATACTTCAGTAATATGAACGGTGGGTGTACTATATGAACCCCTCCATACTTCAGTAATATGAACGGTTGGTGTACTATATGAACCCCCTCCATACTTCAGTAATATGAACGGTAGGTATACTATATGAACCACTCCATACTCCAGTAATATGAACAGTAGGTGGACTATATGAACCCCTCCATACTTCAGTATTATGAAAGCTAGGTGTACTATATGAACCCCTCCATACTTCAGTAATATGAACGGTAGGTGTACTATATGAACCCATCCATACTTCAGTAATATGAATGGTAGGTGGACTATGTGAACCCCTCCATACTTCAGTAATATGAACAGTAGTGAACCCCTCCGTACTTCAGTAATATGAACGGTAGATGAACCCCTCCATACTTCAGTAATATGAACGGTAGTGTACTATATGAACCCCTCCATCCTTCAGTAATATGAACTGTATAGGTGGACTATATGAACCCCTTCACACTTCAGTAATATGAACGGTAGGTGGACTATATGAACCCTCCATACTTCAGTAATATGAACGGTAGGTGGACTATATGAACCCCTCCATACTTCAGTAATATGAACGGTAGGTGTACTATATGAACCCCTCCATACTTCAGTAATATGAAAGGTAGGTGTACTCTATGAACCACTCCATACTCCAGTAATATGAACGGTAGGTGGACTATATGAACCCCTCCATACTTCAGTAATATGAATGGTAGGTGGACTATATGAACCCCTCCATACTTCAGTAATATGAATGGTAGGTGAACCCCTCCATACTTCAGTAATATGAATGGTAGGTGTACTATATGAACCCCTCCATACTTCAGTAATATGAACGGTAGGTGGACTATATGAACCCCTCCATACTTCAGTAATATGAATAGTAGGTGGACTATATGAACCCCTCCATACTTCAGTAATATGAACAGTAGGTGGACTATATGAACCCCTCCATACTTCAGTAATATTAACAGTAGGTGTACTATATGAACCACTCCATACTTCAGTAATATGAACGGTAGGTGTACTATATGAACCCCTCCATACTTCAGTAATATGAACGGTAGGTGGACTATATGAACCCCTCCATACTTCAGTAATATGAACAGTAGGTGGACTATATGAACCCCTCCATACTTCAGTAATATGAAAGGTAGGTGGACTATATGAACCCCTCCATACTTCAGTAATATGAACGGTAGGTGTACTATATGAACCTCTCCATACTTCAGTAATATGAACGGTAGGTGGACTATGTGAACCCCCCCATACATCAGTAATATGAACGGTAGGTGGACTATATAAACCCCTCCATACTTCAGTAATATGAATGGTAGGTGTACTATATGAACCACTCCATACTTCAGTAATATGAACGGTAGGTGTACTATATGAACCCCTCCATACTTCAGTAATATGAATGGTAGGTGGACTATATGAACCACTCCATACTTCAGTAATATGAATGGTAGGTGTACTATATGAACCACTCCATACTCCAATAATATGAACGGTAGGTGGACTCTATGAACCCCTCCATACTTCAGTAATATGAACGGTAGGTGGACTATATGAACCCCTCCATACTTCAGTAATATGAATGGTAGGTGTACTATATGAACCCCTCCATACTTCAGTAATATGAACGGTAGGTGGACTATATGAACCACTCCATACATCAGTAATATGAATGGTAGCTCAACTATGTGAACCCCTCCATACTTCAGTAATATGAACGGTAGGTGTACTATATGAACCCCTTCATACTTCAGTAATATGAACAGTAGGTGTACTATATGAACCACTCCATACTTCAGTTATATGAACGGTGGGTGTAGGCTACTATATGAACCCCTCCATACTTCAGTAATATGAACGGTAGGTGTACTATATGAACCACTCCATACTTCAGTAATATGAACGGTTGGTGTACTATATGAACCCCTCCATACTTCAGTAATATGAACGGTAGGTATACTATATGAACCACTCCATACTCCAGTAATATGAACAGTAGGTGGACTATATGAACCCCTCCATACTTCAGTAATATGAACGGTAAGTGGACTATATGAACCCCTCCATACTTCAGTAATATGAACGGTAGGTGTACTATATGAACCCATCCGTACTTCAGTAATATGAATGGTAGATGGACTATGTGAACCCCTCCATACTTCAGTAATATGAACAGTAGGTGAACCCCTCCGTACTTCAGTAATATGAACGGTAGATGAACCCCTCCATACTTCAGTAATATGAACGGTAGGTGTACTATATGAACCCCTCCATACTTCAGTAATATGAACTGTATAGGTGGACTATATGAACCCCTTCACACTTCAGTAATATGAACGGTAGGTGGACTATATGAACCCCTCCATACTTCAGTAATATGAACGGTAGGTGGACTATATGAACCCCTCCATACTTCAGTAATATGAACGGTAGGTGTACTATATGAACCCCTCCATACTTCAGTAATATGAAAGGTAGGTGTACTATATGAACCACTCCATACTCCAGTAATATGAACGGTAGGTGGACTATATGAACCCCTCCATACTTCAGTAATATGAATGGTAGGTGGACTATATGAACCCCTCCATACTTCAGTAATATGAATGGTAGGTGAACCCCTCCATACTTCAGTAATATGAACGGTAGGTGTACTATATGAACCCCTCCATACTTCAGTAATATGAACGGTAGGTGGACTATATGAACCCCTCCATACTTCAGTAATATGAATAGTAGGTGGACTATATGAACCCCTCCATACTTCAGTAATATGAACAGTAGGTGGACTATATGAACCCCTCCATACTTCAGTAATATGAACAGTAGGTGTACTATATGAACCACTCCATACTTCAGTAATATGAACGGTAGGTGTACTATATGAACCCCTCCATACTTCAGTAATATGAACGGTAGGTGGACTATATGAACCCCTCCATACTTCAGTAATATGAACAGTAGGTGGACTATATGAACCCCTCCATACTTCAGTAATATGAACGGTAGGTGACCTATATGAACCCCTCCATACTTCAGTAATATGAACGGTAGGTGTACTATATGAACCTCTCCATACTTCAGTAATATGAATGGTAGGTGGACTATGTGAACCCCCCCATACATCAGTAATATGAACGGTAGGTGGACTATATGAACCCCTCCATACTTCAGTAATATGAATGGTAGGTGTACTATATGAACCACTCCATACTTCAGTAATATGAACGGTAGGTGTACTATATGAACCCCTCCATACTTCAGTAATATGAATGGTAGGTGGACTATATGAACCACTCCATACTTCAGTAATATGAATGGTAGGTGTACTATATGAACCACTCCATACTCCAATAATATGAACGGTAGGTGGACTCTATGAACCCCTCCATACTTCAGTAATATGAACGGTAGGTGGACTATATGAACCCCTCCATACTTCAGTAATATGAATGGTAAGTGGACTATATGAACCACTCCATACTTCACTAATATGAACGGTAGGTGCACTATATGAAGCCCTCCATACTTCAGTAATATGAATGGTAGGTGGACTATATGAACCACTCCATACTTCAGTAACATGAACGGTAGGTGGACTATATGAACCCCTCATCATAATTTTCTGAATTGGTTGTTAAAAATAAGTCCAGTAGGTGGGAATTATGATTAGGATTATCTGGTACACGGGTGGGTTGGTTGACTAGTTGAGTGAGATTAAATGAGTCTGCAAATAGCTCACATTCAAGACCAGCATCATCAGTCCTGGCTGAATGAGTGAGCCATTCAACATTATGGACATTAAAATCACCCAATACAGTGATTTCAGAAGAAGCATTTTAGTTGAGGACACTGAGTTGTGAGGACAGAGAATCAAAAAGACTTTGCTCTGGAAGAGTATTTGGGGAACGGTAGATGCAACATATGTATTTAAATTTACCAGCAGAAATTAATTTGTATATAGAATAATCAAAATAGGGACAATTGAAACTAGTAACCTCCTCCAGGGCAATTTCAGATTTTGCGAAGCAACATACACCTCCTTTAGGTCTGAAATTTTGGAGCAGTTGATAACCTGGAAAATTAAATCTAGGCGTGTCAGATGTGGATGTTACTTGAGTCTCTGTCAAAAAAAGGAGAGTAGGGGATTCTGCTTGAAGAAATTGGTGTACAGAATTGATGTTAGAGTGAAGTCCCCTTATATTACTAATGAAAAAGCTGCACCGACGAGCAGCTTTGGGACGTTGCAATGCTCTTGACACAGTCGCATGATGACGACCGGGAGGGCCCTGTGTCAATGACCCAACCCTGCCGGGGGTGGATATCCGAGGGACCACCAGGTTTGCTCTTAACAATTGTACTGCCATATTTATTAGGTAAGTGTATGGTGTTACATGTATGATATGTAGTGGGAAGAGTAGTGTTTTATGGATAGAGGATAGCGATGTAGGGCAATGTCGTGAAGTTGGATATGTATGTTATATAAAGAGGGTTTCCTTGATACCCCTGATGTGTGAGGCAGAAAGATATGTATCCAGCTACCAAGGCCTGAGAGAGAAAATGGAATTCAGGCTATTCCCTGAGTCTCCCGAAACCTTGGCCTTATATGAACCCCTCCATACTTCAGTAATAAGAACGGTAGGTGAACCCCTCCATACTGCAGTAATATGAACGGTAGGTGGACCCCTGCATACTTCAGTAATATGAACGGTAGGTGGACCCCTCCATACTGCAGTAATATGAACGGTAGGTGGACCCCTCCATACTTCAGTAATATGTACGGTAGGTGGACCCCTCCATACTTCAGTAATATGTACGGTAGGTGGACTATATGAACCCCTTCATACTTCAGTAATATGAATGGTAGGTGTACTATATGAACCACTCCATACTTCAGTAATATGAACAGTAGGTGAACTATATGAACCACTCCATACTTCAGTAATATGAATGGTAGGTGGACTATATGAACCAATCCATACTTCAGTAATATGAATGGTAAGTGGACTATATGAACCACTCCATACTTCAGTAATATGAACGGTAGGTGCACTATATGAACCCCTCCATACTTCAGTAATATGAACGGTATAGGTGTACTATATGAACCCCTTCATTCTTCAGTAATATGAACGGTAGGTGGACTATATGAACCCCTCCATACTTCAGTAATAAGAAAGGTAGGTGAACCCCTCGATACTTCAGTAATATGTATGGTAAGTGGACTATATGAACCCCTTCATACTTCAGTAATATGAACGGTAGGTGGACTATATGAACCCCGCCATACTTCAGTAATAAGAACGGTAGGTAAATCCCTCCATACTGCAGTAATATGAACGGTAGGTGGACCCCTCCATACTTCAGTAATATGAACGGTAGGTGGACCCCTCCATACTTCAGTAACATGAACGGTAGGTGGACCCCTCCATACTTCAGTAATATGAACGGTAGGTGGACCCCTCCATACTTCAGTAATATGAATGGTAGGTGGACTATATGAACCCCTCCATACTTCAGTAATATGTACGGTAGGTGGACCCCTCCATACTTCAGTAATATGTATGGTAGGTGGCCTATATGAACCCCTTCATACTTCAGTAATATGAACGGTAGGTGGACTATATGAACCCCTCCATACTTCAGTAATAAAAACTGTAGGTGAACCCCTCCATACTGCAGTAATATGAACGGTAGGTGGACCCCTCAATACTTCAGTAATATGAACGGTAGGTGGACCCCTCCATACTTCAGTAATATGCACGGTAGGTGGACTATGTGAACCCCTTCATACTTCAGTAATATGAACGGTAGGTGGACCCCTCCATACTGCAGTAATATGAACGGTAGGTGGACCCCTCCATACTGCAGTAATATGAACGGTAGGTGGACCCCTCCATACTGCAGTAATATGAACGGTAGGTGAACCCCTTCATACTTCAGTAATATGAACGGTAGGTGGACCCCTCCATACTGCAGTAATATGAACGGTAGGTGGACCCCTCCATACTTCAGTAATATGAACGGTAGGTGGACCCCTTCATACTTCAGTAATATGAACGGTAGGTGGACCCCTCCATACTCTGACGTATTATGAATGGTAGGTGGACCCCTCCATACTTCAGTAATATGAACGGTAGGTGGACCCCTCCATACTTCAGTAATATGTACGGTAAGTGGACTATATGAACCCCACCATACTTCAGTAATATGAACGGTAGGTGGACCCCTCCATACTGCAGTAATATGAACGGTAGGTGGACCCCTCCATACTTCAGTAATATGAACGGTAGGTGGACCCCTCCATACTTCAGTAATATGAACGGTAGGTGGACCCCTCCATACTTCAGTAATATGTACGGTAGGTGGACTATATGAACCCCTCCATACTCCAGTAATATGAACGGTAGGTGGATCCCTCCATACTGCAGTAATATGAACGGTAGGTGGACCCCTCCATACTTCAGTAATATGAACGGTAGGTGGACCCCTCCATACTTCAGTAATATGAACAGTAGGTGGACTATGTGAACCCCTTCATACTTCAGTAATATGAATGGTAGGTGAACCCCTACGTACTTCAGTAATATGAATGGTAGGTGAACCCCTCCATACTTCAGTAATATGAACGGTAGGTGGACCCCTTCATACTTCAGTAATATGAACGGTAGGTGAACCCCTCCATACTTCAGTAATATGAACGGTAGGTGGACCCCTTCATACTTCAGTAATATGAACGGTAGGTGAACCCCTCCATACTGCAGTAATATGAACGGTAGGTGGACCCCTCTATACTTCAGTAATATGAACGGTAGGTGGACCCCTCCATACTTCAGTATTATGAACGGTAGGTGGACCCCTCCATACTTGAGTAATATGAACGGTAGGTGGACCCCTCCATACTTCAGTAATATGTACGGTAGGTGGACCCCTCCATACTGCAGTAATATGAACGGTAGGTGGACCCCTCCATACTGCAGTAATATGAACGGTAGGTGGACCCCTCCATACTGCAGTAATATGAACGGTAGGTGGACCCCTCCATACTTCAGTAATATGAACGGTAGGTGGACCCCTCCATACTTCAGTAATATGAACGGTAGGTGGACCCTTCCATACTTCAGTAATATGAACGGTAGGTGGACCCCTCCATACTTCAGTAATATGAACGGTAGGTGGACCCCTCCATACTTCAGTAATATGTACGGTAGGTGGACCCCTCCATACTTCAGTAATATGAACGGTAGGTGGACCCCTCCATACTTCAGTAATATGAACGGTAGGTGGACCCCTCCATACCTCAGTAATATGTACGGTAGGTGGACCCCTCCATACTTCAGTAATATGAACGGTAGGTGGACCCCTCCATACTTCAGTAATATGTACGGTAGGTGGACCCCTCCATACTTCAGTAATATGAACGGTAGGTGGACCCCTCCATACTTCAGTAATATGTACGGTAGGTGGACTATATGAACCCCTCCATACTTCGGCAGCCTCACTGTGCACTTGGATGCCATAGTCTCTAGCACACTCATTAGCCATTTCACCAGCACTACGTACTTGTCATCATATTCTGGTTACCATTTACTATTTCCTTTAGCTTATAATCTACCTGTATGACTCAGAGGGGTAAATACGATCTTAATAAACCCTCTAAATAACATAGGTCCTTCTTAAACTGCAAAACATCGTCTAATTTTACCCAGAATCAAAGGTAAAGGGGCGTCATCGTGCTGAAGGGGTTACAATTCGTGGACTTCACCTATTTCTAATTATGGAACTATATATCTGGAAACTAATTTATGGATATAATGTTCCATACATCAACTACAACACTATATACACTATTTATTGATAAACAAGTTGCATCCAAACATCGACCCAGATAGTTAGCCTCTGCTGCACTGGTGACGTTTGTTCAATTTTATTCTAGCTACATTTAGACAATTTTGTGCAGCATAAGAAGGATTTGTGGTAGTAAAAAGAGTTAATGATGATAATTCGAAGCCTGTTAATTGCTAGAGGCCCTTCTGAACACTAAATAAAAGTGTCTATTAGTACCCAGCACAGACTGAAAAGGACGGAACTGATACTGAACGGGTTAATAATTGCATAAAGAATCTCACAGAGTGTCTAATAATTCTTATGAGTGGGCTTGAGTCTATATGGCACCCGAGTGTATTAAGGGAGGATGGGCCTATCAATGTCTTCATTTATCTAACTTTTTATTATTGTTATCTTACTTTCCTCCCTAGACCATATAAAACCACCCACCAAGATCCTCCTTCAAGATAAATTTGTAAAATTTGTGATTGCATAATGTCCCGGTCAATGGCCGATTTCTCTTAATTTACAGGCTCGCTATCGCTCTCCAGGATAAAATCAACACCTAAATGACTCTAAAACTCCTAATATTGACAAAGAAATGGGGCAAAAGGTCTTAACATCGCCAGACTAATGGGGTGAACTTCATCAAATCTCCAAACTAAGGGGGCTATTCATGAGGGAGAAGGGGATCCATAATAAACAACCATCTCCCCTTAACCCCTTCTGTACCGGCAACGTCTTATTAATTTTATTATATTATTAGACGAATGTATTCAGTTTGAAAGGGGCCTCCAGCAATTAACAGGCTTCTATCTCACTTAACCCTTTTTACAACCACAGATCCTTCTTAAACTACACGAAAGCATCTAAATATAGCAAAAATAACATTAAATAGACGCCGCTGGTACAGAAGGGTTGAGGCACTGTCACACGCATTTCGTTTCACCTTGTATGTTTTTTTTGTTTTTTGTTTTTTATATGAGAGTTGAAAGAGTGACGGGGCCAAACTCAAGGGACGTTCGAGCCAAAATGCCTCGACACACGGAGTTTGAAGCAATTTATGTAATTGGAAACAATGACTTAACCCCCTCAGACTGACTTACTGATGAGGAGGCGGACCGCCCGGTATTTTCCCCACAACAATCAAAATCACACTGAAGGACCGTTAGGAGTCGGAGAAATTTGGGGTTGCCATCAATCGACAGATTCTGATCTAACTTACCTAACTTACTGAGGCCAAAATGACGCTAGAGCGTCATATAACTTATTATTGAGATATTAAGATAGGTTCATATGACGCGATCGCGTCATATGAGTAGTTGGGCGGAACTGCCATATGACTCGATCGCGTCCTATGAGTCAGAGGGGGTTAAAGACGGATTCTGGGAGAGAGTTACAGAGCTCATCAGTTGAATAGAAGAAAGACTGTGTGTCGACCCCTTGAAGATTACGACGCATGTTGACAGTGTATTCTGGATATTATTAGACAATTTCATTAAGGGGGCCCACCACGTATGTATTTCTCTCTCTCTCTCTCTCTCTCTTCCTCTGTCACTGGTTTGTATCCATTCAGCCTACTGTTTTAAGACGTTTATCCCCATCCAGGTGTCGACTGTTTTCCTCGCGAACGGTAGCGAGATAGCATATTTAAAAACATTATTTTGACAGCAGGCTAAATTTGTACATTTTTCGATAGAAATTTTTGTCTTCATACAATATTGGCTCGCTATCGCTTGCCAGGAAGAAATCGACACCTGGATGGCGATAACCGTCTTAAAACAGTAGGCTAAATGGGGCTCAATGGATACAAGCCTGAGAGAGAGAGAGAAATGGAGAGAACAAAAAACAGTCACCCCCCTTAAGATTAGGAAGGGTATATGGAAGTCGGAGGGTTGATGGAGATAGTCTCTACTATTCTAATTCCCACAAATTCTTCCTAAATTATATAAAATTGTCTAGTGAAAGCCATAATTAAGTGTCAAACCGCATCATGATCGGTGCTTTCTGTATGGTTGTCATGTAAAGCTACAACAACCTTGATAATCCTTTCTTGCACAAGGATGTAGAATAAAAGTCCAGAGATAAGTTTATAGGTTCTATATTAGCCAGAGATACAGAGAGCTGGGGTGGCACTGCTATGCTGAGTGCCGACCGGATGTTACTGATGAAAACATGTGCAGCGGTGCCGGATATATTTGGTGCAACGCTGCCGATACTACAGAGTACGGTATATTATCATGGGATATTAAACAATGATAGTATTGCCCTGAAAGTACATGTGTGTATGTTGCAATATGATTAAGGCATGTGTACACTCTGTATATATGTTGTGTGTGCACTTAACCTATATCAACACCTCCCTCCCCCTTCAAGCTTGCAAGACGTTGTCGAGCTGACTCTTTTTCTAGGAGCCTTTCAGACCTACGTGGAGCCATGGGGGAAGTGAAGGACTCTCTTTCTGGGTCCGTGCAAGACACAGGGATCTCAGGGTTATGGGGGAGGGGTTCAACACCAGGGGAATTCACTGGGCGGAGGAAGCGACGGTTCCGCCAATATATCTTACCACTGGGGAGACGAACCTCATAATCCCTGGACCTGCCGCAGCCCATGACGACCCCAACCTTGTCCCAGCGGTGAGAAGTCGGGTCTTGGATCCGCACTGTGGTGCCGACTCTCAACCTGGGAAGGGGACGTGCGTGCTGGTCATAGTTTCTCTGCACCAGCGCAGTGTGGGCGGCTGCACGGCGGTCACAGTCCTCGGCCTTGGCTTGCCACTCTGCTGCAAAGGACTGGGGATGAGCAGGGACACAAGACCGTAGTGGGTGGCCATACAAGATTTGTGCTGGGGAGCGGCCTGTGATGTTCGGGGTGTTGCGGAGCTCCAACAGTCCACGGTCAAAGTCCTCACAGTCGATGTTGCCTGAGGGAGCCGTCTTCAGTATGAGGTGTTTGACGGACTTGACGGCAGACTCGGCATGACCGTTGGATTGTGGGTAGTGTGGGGAAGAGACCAAGTGATTGACTCCCCAACGCTCCATGAAGTCCCGGAACTCATGGCTAGTAAACTGTGGGCCTCCATCTGTACGTAGGCGGAGGGGTACACCAACTTCCCTGAAGTAGCGGCAGAAGATCCTGATGGTGTTTGAAGCGGTAGTATCGCCTTTGCAGGGTACGACAACGGGCCAGCCTGAGAGTCGGTCTGTTACGACGAGGAAGGATTTCCCCGCCACAGCGAAGTCGGCTGAAACAGACTCGAAAGGCCTAGTTGGGTTGTCGTCGTTGATCATGGGTTCCTGCTGCTGACTAGGCTGTAAGACCTGACATGGCTCACAAGCTTGAACTGTGTTGGCGATGTCCGAGTTGATGCCAGGCCAAAAGACAGCCTGTCGCGCCCTATGCTTAGTGGCCTTCATGCGTCTGTGACTATCATGCAGGCGAGCCAAGGTGCGGCGGCTCTCTACTCTTTAGATTAGATTATTAGACTGACAAAGTTTTACAAATGTATTCTCTCTTAGTAACCGCACACTCAGCATATCCGCTCCTTGCAGCACTCAACTCTCTTAGTAACCGCACACTCAGCATATCCGCTCCCTGCAGCACTCAACTCTCTTAGTAACCGCACACTCAGCATATCCGCTCCCTGCAGCACTCAACTCTCTTAGTAAACCCACACTCAGCATATCCGCTCCCTGCAGCACTCAACTCTCTTAGTAACCGCACACTCAGCATATCCGCTCCCTGCAGCACTCAACTCTCTTAGTAACCGCACACTCAGCATATCCGCTCCCTGCAGCACTCAACTCTCTTAGTAACCGCACACTCAGCATATCCGCTCCCTCCAGCACTCAACTCTCTTAACCCCCACTCAGCATATCCGCTCCCTGCAGCACTCAACTCTCTTAGTAACCCCACACTCAGCATATCCGCTCCCTGCAGCACTCAACTCTCTTAGTAACCGCACACTCAGCATATCCGCTCCCTGCAGCACTCAACTCTCTTAGTAACCCCACACTCAGCATATCCGCTCCCTGCAGCACTCAACTCTCTTAGTAAACCCACACTCAGCATATCCGCTCCCTGCAGCACTCAACTCTCTTAGTAACCGCACACTCAGCATATCCGCTCCCTGCAGCACTCAACTCTCTTAGTAAACCCACACTCAGCATATCCGCTCCCTGCAGCACTCAACTCTCTTAGTAACCCCACACTCAGCATATCCGCTCCCTGGAGCACTCAACTCTCTTAGTAACCGCACACTCAGCATATCCGCTCCCTGCAGCACTCAACTCTCTTAGTAACCCCACACTCAGCATATCTGCTCCCTGCAGCACTCAACTCTCTTAGTAACCGCACACTCAGCATATCCGCTCCCTGCAGCACTCAACTCTCTTAGTAACCCCACACTCAGCATATCCGCTCCCTGCAGCACTCAACTCTCTTAGTAACCGCACACTCAGCATATCCACTCCCTGCAGCACTCAACTCTCTTAGTAACCCCACACTCAGCATATCCGCTCCCTGCAGCACTCAACTCTCTTAGTAACCGCACACTCAGCATATCCGCTCCCTGCAGCACTCAACTCTCTTAGTAACCCCACACTCAGCATATCCGCTCCCTGCAGCACTCAACTCTCTTAGTAACCGCACACTCAGCATATCCGCTCCCTGCAGCACTCAACTCTCTTAGTAACCGCACACTCAGCATATCCGCTCCCTGCAGCACTCAACTCTCTTAGTAACCGCACACTCAGCATATCCACTCCCTGCAGCACTCAACTCTCTTAGTAACCGCACACTCAGCATATCCGCTCCCTGCAGCACTCAACTCTCTTAGTAACCGCACACTCAGCATATCCGCTCCCTGCAGCACTCAACTCTCTTAGTAACCCCACACTCAGCATATCCGCTCCCTGCAGCACTCAAGCACTCAACTTTACAACCTGCTAACTAAAGCTAAACAAGAGAAAGTGAATGAGGTAGGGGATATTTATTCAGTGTTTCAATCTCTTGAGATATTTCGCTTTACATTATATGAGTGATATCAACATGATAGGTGTGGAGAGAGTGTAGGTGTGGAGAGTGTGTAGGTGTGGAGAGTGTGTGGAGATAGCTGTATTTGTGGTGAGTGTGTTAGTGTGGACAGTGTGTAGTTGTTGATAGCGTATAAAGATAGCTGTAATTGTGGAGAGTGTGTAGGTGTGTAAAGTGTTGAGGTAGTTGTCATTGTGGAGAGTGTGTAGGTGTGTAAAATGTGTAGTTGTGGGAAGGGTGTAGTTGTGGGAAGGGTGTAGTTGTGTAGAGTGTGCTGGTGTGTAAAATGTGTAGTTATGGGAAGGGTGTTGTTGTGTAAGGTTGGTTTCAGTAATTCGTGTGGTGGGAGCTTGGTGGGAAGGTTAAGGGGAGATGGATCGTTTTGATGTGCTCATTTATGTATCTTTTTATTATTGTATTAGTTTCCTTCCTAGACCTCCTTCAAGCTTAAAAAACACCTGCCCAAGACCCTCCTTCAAAATAAATTTGTAAATTTTCGATAGAAAAATTTCCCGGCCGAAGGCCGGTTTCTCTAAAATGACAGGCCCGCTACTGATCACCAGGAACAAAATCAACACCTAAATGACACGAGAAGTCTTAATGGTGACAAATAAATGGGGCGAAAGGTCTTAAAATTGCCAAACTAATGGGCCGAACGTCGTATAAACTGAAAACTAATGGGACTAAACATGAGGAAAAAGGTGGAGCAGAAAAGCGACCCATCTCCCCTTAATCAGGTGATCTGGAGCTTGGGGAAATTAACAAATGGGGTCCCTGGACTAACTAACTGCAAGGGGTTAGTCGTTCTCTTCTTTTCTTGGAATTTTTATTATCTTCAATTTATATACTTTCTCTTTATAGTAATCTTTATGATTTCATAGGATGACTGTCCTAGGTTCAGCATGAACCTAACCATTTTATTTTGAGTGACCTGAAGTTTGTGCTGTGCTGATTTAGATGATGCAGAGTACCAGGATGACACAGAATAGGCAAAATGACATTGAACAAGCACTTCGCAGAGGGTCTTTTTGGTCGCCGCGGGCAAGCATCCCACCTGTCTATACAGGTATTTTATACGTGCTCTACACTTACTCAGGATAGATTCCAAAATTGTTTCACCTGACAAACTCGCGTCCAGTTTTAGTCCGAGATATTTAACTTGTGACACTGTTGTTATAGGAATATCATTACAGTTGACCGAGAAGCCCACAATGTCTTTCAGTTTTCGTTTTTTTCCACATAAGATGGCTTCCGTCTTGCCCAGGTAAAGAGATAGTCTATTGTCCACTAGCCATTCACTACATGATTCTAGTTCTTTGGAAAGTGAAGCGGCAATACTTATTGGGTCTTTTCCTGAAACCAGAAGCACGCTGTCGTCTGCATACAATAATAATTTACATGAGACGCTCAGTTCCATGTCGTTCACATAACAGAGAAATAGTAAGGGACCAAGGATGCTTCCCTGCGGGACCCCACAGTTAATTGGCATAGGATCAGATATATTATCACCAATGTTGACTCTTTGGGTTCTACCACTAAGATAATATTTAAACCAGTTCACAGACCCTATGCCCATTGCTTGTAGTTTATTACATAGGATATCATGGTCTACTGTGTCAAATGCTTTTTGTAGATCAAGAAGAACCATACCGGTGTAGTTACCTTTAGACATTTCTTTACGAATGTGATCCGTTAAGTGGATGAGACAGGAGTCTGTCGAGTACATGTATCTGAAACCTGATTGAAATTTATAGAATAGATAATTTTGTTTGAGGTAATGTTCAATTTGGGTGTATACCGCTCTTTCAAGGATTTTAGATACAATGTATACATAATATGCTAACTGGTCTGTAGTTGCCAACTTCTAGTATATTTCCTTTCTTGAATAGAGGGGTTACAATAGCTTCCTTCAGTTCAGCAGGTACAGTGTTGGTCTTAATTGACAAGTTAATGATGTGGGTTAGGGGGCCTGCTATACCAATGGCTCCATCTCGTAGAAATTTGGCAGGAATTTTGTCTGGTCCTGTGCTTTTATGTACATTTAGGTTAGACAGCTCGTCAAAAGTGTATTTTGGTGTAACATTTTGCAATCCAAATGTGTTCGGGTGTATGTCTTTATCTCTGTAGAAATAACGAAAGGTGGCCGTTGTTGTCGTGTATTTATTGAGAGGTTGAGGTAGGTTCTGTGCAAGTGTGTTTGCTATGGAAGTGAAGAAGGAGTTGAAGTAGGTTGAAATTTGTCGTTTATCGTGGCAAACCTGATCATTAATGGTGAGAGCAATATTAGTGTTAGACGAATCCCTTGTCTTGTTGCTGTAGCCTGTTGTTTTTAGGTGCCTCCATAGTTTCTTTGGGTTATTCTAATATTCCTCTGCCTTATTGTGAAAATAATTAGTTTTCGCTGATTTTATTTTCCTACTTAGTTTATTCCTGGCCCTGTTGAACTCATGTTTCAGACCTTGATCCTGGCTATGTTTCGCTAGCCTTTTTGTGTTCCAGATGGTGTTCTCTGTGTTCCAGATGGTGTAGTATGTCATTGTTGATCCATGGGTCTGACCTTGCTTTAATTCGTATGTCTTTCAGAGGAGCTATTTCGTCTAGGATGTTTGTGATGATGGTTCTGAAGCCAACCCATGCGTCATTAACGTTTGTACTTCCAAACACTGGAGACCAGTCTGTATTCCATAAAATGTCCAGAAATGTTTCTTTATTGTAGTTTCTGAGTGACCTTGTTTTGATAACCTTGTGATTCTCTAGGGTAATTTTTGTGGTTTTCGGTGTGCAATATGTGACGAAGTGATCACTTATCCCAGTCTGTATAACCCCTGATTGGGATATTTTGTCCTCTCTGTTACAGTTTATGTGGTCTAATATTGTGGCAGTGTTCTCAGAGATACGTGTGGGGGTTGTGATGAGTTGTTTGTGATTGTGCATTGTCAGTATATGCCTATATTCTCGTACAAGCCTATTATTTCGTTGTTTGTAACACAGGTTAAAATCCCCTAGTATGATGGATTAATTCCGAGGGTCTAGCGATGACAAAGTTCTTTCAAATTTGGTCAAGAATTGTGTGTCGTCTGGTGGCCTATAGCATACCCCAATTGTGATGGGTCTTGTCCTCGGCAGGTGTAGGTCGATCCACAGAGCTTCGTGATTTTCTACATGGAGGTCGGTCCTAGTTGTGTGTGTAAGGTTGTTTTTTACATACAGACATACTCCTTCCCCATGCCTATTGCGATCATTCCTAACCATATTGAAACCTTGAATGTTTATTTCACCATCGTTTATACTTGAATCCAGCCAGGTTTCTGTGATTGCAATTATTGAAGCTTTGGCCTTATTTGCTAACAAGTTTATTTCTGACAATTTATGGTACATTGATCTGGCGTTAATGTGGATAAGATGGAGCCCTTTGTTGGTGAACACTCTGTATTCATCTTTGATTTTGAATTTGATCTGTATTCATCTTTGAATGTGTCCTGGCTGGATTCTGAGTTGTTAATACTTGGATCATTTACATTAATATTCGATAATGAATGCAAGGCACACTTATTGCAAAGGAATTCCCGTTCTTCACTGTTGGTCTTCTTAGAGATGCACTTCATGTGAGCTACATGTTTACACTTTACACAGTTTTGGATCTTCTGATGTCGTGTTATGAGTGATTCACAAATAAAACATGGTTTCGCGATGTTGTACAGCTGAGTTCCTACATTTAACACATTTTCCTACATTTAACACATTCAAGTCCTAGAGTAGAGTCAGGTACCTGCATATCACAAAATATTCGGTACGTATAATAATACAGGAATATTTAAGACTCCTGATCTCTAGCCATAGGCTAAGGATCTTATGATAAATGCAGATCATCTGAGCTAAATGTCTATGTATCTAAAATACAATACACGAAAAATCATCTCACAGAACTGTACATTCAGTCCTGAAAATTAATCTGAAAATAAAATATCTCGCTTTACTGCTTTGCTCGTGCACATTGCTTGTGCACTTACAACCTGTTAGGTGGGGCTGAGGGTCTTGGTATTCCAGTACCCCCCCCCCCAATTCTTTTACTCGTAAAGTAACTTTAATTCTAAAAGCACCATACCATCAGACCCGTTGCCACCCTGCGACACCGGATTGACTTGGTTAATCGAGAGCAAGAGATAAGTGATGACCGTGAGAGTGCCCGGTTGGCTAGGCCGGGACACTCCCATAAACTGCCTGAGATATAGCACCAGGCATCAAAGACGGTGATTAGCTCCATTTGAGCGCTGGAACCATGAAAGCCTTAAACAAGCTCACTGCTCGTTCTTGGCCGTGAATGGTAGAAGACGGAGCAATTTGAACATTCATATTGCGTCGTCTGAACCTGAGACCATTTTGGTTTCTCCGTGCTGCCTGCTTAGATACTCGGTTTTGACCCGGTAGACATGAGCTGGTGGGTGAAGTTTGTATCATGCACTCAAGAGACCCTTTACCTCCTTCGGCGGAACGAATAGCCCAGTGAAGTCAATGAATGGGACCCGGATTGCTGCTGTGTGATTCTTAAGAGTTACAACTGAATCGTTTGATGATCAAAAGTAATCAAGATATTAGAAAATGAACGATAACGAAGCTTCAGTTTGATCAGTTTCCTCTATCCATGTAATCAAAAATTACCAGCCTGATTAATACGGAAATTCTAGTCGAAAAGGGTCTTACCCAGTACTGACTAATTCCGAATTTGGTTCGCAACCAAAACCCGGCTACTAACGCCCATCAAAGCTGGGACCCCCCCAATGATTCGGTCAACACCAGAATATAGCGACACTTGGTGTGCTAACTTCGTGGAAGGTGCATAAGCCAGGAGGTGGCGGAGACGGAGCTCCGATCATTCCAACTTAAGGCCAACGCCGGGATATAGTGAAACTCGGTGGGCCAACTCCGAGGAGTTGTTCAAGATAGGAATTTAAGAAAAACATCGAATTCCTTCGGTTTCATTCCCACATTAAAGCGTCGGGTCTCCCTCCCCCCGGAAGATACCTGCAGCGGGTGAGGGACAGAGGTAGCCTGTGGTTCTCCTCTGATGCGACTAGATCCACTCGTGGATAGTATGGGCCTTCAATCTTTCGTAAAACGGATTGCCTGAGCCACCATTCCAATAATGGTATTTGCTCAAACGTTCGTCACGCCCGGCAGATAAGTTTGTCTGAAGATAAATGTTTCGCTGATCGGCTAACAAAATCTTTTCCGGCAACTCTAACCGCAGTTCGAGACCTTGTTGACCCTTGTGTCTGAATGGAAGACGCCGCATTCAGATTGGCCATTCGAAAAGCTATTGATTTCCTCGTGACTGTGGAACCGAGAGCTTGAAGGCATAACAAGGGAATTAGGAACTCTATTGCATTGACGTGAACCTCCGTGGAGTGGGACCAAAGACCCTGATCTGAGGTTTGCCTAACCCCAAACCAACCGTTCCTGAAGCCTTGGTATCAAAACATACCGTAGGCGGTGGAGAAAACCACGTCAGAATGAAATTTAATGTTTCTGGCTCAACCCAGATTGCTAGTAAGTTGATGAGTAATTGCAGGATTATTTTGTTTTAATTTTCAATTCAAAAAAGTTTATTGTCACAAAGTACATTATAGTTACATTCCACATAGTTATACAAACAATATATACAATGAGACAATTGGGAACTGATGCCAAACGGCATATATGTCCCACAGCAACAAATTACTCAAATATAAATTGGTCAACAAAAGAAAGACTAGTGCTCAAGAATGAGAACCTTAATACTAACAGAAACATTACTACCAACTTGTTCGTTCATGCTCAAGAGTATCTTATACATTATTTATTTATATTTCTCTACTCATTAAATATTCCTTTATTTGCCTTTTAAATATTTCAAAACTACAATTTAGATTGATTTTATCCATGTCATTATTCCATACAAATACGCCTTTATGCCCAAAAGTTCTTTTCCTTAAATTTGATTTTGCTCTGGGAATATGTATCTTGTGACTCCGTCTGGTTAAATATTGATGTATATTAGAATTTGATGTGAACATATTTTTACAGAAGCTTGTCGTAAGATCTTTCATTATCTTAACCCTTAATTGGCGGCACGCAACTTATGTCGTGTGAAATAAATATAGACTAAGTGGCGGTTCACAACTTATGTCGTGTGCCATTTTCACCACGTAATGTTGCTGAGAGAGAGAGATGAGTGGTGGGAGGAGCGTAGAAAGCGTATGACTGCTCCAGACCACCGCGGCGGACCTACTGACATGAATCCCACCCTCCTCTACCCTCTCGCACTCGCTACACAGGGAATTATGTAGGGAAAGTACCTAATTACATGGTTTTTGCACTCGTGTTGCACGATCGTTGCAAGAGAACCAGTGGTCGTACAAGGATGGTTGGGGTGTCATTGTAAAGCTCTGTTTATGCTCTTTCAGGGATAGATACATGTTTTACGCTTTGGGTCTTATTTAGGCATGAAAATGATCACGTAAACAACCCTATTTAGGGTAAAAACACCCCGCTGGGCGCTACGGTCAAATAGACCACCTAGCCCGCTAAATAAGGGTTAAACATAAGTTTAGCTACTGAATTAACAAGAATATCTTTAACCCTTCCAGCTCGGGTGTCATTTTAAAATGGCACCAAAACAAAAGGGCCGGAACCCGGGTGTCATTTTAAAATTCTTGTGCTTGAAAGCGTGCTTCAAAATTTGCGCGGCCAATTTTGGCATGGTAGGAGCGACCGCAGCGCCACCAAGCCTCAACTACTAGTGTTATCAGTTCGTACGTGGCCACCATAGCGAGTAATACTGAAAAAATGTTTTCCGACGTGTCCGATTCGTTGCAACCTCCCGCGGGCCCCAGTGCTACCCCACTCGCAACTTCAACGCCTGTTGCAAGCGAGAAGAGAGCTCAACAAAAGAAAGTTAAGCGTTTGTTGAGTGATAGCGCTATACAACGACAACTTTTTGAAAGTGATGAAGAGAGCAGTGGCGAAAGCTTGGTGGACAAGGTACAATTTATAAGTGAAAGTGAAGACGATTTCGTGGGCTTTGGAGACGACGATAATGTCGATTTATTTGAGGGGGGAGACAGTAGTGATGATCCTGATGTGGAAGTGTTTCAGGAAGGTGCCATTGAGCTTCCCAGTGTGCTAGAACCTAGGCCTACCCCCTCGCCATCTTTGCTAGGTCAGCCTAGGCCTAGCCCTAGCCCTACCCCAGGACCTTCCCCTTTGCCTGCCCGTACGCCCTTGAAAGTGGGCAAATATTTCTACAAACAATCATTGATCAAAAGTGCAGCTAAAAAAGCACGCAGGGCAGCCGCAGAAAAGCATAGGGAAGCTGAAGATAGCGATAATGACGCCGACCCTGGCCTAGCAACCACCCGCATTCCATTTTCCCGACGCCTTGACACGGGACGCCGCGTGGGTCACCCACAGCCCTCGCCTTCATCTCTCGTTCAGGATGACCAAAGGGCCTCTTCAAGTGGTATTGGTGATGTGCCACAGGCCTCAACACACCACAGAGCATTATTTGCTGCTGAAAAGCCCTCGGCTCGCCGCAAAAGGAACCCAACTCCCGAGGCCTCGGCTCCCATTCTTGAAGCTCCCGCGGCCCACACCGCCGACCCCCGGTCACTTCTTCACCAGAATTGTCTCCTGAAGAGGATGCTGATGACCCCAACATTGCCCCAGATGACCTGACATCGCCTGAGGAGGAAGAGGAACAGGAACAGGAACAGGAAGAGGAAGAGGATGTGCCGACAAATCGAGCGAGAGGGCGAGGTCGTGGACGTGGTCAGCCTGCCGACGCCGCAGCCCCTGGGCCTGGGCCTGGGCATGGGCGTGCAGGGCGTCCGCCTGGGCGTCCGCGTGGCCAAGGGCGTGTGCCAGGGCGTCCAGGGCGCGTGCCTGCTGCAGCACGACCTCGAGCATCAGCATCCGACCTGTTTGAGTGGACAGATGGAGCTGATTTTGAGCCAGATTGTCCTGCCTTTGACGAGGTACAGATGGATTCTGGGGTGTCACCAGCATATCCCTGTGGCCCAGATGCTACCCCCAGTGAACTTTTCTGTGGCTTCTATGACAATGAAGTCATGGAATACCTCGTCAAAGAGACAAATCACCACCATGCTATCTGTGCCAACTTTCTTGGGAGGAAGACCAGTGCCAAGATGGTGGCATGGAGAGCTCTCACTGTGGCAGAACTATATGTGTTCTTGGCACTCACAATGCTGATGACTCATATAAGGAAGCACGTTCTGGCTGACTACTGGATCACTGGCGACATCATAACGACTCCATCATTTGGCAAATACATGTCCAGGGACAGGTACTTCGACATCCTCTCCTATCTCCACCTGACAAACAACATGGCAGTCCATCTTCCCGACTCATTATGGAAGATCAGGAAGCTGTATGACATGATACGTCATCGGTTCACCACATACCTGATTCCTTTCCAGAAGATGTGCCTCGACGAGTCTCTGGTCCTGTTCCGTGGTAGGCTGCACTTCCGACAGTATATCCCGTCCAAGAGACACCGCTTCGGCATCAAGCTCTTCGTCCTCTGCGACTGCTTGACGGGGTATGTGCTGGACTTTATAGTCTACAGCGGCAAGGCTGGAGAAGTTGTGACTAACCCTCTCATTGGTTTTGGTGGCGCTGTAGTGAAGAAGATGATGGAGAGGCACTTCAATAATAACCACATCCTCTACACAGATAATTATTACACGTCGCCTCTCCTGACCAAGTACCTCCATGACCGCAAGACCGGAACTGTCGGCACAGTCAAGGGCAAAAGGAAGGTCATGCCAGGCTACCCAACCAAGACGAAGAAGGCAGACATCTTCCACAAGAAGAGTGGCCCCATCCTCTCCATCCACTGGCATGACCAGCGCAAGGTCAACCTCCTCACCACATGCCACAAGGCCCAGATGGTCGCCACAGGGAAGGTGGACCGAACAACCAAGAACCCCGTCCAAAAACCAGCTGCTGTCCTGGATTATAACATCAACATGCGCCTCGTTGACAAGTCCGACATGCAGATGGGCTTCATCGACTGCCTGCGAACATCTTGCAGGTGGTACAAGAAGTTTATCCTGCATACGGTAGATATGTCGATCCTCAATGCCTACAACATCTACCGTCTGAGGACTCCAGGAGCCAAGAAGTACAAGTCCCTGCAGAAGTTCCACAAGCAGGTGCTACTTGAGCTCCTGGCTAAACATGCGGGTACACCAGGCAGGCCAATACAAGGACCAGGCCAGCTTGACAGAACGGGGTGTGCTGAATTTTTCAGGAAGCACCAGCTCAGCGCCCTTCCTTTCAAAGCACCAGGTAGTAACGCTAGGAGTCAGAAGAGGTGCCATGTGTGCAGCCACACAACTCGCAGACCCCGCAAACCCACAAAAACCACTTGGGAATGCCTCGAGTGTCAAGTTGGACTGTGTGCTGGCACCTGCATCAACGACTTCCACACTCTAACAAACTTTTGAAGTGGAAGTGACAACAGTGAAAGTGACACTCAAATGTAGGCTAAGAATAATAATATAACTACAGTAAGTATAAGTGAAAAGGACACATAAGTAATAATAAGTGCCTTCAATAACAATATGAACAAGTGAAAGTGACACTAAAATATATATTTCTAACAATAAATAAGTGAAAATGACACTCAATAAGCCTAGGCCAGTCAAAGTGACAGTATAATAATAATAAAACTAAGTATAAGTGAAAGAGACACACACAAGTAATAATAAGTGCCTTCATAACAATATGAATAAATGACAGTGACACTATATTATATTATTATCTTCCCTAACAATACATAAAAGGGGAAATGACAATACCAATTATCAAAGTCCAGTGAAAGTGACACTAATAATCATAATAATAATAATAAAACGATTAATAAGTGACAGAGACACAAATAAGTTCATATAAATAACTTTATTGAGTGAAAATAACATAATAACTATAATAAATGACAGAATAACCAATAAAACACTATCAAATCGCTTCCCGGCATAATTGCGGGTGGAGCGACGAGTGCAACTGGGCGTCGTAGCCGGGGCCGCGGTTCAGTGTTCGGACGCGCCGAGGTAAATATGCGGCAAAAGTTACCTCCACTTCCATCACCATCACTCCGGAACCAGTTTAGCTAAAGAGCTCTACTCAACGCCATTCTACGCAGGAAGGTAAGGCGCTCATTTCTATATATGTTTGATTAATGTAGGTAATATATTAAGCGAGATTAGACTTAGTTTACTTTTGTTGATATTCGACCAGATCGCCCGGGTACGAGCTCCGTCATTAGGAGAGCCTGCCCGGGCCAGGAGGGTTAAGTGGTAGGATTTAAGGATTTAAATATTGGTGCAGTATGTTCTCTAAAGTTGGCTGATTTAATTATTCGTATTGTTCTTTTCTGTAAAGTTATTATAAGGTTTATATTACATTCATATGCATTACCCCAAACCTCTACCCCATAGGTCATATAGGGATGTACGAATGAATTATACATGGTCACTGATGTAGATAAATTTAATAACTTTCTAGCTTTACATATTATACCTATATCCTTTGAAATTTTGCTTTATAAGTATTTAACATGTTCCTTCCATGATAATTTGTCATCTCTAATTACTCCTAAGAATGTTGAGTGTTCTACTTTTTGTAATGGTTTACCGTTTATACAGACGTTTACTTTGGGTTTTAATCGATTCCCTTTCATTGAAAATATCATATAATGCGTTATTGTCTACATTTAAAGATAATTTATTAGCAATAGTCCATTCCAAAAGTTTGTTCATCTCTAAATTCATCATATCTATGACATTATCAATATTATCCCCTTCCAAGAATATGTTTGTGTCATCCGCAAATAAAATTGGAAATAAGTTAGGAGACACATTCGCTATATCATTTACATATATCATATAATAATGGACCCAAGACTGAACCTTGTGGAACTCCACACTTTATATTACCATAATTTGAACTCTGACCATTATAATTTACATATTTAGTTCTATTATCCAAATAACTTCTTATCCAATCCAAAGCAACCCCCCTAATCCCGTAGATACTTAATTTCCTAAGCAAAATGTCATGGTTTACAGTATCAAAGGCCTTACTGAAATCTAAAAATACCCCACCCCTACAAAACATTTTCCTGAATCAAGAGTTTCTGAAATCTTGTCAATTAACATTATTAAGGCTAAGTTAGTATTATATGCTACGACTGTTCCGCCGTCTATATCGGGAACAGCCTGTTTCCCTCCAAGATTTAAGCTCTGGACTTTCAACCTGTCCAACTGTTGAAGGAGTTGAATCCAGATAAGAAAGCCGACTTGAGGCATTGTATCTCGAGCTCTGCTACCCTCAGCCAGTCGGCTAGGGACCCCATTATCGTGATCCCTTGTTTTAACAATGAAAACAGAGCATGTCGGACTAATTTGGTAAAGATTCACGGAGCCATTTTCAGGTTGAGAGATATTCTATGAAACGACCTAAGTCTGATGCTTCATCCTCATAGCAAAGAATTTTGGAACCTGTCATGTACTGGGACTTGCCAAAAGGCTTCTGGCAGGACGAAACACATATTAAACTATGCGGCCGCCGTGTAAACCTGATCTGAATTCCATGACGCATTTGATTTATGCGTTGTGAATGGAGTGAGTTCGGTGAGACAGGGCTATGCCCGGGCTCAGTTGAACACTGTCCCATTTCGGCACGAGAAATCTTAAACGAGGTCGTCAGAGTCACCCCTAAGTGACGCCATTACTTACCTCTGTTCGTGCTTAAGCCTGGTGACACGTCCGAAAGAACCCTGTCATATAACAGGGTATATCCGGCAGAACAACACTCAGATCCCATTCTCCCAATACTGGGCCCGGGATTGGGAGAGTCTTGTGGACGGTTTAGATATACAACGTGATTTGGCCGGAGTCAGCGGGGGGCTGATAATGGAAGTCTAGACTACCGGAAAACTTTAGTTCCACTTAGGTGACTCATATGACTAAATTGAGGGTTAGTGTAGGTAGGCCCTAGTAAATGTATGTGACTCCTCCTGTACCGGGCAGGCAGTCAGTGTCAACGTCTACGAGGCTACACACAGTCTACCAGGAATCATGACATATAAGATTCGACGGTAAGACAGGGGAAAATAAAGACATCAATTTATGTGACTCCTCCTGTACCGGGGGGGCAGTCAGTGTCACAGTCTACGAGGCTACACCCAGTCTACCAGGAATCATGACATATAAGATTCGATGGTAAGACAGGGGAAAATAAAGACCTGGTGCCCACTCACTGTCTGCAACTAGAGAGAGACCTATATGTAGCGTGACAATCTGTAAGTACCTAAGTCGTCCTGATCAGCGCATGTGCGATCCGGCGACTAAGCAAGAAAACTGAGACAGGAGTTACATAACCTGACCCCCTGTCCGGCGGGGTTGCTGGTTTGTGCCGACCAGTATCTCTGTTTTTTTGTCTCCCGGAAAATTAGCCTCAATTCTAAAGGACCCTGACCTATCATACCAGGTGTCGTAATGCTATCCACCAAAGACACGGCGCATGTAGGGGAAGAGGGAGACATCTCGGTAGGAAAGCCAGGGAAAATGCCTTATGGATGTGATTCGGCGATACCCGTGACCGAAAAAACGTCTCCTGCTAAAACAGGAAAAGGATGCGACGGAGTTCAGTCCATTCCAACTTGGGGCCAATGCCGGGAGATAGTGAAACCCGGCGGGCCACCTCCGTGGAGTGTGGACAATGGAAATCGGAAAAACCCGAATTCCGTCCATTCCATTCCTTCAAAAATTGTGTCGAGGTTCCCTTTCGTATTCCGTACCCATCCGCAGGGGAGGCAGAAAAGGAGCCTGTGGTCACTAATTTAAATGACACGTGTCCCTTGATGAAAGTCAGGTGTCTGCCCCACTGAGCAGGGGTTGCTACCTGTTATCACCTCCACAAGTAAAGGTGCTAACGCCCAGCGTAACGTGACCACCTAGTTTACCGACGCAGAGTGCGCCTGGTTGATTAGGCCGGGACCCTCTCCTAGAGGAAAAAGATTTTACCGGTCATAACGCAAGGTAAGTATCTCTGAAGAGCGCCAGAACCGTGAAAGCCGGAAAACCCAGCCCACTAAGCTTGTATTAGCGATGAAGCATCGGACGGCGTAATTAGAACAACCATAATGCGTCGCCAGAAAGCGAGAGTGTTAGGTTCGTTGCTCATTGCCATCTGCTCAGGGATCTGGAGTCAAGGCCAGAAGGAACACTTTCCACGTAACGAATGACTCGAAAAGAGGATGGCAACTAAAGGACTGAGAAGTCAGTGACAAGGCCCTGTTACATGACCTAGTAGGTATGAGCTGACGGGTTGGAGGATGAATTGAAACCTGCCCGCAGGCAAATATTCTCCACCACCGGCGGTACAGAGAGTCCATTTAACCCTAAAAATGGAAACCTGATTGCTGTCAATGGTTCATAAGTGTCTGTCTGACGGCTGAGAGGAGTCGAAATGACCCATACCGGTTCGCCGTGATCGACCGACCACTGTCAAAGGTTTCCCAACCCAAGTTTGATATTGATGACAGTACCTGAACCTCAACGGTTTGCCGTACATCTAGTGTCGGTGACCTGCGAGGCAGCGGACACTGACCTTTTAAACTGGTTGAACAGGACCCAGTGTCGTCCTGTTACCCACCGGGAGTGAACGGCTAACATCCTCCCAGTACCACAACTAGTGGAAGTGTGAAACGAGGAAGTTAAACACCTACTGATCGCGACACATGGCACCCGTCCTGATCACCGTCTCTGGGGGGCTTCACTGCCCACCTGGCTACCCACACCGACCTGTCAAAATGCACAACAGGTTTGGGTGAGGAAGAGACGGAAGGGCGGGGGAGGAGAGTCGTCCCCGGCGTTTGCCGGAGTTGCGCCCTCGATGCCTCGAGACCTCTCAAAGCCGGAAATAGATATCTCCGGTGTCACTCGTCTTGCTCTAATCTATGTAAACATGTTTGCCAGTCATGTATAATTGGTCGACTAAGGAAGACTGTCCCCAGGGCGGCCTAGCGTGAGCTCGAGCTCTGCCTATGAGAAGTTACCTCGAATGGGCACGTTTCGTATACCTATGAATATGGCTAGTCGGGATTGCGTCAACTGAGTTGGTGTCTGTACGAAAACGGTCTACCGAAATGACCCTCGCGTTTGACCATTTGATCATCACGGAACGAGGAGATATTTGTTAACTAATCGGATATTTAACCCTTAATTAGCGGCGAGCAACATAAGTCGAGTTAAATAAAGCTGGACTATGTGGCGGCGCTCGACATAACTCGAGTGGCAATTTCAGCACGTAATGTGGCTGAGAGAGAGAGACAAGTGGTGGCAGGAGACTAGCGAGCGTATGACTGCTCCAGACCACCGCGGCGAACCTACTGACACAAATCTCAGCTCCCTCCTCCCTCTCTCACTCGCTACATACTCAATTATGTACCGAAAGTACCGAATTACCTGCTTTTTGCACTCGCGTTGCACGGTTATTGCAAGAAAACTATCCATCATACAAGGATCGTTATGGTGTCATTCGAAAGCTCTGTTTATGCCCTTTCAGGGATAGGTACTTGTTTTACGTTCTGGGTCTTATTTAGGCATGAAAATGATCACGTAAACAGCCCTATTTTGGCTAAAAACACCCCGCTGTGCGGTACACATAAATAAACCGCATAGGCCGCTCGTAAGGTGTTAATAATAAAAAACGATTCCAGAAAGCCACACCGTAGTACTAACGGTTTATGGGCTACCTCCTTTGGATAGTCATTGAAGTGTGCCTTAAATACCAATAGGGCCACTTGGCCTAGTGCTTCATCGTGACGGCTAGCACATACACCACAATACTTTGATATAGCTAAAGACCACTAGAGCTAATCAAACACGGTACTCACATAATACACTTCTTATGGTGAAAGAATAGAATGTACATACCTGTCGGTGCAGTACAGAGGGTAACATATCGCATGACATAACCCCTTTTTGGGAACAGCCCCCCACCTTGGGGTGCGTCGTTGAGGTCCAAGAGTGTAATCTGGAAATAATACTTTCCAAGAATCAATGCCCATAAAGATAGTCCAAGACATTCAACACCCATAAACGTACCTCGAATACGCGGGAAAATTAGACCTAGCACACTTGCTACTCTAATTTTCGTTCATATCCTTCTGGAAAAAAAACTGATGGTTTTCTCATGGAAGGTATAGAATTAGACCTAGCACATTTGCTACTCCAATTGTCCTTCGTATCCTTCTGGAAAACCCCTGATGGTTTTCTCATGGAAGGTAATAAGACTACTTATCTATGATACTCTGTATCACTGACCTATACTGTCTCATTCCTATAGAATGTTAATTGTCAACAATCCCACCGCCTACTGATGGCTGATTGTCTCATTCCTATAGAATGTTAATTGTCAACAATCCCACCGCCTACTGATGGCTGATTGTCTCATTCTTATAGAATGTTACTTGTCAACAATCCTACCGCTTTCCATACGGATGTTTGTTGACTTCCAAAAAATAGGCCTTTCCGTCGCGATGACGGAGTCCAGGCCGTGAGGATATCAAAACGTATAGGTGAATCATATCAGCTGACCCGAAAATCGAATTTTCTTCATGAAGGTAAAATGACTGCTTATCTATGATACTATGTATTGTTACGACCGGGACTCGTATAAAACAAGGGCTCTTAATCATTGGACTAGAAAGGCACACAGCCACAACGGTAACACTAGATCCAACCCTCGAACTTATAATGCCGGCGCAGAAAAACACCTATACCCTCCAGAGTTAAATCTGCGATAGCCGGGTATCCTATAACTCGGTATAAATGCACTACTACTACAGGATGATGATCTCTGATACAGCCTGATCACAACAACATACAATTACGTTAATAATGTATACAAGGAAAAAGATAGAGAGCTTAATTAAATCACTGGAATGATTTAATGCAAACAAGAAGAAGGTATAATTAAAGTTACTCTAAACAATAATAAACTGTCACTCCTATATTAAAGAAAGTGAACGAAAGTCCTAAAGCATCGAACAGGAATCTTCTGAAGAAAGCCTGATGCTGCTCAAGATGATCGAATCGGATTTTGAACTGTTATATAAAGTAGGAACAAGATATGCCAAGTGTATGGACATACAGTGTTAATCTGGCACGGGAATAACGATAAATGCGCAATAGTATTATCTCCAACAACAAAAGAAGTACTTTCTCAGACAACGCAAAAGCCTGCTCGGGTTGTGCAACTCAACAACAACCAAGGCTTACAATCAATGTGAATATAAGTGCTGCATACATAACATAAGAGCTTCTAATCCTAATCGGGTGTCTGCTAGGCGAATAAAGTCTAGCTGGGATGTAGTAGGCTAGGAAACAATGGCTGAGCAAGCGGCTCGTAGCCTAGCGAGGTCCTTAAGACTGTGCGGCCAAATTACGTTAAATGACGGGGTGCTCTCTTGAGAGATCCAGATCGTTAGTATCTGGTTCTCTCCTGGCGACCCTCTCAAAGTCAAAGCAAAACGAGTTAGCACAGTGTTGGGTGGCAGAGGCAAAAGCCCTCACTCGCAACACAGTGCTAAACTAACAAGGTACACAGTCAGAAAGACAACCTAGGCTTCCCACGTATCCGTTGCGATTGTACAGGTTCAACAAAACCTGGTACACATCAGAAATCACAACAACAATAGCCTCACCCCAGTCTAGCATTAAATAGCCCAGCAGACAACCAAGCAAAAGGTAGGGAGACACCGCGAGTGTGTCGAACCTCTACAGACAAAATGTTAACCCCTCCAAAATGTCTAACTAAACATGGAATATCTGAGAGCTTCAGCATATAATACGATGGCCGATATATGAAATCGTGCAGAACCAAAGGGGAGTTATGATGTTAAATAGATTGGAAGAATGAGAGGTAAGAAGTTGAGAGAGAGAGAAAGTGTTCTATAGGTAGAAGTCGGGGACAGGTGTCAAGGGAGGTGTGAAGGGTATGCTGGTCAGGCAAGCTCTGAGCAAGGAAGACACAAAGGCAGCAGGGAGTGCGGGGGGACCACTTCCTGACGCGGCCAGCCACTGAGAGGGCCCGGCCGTGGCATGACATCACCGAGACAACGTGTAACACTACGCGTTCTACCCTCTGCCTCCTGCATTTACTCACTAACACTCTCTAGCTGTATCATTCAGTCTTATACATTAAACTTATAACTGATGATATAAAATATAATGCATTGTCACAGGCGAAAATAAAGACCACTTCTGTACTGCATGTGACATGACGATTCACAAGAAAGAAAGTACAACATTGTATATAGACTGTAGCCAAATTCATTGCCCTGGCGAGTGTTAGCGAATGGCCTAGCGAGCGGCTGAGCCCACGTGGCGTTCTGCTAAGCTGCAGGCGTCACACCCCACCCAAGATATTAGACGCTCAACCATGAGCTCCATATCTGACAAGCAGAACCCCGATAAGACTCGCCACCCCTAACCACTTCGCAACAAAGAAAGGCAAAGCTCAGTTCTCATCAAAACAAAAATTAAAACCTCTCCCAACACAATAGCTTAATTCATACTGCTATGCTCCTAGAGCGAGCTTCTACTAGCCCAGCCTTCTGAGAGAAGCACAGGTTCGACTCAGAACTTCAGCTATAACATACTTTAAAAATTTAACTATTAAAGAAAGAGTTTTTATAGAATTTTCATTTTTAATATGTTTATGGCGGCTGCACTTACAGGGGCAAGCCAATTTTTTCTCCACTCTCAACACACACTGACTGAACGGCGAGGGTTTCTCCTGCAAACAAACCCTCCTGTGACAAACAATCAGCCAAAACATTATCAGTGCCCTTAGCATGCCACACATCCAACTTGTGTTCCGGCAGCACAACAACACCTGACACTGATAAACTGCCCAGTTCATCACAAGACTGGCACTTCTCTTCGCTCTTTCCGATAACGGGGCCTGCCAATAAACTATCACTAGTTCTACCTTTGTGATTAGCGATGCAGCCCCGATGAGGTCTATGGTATTGTCAACTCTAGGTAATGGATAGGCGTCAGTCAGGGATAATTCACTCCCACTCTTGCAATCAACACACACACTGATCTTGCCACTTAACACCGGTTGTAAAGTTACAGGCCACGACCACTCACGATATCCCTTATCCCTCAGACCCTTGGGCAATGGATAGGTGTCTGTCAGGGATAATGCTTCCACACTCTTGCAGTCACCATACACACAGATCTTGCCACTCAACTCAGGTTGCAAACTCACTGGCGACGACCCCTCACGATATCCTTTATCCCTCAGACCCTTTTTCCACATGTCGTCTAGCTCTGTTTTCACGACAGGCTGTTAAGCAGGATTTATACGGTAGGGAATTAAACTGAGCCTAGCACTGTCTCCAGCCTCCATGTCAGATTCTACCCCGTACATCAGGCCAGGAGAAGCAACAATCATGCGGATGCACTGCCACAGCCTAGTAAACAACTTATCTCGCAGAACAACATGCCTAGTGCCCTCCCACAACCCAGCCGAGACCGCAGCTCATAGTTCATTATTGCTAAGGCTTCCCCGCCGATACCGTACATGCGCACCCCCGCATTCCTTGCAACTACATCTGCCTGCGCAGCATCACCGCTTTTAGCGACATGGCCAGATACAGTCGGTCTATGGTAGGGCTGTTGCATTCGACTAGAGCAGCATTGGGAGGCTATGCGACGACCGGGCACATCCACTCCACAGCCAACCTCACCAATCTGCTCAATGTCCTCCTTCTAACCACCACCCTTGGCAGCCATGGGTCGACCCTGACCTGACAACCATGTCCAAGCCTCGTCGCCTACCTTGAACCACCGAAACAACGAGGCTAACGGTCGGCCAACATTCAAGTGACCTGCCCGCGGAACATCTTGCACCGCCTGAGTTGTGAGGCTCGGGTGCTCGGCACGACCAGTGGGGTATGAACCGAGCTGGTGCTGGAGCGCTGCACACTGCTGCTCAGGCAGGTGCTCTACCGCTTCCACAGCCACCAGACTCATGTCCCCCGCCCACTGCTCCGCCGAGACATGACAATCCCAACTCTCCTCCACCTGTGCCCTACTGCCCCCCTCTCCTTCTCCACCTTGGCTGCTGCAGACCAACGCAGGGACAGTAGGCTGCTCAGGTGGTTGCCTCACAAACTCCTCCAACAGGTTCACATGACATGTTTCCCCGTCCTCGTGTTTGATAGCCCCGTTCCCACAACTCTCCTCCAACTGGGAACTACTAAGTCGCGGAGTGCCATCACACCCAACCATGTCACTAGGGGTGACAGGTTCTGGGGCCACTCCGGAGCTCACCTCTGAGTCAAGTACTAAGCCGCTAAGGAGAGCCGCTGGAGCAAAACTCACAAAACTCCCAACTTTAGCTTGCTCCTTCCGACCGTTCCTCCGCTGGTCCAGAGACTGAGGAATAGGCTGTGACACTTTGGATGCAAGAGGTCTTGTAACAACGCGCGCCATAGGTTATACTTGACAATTCTCTACCCACTCCTGTTCCTCCCTACTCACGTCGGCCGGCTTCTCGGCAATGACTAAGGACGAAACCTCAGAAGTAGGCACCGCAAAGTCGTTGCCGAGAAGGAGGTCGACGCTCCCAACAGGCAAGTTCTCCACAATTCCCACATCCAACTCTCGTGTCACACCATCTACCTCCAGTTCCATCCTGACCAATGGGTATGACCTGATAGCATTGATACCTTGCACCACAACCACCAGTGCCGCGTTTATTGGTCTACCAGTAAAGTTCTTCATCAAAGTCTGAGAGGCACCCGTGTCTCGCAACAGCTCAACTCCATGCTTCTTACCAGCCCACTTCACGCAGCCACGCCCTCGATGGTCGCAAAAGACATCGCGGACAGGGTTCGAGCCTTCCGGATTCTTCTCCAATGGCTGTGTCCCAGCCTCTGACGTTATACCCCGGGCAAACTCAGACGACTTCGGGGGCACCCCAATGTTGCGAGCCAAAGACACAACTGCATTAGGTAGCTTGCTTGGACAGGCTCTTGCAAAATGCCCCTTCTCATGACAATGAAAACACTCTAACTCCCCCTTGGGCTTCCCTTGAGGTGGGGAAGGGCCCTGACCCTTCTTAAACGGGACGGTATTAGGTTTATGGTCAGAATTAATATCATTGCTCTTGTAGTTATTGTTATATGGTGTATCACTGACTCGGGGGGGGGGGGGTGGAGTGTTGCGCCCCTTGTTACCTGCATCGTTCCGTTGTGCAGACCCACACCCACGAATCAGCGATAGCCTACGGTCAGCCATCTCAGCTGCCTCCTGAAGAGTTTTCGGGTTCTTTTCTTTAAGATTCAACGTCAGATCGCTGCCCGTACACTTAAAGAACTGCTCGAGAAGCATCAACTGTTTTACCTCATCAAACGTCGTTGCCTTCTCCGATCTCAGCCAATTCTCAAATGCATCGGACAGATCCCGGGCATGCTCAAGAAAGGTGCACTCACGACCCTTCGTTACACCCCGGAACTTCAATCTGTACGTCTCTGGTTGTAACTCATATGCCCGCAGGACAGCCTCCTTCAATACCTCATAATCAACGCAAGACTCCAAGGGCAACGCATCATATGCCTTGAGTCCTTTGCCAACCAACCTAGAGGAAACAAGGGCTGCCCACTGTTACGATCGGGTCTCGTATAAATCAGTGGCTCTTATACATTGGACTAGACTGGCATAAATGCAATAACGGAAACGCTAGATCCAACCCCTGATATATAATCCCGTCGAACAAAGAACACATATACCCTCCAGAGTTATATCTGCGATAGCGGGGTATCTTAACTCTCAGTATCTATGTGCTTCTACTATAGGCTGATGTTCTCTGAAACAGCCTATTACCTATAACATATGGTTGCTTAGTTATGGTACACAAGGAAAAGATAGTTAACTTAATTAAATCACAAGAGTGATCTAATGCAAACAAGAAGAAGGTTTACTTAACGTTACTTTAATCAATAATATCTGTCACTCCTTTATGAAAGAAAGTGTTGTAAAGTCCTCAAGCACCGAACAAGGAATCTTCTGAATAATGTCGGATGCTACTAAGAAGAACGTATCGGAAATGGAACCACAAAATAGCAGGAGGCAGGACAATGCACGTGTAGGCTAAATACACAAAAAGGCTGGACCTATAATGTTATTGGACACAAGAATATTATAAGCGGTGCAACAGTAATAATGCTCGCCACGAAAAAGTAGTACTCCTATTAACAAAACCGGTCTATGCTGGTTGTGTCTCTCTACAGCAACCTAGACCTCAAAATGCTTGTGTAGAAATAATGGGTATGCATAAAAGAGTATATGATCTAATCCAGCTAATGTCTACCCGGGTTAATAAAGTCTAGCTGGGATGCGCAAAGGTACAGAATTCTGGTGGAGCAAGGCAGCTCCTAGCCTAGTGTGGACCTTGGGTCTGTGCGGCCTGATTACGTTAATATGAAGGGGTGCTCTCTTGATGATTCTCGATCACAAGTATCGAGTATCCTCCTGGCGACCCTCAAAAGTAAAAGCAAATAGAGTTAGAACAGTGTTGGGTGGATTAGGCAAGCAGCCCTCATGCACTACACAGTCTAAACTCCAAGGTACACAGACAAAAGATCCACCCAGGTAACCCACATAATCCGTAGTGTCGTGCAGCTCAAAAGTAGCCTACACACAGTGAAAACATCAACAGCAAGGTACCTGATCCCTAGTCTAGCATTATTTAACCCTGTAGAAACATTAGTGATTGATGGAGACAGTCCGAGCAATACAATCTCCCAAAAAGACAATGACTATCTTCAACCTTAGCCTAGTACATAAGAAATGTGAGATCCAGCATATAATACAGTCTGGCCACCAATTCAAGGTGTGGATGTAGGGAACCAGAGGGGGATTGATATTAATAAAAGGTGAGGAAGTAGTGGAAATGATAGAGGCAGTAGGAGAGAAAGATTCTAAGACAAGAGTGTGGAACAGTTCATGGGAGATGCTTAGAGTATGCTGTCTGGGACGGATCTGACCAGGATATTTCCAGGGACCGCATAGCTGGAGTCCCAGTTCGCAGGAATGGCACGAGGGCGCGCGACAGTCGCCCAGTAAGCAGCCGCCTAGTAGGCCGTGTTAGGCAGGAGGCAACGAATCCCGCGAGGCCTATGTAAGGGGGCCGGCCACACGCCACACTCACCACCAAGCCACACCACCTGGTCTCTCACTCTCTCTCTCCCGCTTGCCTTCCCATCATTCAACTACTTAACACAATACTTTCAATTGACTAAATAAAATAGAAATGATTGTGACAGACGAAAACAAAGAACAGTTCTGAACTGTCTGCAACACAAGCTTTCTCGAGAAGGAAAGTACACAATGATAGGTAGACTGTAGCTACATTCTCTGCCCTGGCGAGTCCTAGCGAGTAAGCCATGCAGTTCTGGGGGAAGCGGTGAGCGTCACACCCCACCCAAGATTTTTAAGAGGCTCCAACTATGAGCTCTAAATCTGACACGCAGAACCCATACAAAATTCGCCACTCCTAGTCACCCAGCGACAATGAAATGTAAAGCACAGTTCTCTTCAAAATTACACATTATAAAAATGAACAACACCTCCCAAGACAATAGATTAAATTACATAGTTATACACATAAGAGCGAGCTTCACTAGCCCAGCCTTCTGAGAGGAGTACAACTCAGAATTTCTGCTATAACATACTTAAAAAAAAATTAACTATCAAAGAAAGAGTTTTTATAGGATTTTTATATTTGTAATATGTTTATGGCGGCTGCACTACAGGGGCAAGCCTAGTTTTTTCTTCTATACCAACACAGCAACTCCTACTTTACGACCCAATACGCTGGGCTACCCACGCGAGCCAACAAGCACCAGACGTAAACATACTAATCAAACCAAAGTAGGAGGCTACCCTTGTGATGATCTACCCCGGGTCTTCCACCCTCGATAAGCAATCTGCAATCACATTCTCAGAACCGGCAATATGGCGTATGTCTAGGTTGTATTCCTGCAACATTAATGACCACCTGGTCAGCCTCATATTCCGGTTATGGAATTGATTCAGGAACTTGAGGGGGTGATGGTCGGTGTAGATCACCACAACTGGTCCATAGGCTGGAACATACACCTCAAAGTGCCTGAGCGCTAGCACAATCGCCAGCAGTTCCTTCTCAACTACTGAATAGTTCTTCTGCGCCGAGTTGAACTTTTTAGAGAAGAAACTGACTGGGTGCTCCAGCCCATCTTCGTCTGATTGCATCAGAACGGCACCAGCCCCCACACCACTGGCATCAGTTGCCAGCTGGAATGGTCGGCTAAAGTCCGGGGCCCTGAGGATTGGGTGAGTACACAACAGGTGTTTTACTAGCAAAAAAGCCCTCACACTCAGGCGCCCACTTAAACTTTCTATCTTTGGCCAATAGGTCCGTCAGAGGAGCCAGCACAGTAGAATAGCCCTTTATAAAGCGGCGGTAGTAACCAATCATGCCCAAAAACCTCATGATCTGCTTCTTGGTGGACGGCCTGGGGAAGTGGTTAATAGCCAATATCTTGTTCTGTGGGTGGCACACCTGGCCCAAACCCACCATGAACCCCAGATACTGCACGGTAGCCCACACAAAATCACACTTTCCCAGGTTGACCACCAAGTTTGCCTCGCTTAATTTCTTAAATAGGGATTCTACATGTTCACAGTGGCTCTTGAAATCGTCATCGTAGATAATGACGTCCAGGTACACGGTACAGTTCGGAATGTCAGCCACCAACTCGTTCATCAAGCTTTGGAAGGTCGCTGGTGCGTTCTTTAGACCGTACGGCATGACATTACAACGATATGTAGTACCATCCACCACAAAACCACACACCTCTTTCGCCCGTTCAGACAAAGGCACCTGCCAGTAACCTTTTACCAGGTCCACCTTTGTCAAGAACTTAGCCCTGCCAATCTTGTCTACACAGTCATCGACCCGGGGAAGAGGATATGGGTTGGTGGGAGTCAAGCCGTTTAGCCTGCGGTAATCAACACAGAAGCGCACCTTGCCATCCGGCTTAGGTTGCAGCGTTACGGGAGATGTCCACTTTACCGCCCCCTTCTCGATCAGTCCCTGTTGCAACATATACTCCAACTCCGCCCGGAGGGCCGGAAGTTTAATAGGGGGCACCCTATAGGGCACTGATTTGAATGGTGGGTGGTCTCCGACATCAACGTCGTGCACCTCATGAGTAGTGAGGCCTGGGTGTTCCGCAAATACAGTAGGGTATAAACAGAATAGGCGCTCGACAGCCACATGCTGTTGCTCAGGTAGGTGTTGCAAAGCCTCATGAGCCGCATGTCTCGTGTTTCCCGCCCACTGATCTGCAGAAACATGATAATCCCAGTTGTCATCCACCTGCGCATGACTGTCCCGTTCTCCTTCTCCACCTTGACTGCTCAAAGTCATCACGGGGACAGTGAGAGGCTCAGGTGGGCGCCTCACAGACTCCTTCATCAGGTTGACATGACATAACTGATTCCTCTTACGCCTGTCTGGAGTGGCCACCAGGTAATCTAAGTCCGAGAGCTTCTCTGCTACCCTATAAGGACCAGCGTACTTTGCGGATAAGGGGTGACCTACAAGAGGGAGTAGTATCAACACCTCCTGACCCACGTGAAACTCCCTGAGTTTCACCTTGTGGTCGTACCTGTCCTTCATGAGGGCCTGAGAGCCTACCAGATTGCGGCCAGCCAACTCCAGACTACGCAACATTCGTTCTCTACTCTCAAGGACATACTTAAGCATAGAACATGGTTTAGCAGTGCCTTCCCATATCTCCTTTAACATGTGGAGAGGCCCTCTGACGCGGTGTCCAAACACAAGCTCATTAGGGCTAAACCCCAAACTCTCCCCAGGTACCTCTCGTGCAGCGAATAACACATACGGCAGGCCAAGATCCCAGTCCTTGCCGTTCTCAAGACAATAGCAGCGAAGCATGCTTTTTAGAGTGGAATGCCACCTCTCTAACACCCCCTGACTCTCTGGGTGATAAGCATATGACACTACAGTGACTATCCCGTGCTGCTTCATTGTCTGAACGAACAAGTTGGAGGTGAAATTCGATCCTTGGTCTGACTGTATCTCCTGCGGGTATCTGTACCGAGAGAAGTATAATAGCAAGTTACGGACCACCGTCTTCGCCAAACCATTTCTCATCGGGTATGCGTCTGGGTACCGAGTTGCTACGTCCATGACTGTCAAGAGATATTTATTTCCGGCACTTGTGGGGGGGAGGGGGCCAACCATGTCGACTACTACTTTACTAAAGGGAGGCCCACTGACGGGAATTGGGTGCAACGGAGCCTTTGGGATGCTCTGGTTAGGTTTCCCGACCTTTTGGCACACACTGCACATTGCCACCCATGACACCACTTGTGCTCTCAAACCAGGCCACCAAAACAGTTTCCCCAAAGCCGCCACCGTCTTACGGACACCCAAGTGTCCCGCCAGCGGTACATCATGAGCCAACCTAAGTAGGCTATCCCTGCATACCCTCGGTACGACCAGCTGGTCTACCACTCCTGACCCACCCTCCCAACTTCTCTGCGGGTCTTGGAATCGCCGATACAAGATGCCATCAATGAAAAAAAAATCTCCAGACTTTGCATCCCTGTCCTCTTCGAGTTCGACAGCACCGTTACTACACTTTAGAACCTCCGGGTCTTCTAGCTGCAATTTGCGAATATCTGAGGGAGCTAGCCTGTCTAAGTGTTTGCGAAACAACTCATGCCCTCCCCCAACATCGAACTTTGCATCCCGTTGCTCTCTCCGTGTATACCGTTGCTGCCTCTGAGTCTCTTTAAGCCCTGCCTCTACACTCTCAGTGACAGGTGGTGGTGCTTCTCCAGACTCTAATAACGGTGCTAATACTGAGTCCCCAAGAAGCGCTGCTGGTACTAGACTCTCCACCGTATCAGCTTTCAGCACCTTCTCGTGACCGTTCCTCCGCTTATTTGAAGACTGTTGGTTAGGCTGTGACTCCCTGAATGCGAGAGATCTGGTTACAACACACGCCATTGGTTGCACCTGACACTTCTCAACCCACTCCTGTTCCTCCCTACTCACGTCGGCCGGCTCCTCGGCAACGACTAAGGGTGAAACCTTAGAAGCAGGCACCGCAAAGTCATTGCCGTGAAGGAGGTCGACGCCCCCAACAGGCAATTTCTCCACGATTCCCACATCCAGTTCGCGAGTCACACCGTCAACTTCAAGCTCCATTCTAACAAGTGGGTATGACCTAGTTGCATTAACTCCCTGCACCACAACTACCCGCGCCGCGTTTATGGGTCTACCAGTAAAATTCTTCAAGAGTGTCTGACAGGCACCTGTGTCACGCAAAAGCTGTACCCCGTGCTTCTTGCCCCCCCACTTCACGCAGCCATGCCCTCTATGGTCGCAAAAGGCATCGCGGACAGTGTTCGAGCCTTCCGGATCCTTCTTCACTGGCGGTGCTCCATCCTCTGATCTTATGCCTCCAGCAAACACAGAAGACTTCTGGAAAACCCCAATGCTGCGAGCCAATGACACAGCCGCCGTGGGAGGTCTGCTCGGACAAGCTTTTGCCATGTGCCCCTCTTTGTGACAGTGATAACACTCAAATTTCCCCTTGGACTTATACTGAGTTGTAAAAGTCCCCTGACCCTTCTTAAACGGGGCGGTGCTAGGTTTGTGATCAGTCTTGGTGTCATTGCTTTTAAATTTATGTGTGTCCATATTCCGGGGAGGGGGAGGGTAACGCTCCTTAACGCCTACATCGTTTCTCTGTGCAGAGCCGCACCCCCGAATTAGTGACAACCGACGATCAGCCATCTCTGCTGCTTCTACGAGAGTTCTTGGGTTCTTCTCTTTAAGGTTTAAAGTCAAGTCGCCGCCCGTACACTTATAAAACTGCTCTAGAAGCATCAACTGTTTCATCTCATCAAACGTAGTTGTCTTCTCTGATCTGAGCCAGTTTCCCATAGCATCGGACAGGTCCCGGGCGTGCTCCAAGAAGGTACTGTCTCGCCCCTTAGTCACACCCCGAAACTTTAACCTATATGTCTCGGGTTGTAGCTCGTATGCCCGCAGGACAGCCTCCTTGAGCTCCTCATAAACAACGCAGGACTCCAAAGGCAGTGCATCGTAAGCCTTGAGCCCCTTACCCATGAGTCTAGAGGACACAAGGGCCGCCCACTTAACTTCAGGCCACTGATGCTCCCGGCACTTCTTCTCAAATCTATTGAAAAACTCTGTGACACCAGACTCGTCAAATACAGGGACCAGTTTGAGAAGGTGCAACAGAGACTGATCATGCGCACGTCTTCCAGTACCGAGTCGCTGTCCCGTCATCTCAACACGAGACTTCTCTAAATCCATGTCGGCACGGTATCTTGTAGATTCTAGTTCAGTCCTAAGCTCAGCTTCCCTCGTCTGTTGCTGCATCCTAGCCAGCTCTTTTCTCTCTTCTATCTTAGCTAGCTCTTTTCTCTCTTCTATCTTAGCTAGCTCTGTCTGCTGTTGACTCTGATGTTGCATCTTTGCCATCTCGAGCTGAAAGAGCATCTCCGGGGTCAAACCTTGAGGAGGAGGAGGAGATGCAATGATGTTAGAAATACCGGGTGATCCCCCCAGGGGCAAACCACCCTGCCAGTCACTACCCACCTGCGGAAGCGTGCTCAGGGTCGGTACTCCAATAGGAGGATTGGGAGTCGAGTGAAGGGGAGGCTCGGCCAAAGGACTCTGAGCACTCACCCTACCTCGTACGCCAGTCACCCAACCCAGCACACACGTCATCAGGTCATCCTTGGTCATGCCACTAGTACATACATGACCGATAGCTGCGGATAAGCACTGGAGACCGTACCGATTCACACCCACCAACCGGTCGGAAGTAACAGGCCATTGTAAAAAATTCCTTGAATCCTCCTCACTGTTCACCAAGTTAACAACCTGCCCATGCTGCTGCTCCTCAGCTTCTACATCACGTACTGTGTCTTCATCCTGCACTGATCCGCTATAAGACATGATGCTCACTGAAGATTTTTCACTTTGATACACAAAAAAGAAGTACCCCAAACTCTTATGCCACAATATTCACAATCAAAAATTCTCGGAGACCGCTTAAGTGCTATATTACTTTGCTAAAAAAAATAATTCTTGCATGTCCTCAAAAAATATTCCACAAAATCAACAAATGTTCACTGCCTAAACTGTGAGAAAAATCTGCACAATAACCTGCAATTATATGTCAGTTCACCAAATCCTGAGCTAGGTCGCCATTTGTTACGATCGGGTCTCGTATAAATCAGTGGCTCTTATACATTGGACTAGACTGGCATAAATGCAACAACGGAAACGCTAGATCCAACCCCTGATATATAATCCCGTCGAACAAAGAACACATATACCCTCCAGAGTTATATCTGCGATAGCGGGGTATCTTAACTCTCAGTATCTATGTGCTTCTACTATAGGCTGATGTTCTCTGAAACAGCCTATTACCTATAACATATGGTTGCTTAGTTATGGTACACAAGGAAAAGATAGTTAACTTAATTAAATCACAAGAGTGATCTAATGCAAACAAGAAGAAGGTTTACTTAACGTTACTTTAATCAATAATATCTGTCACTCCTTTATGAAAGAAAGTGTTGTAAAGTCCTCAAGCACCGAAAAAGGAATCTTCTGAATAATGTCGGATGCTACTAAGAAGAACGTATCGGAAATGGAACCACAAAATAGCAGGAGGCAGGACAATGCACGTGTAGGCTAAATACACAAAAAGGCTGGACCTATAATGTTATTGGACACAAGAATATTATAAGCGGTGCAACAGTAATAATGCTCGCCACGAAAAAGTAGTACTCCTATTAACAAATCCGGTCTATGCTGGTTGTGTCTCTCTACAGCAACCTAGACCTCAAAATGCTTGTGTAGAAATATTGGGTATACATAAAAGAGTATATGATCTAATCCAGCTAATGTCTACCCGGGTTAATAAAGTCTAGCTGGGATGCGCAAAGGTACAGAATTCTGGTGGAGCAAGGCAGCTCCTAGCCTAGTGTGGACCTTGGGTCTGTGCGGCCTGATTACGTTAATATGAAGGGGTGCTCTCTTGATGATTCTCGATCACAAGTATCGAGTATCCTCCTGGCGACCCTCAAAAGTAAAAGCAAATAGAGTTAGAACAGTGTTGGGTGGATTAGGCAAGCAGCCCTCACGCACTACACAGTCTAAACTCCAAGGTACACAGACAAAAGATCCACCCAGGTAACCCACAGAATCCGTAGTGTCGTGCAGCTCAAAAGTAGCCTACACACAGTGAAAACATCAACAGCAAGGTACCTGATCCCTAGTCTAGCATTAATTAACCCTGTAGAAACATTAGTGATTGATGGAGACAGTCCGAGCAATACAATCTCCCAAAAAGACAATGACTATCTTCAACCTTAGCCTAGTACATAAGAAATGTGAGATCCAGCATATAATACAGTCTGGCCACCAATTCAAGGTGTGCATGCAGGGAACCAGAGGGGGATTGATATTAATAAAAGGTGAGGAAGTAGTGGAAATGATAGAGGCAGTAGAAGAGAAAGATTCTAAGACAAGAGTGTGGAACAGTTCATGGGAGATGCTTAGAGTATGCTGTCTGGGACGGATCTGACCAGGATATTTCCAGGGACCGCATGGCTGGAGTCCCAGTTCGCAGGAATGGCACAAGGGCGCGCGACAGTCGCCCAGTAAGCAGCCGCCTAGTAGGCCGTGTTAGGCAGGAGGCAACGAATCCCGCGAGACCTATGTAAGGGGGCCAGCCACGCGCCACACTCACCACCAAGTCACACCACCTGGTCTCTCTCTCTCTCTCTCTCTCTCTCCCGCTCGCCTTCCCATCATTCAACTACTTAACACAACACTTTCAATTGACTAAATCAAATAGAAAGGATTGTGACAGACGAAAACAAAGAACAGTTCTGAACTGTCTGCAACACAAGCTTTCTCGAGAAGGAAAGTACACAATGATAGGTAGACTGTAGCTACATTCTCTGCCCTGGCGAGTCCTAGCGAGTAAGCCATGCGGTTCTGGGGGAAGCGGTGAGCGTCACACCACTTAACCTCGGGCCTTTGGTGCTCCCGGCACTTCTTCTCAAAACGCATGAAAAATTCGGTGACACCCGACTCGTCAAATACAGGGACTAACTTAAGAAGGTGCGATAAAGACTGATCAAGACCTCGATTCCCAGAACCGAGACGCTGCCCTGTCGACTCCACCCTAGACTTCTCAAGATCTATGTCTGCACAGTACTTCATAGCCTCAACCCGAAGCTCAGCCTCACGTATGGCCTTTCTCTCCTGAACCTCAGTCTCATATCTGGCCCTTCTCTCCTCAGTCTGAATCTTAGCCATCTCAAACTGCCGCTGCTGCTGCTCAGATTCCCGTTGCTGCTTAGCCCTCTCAAGGTGGAAGAGCATATCTGGAGTTAAACCTTGAGGAGGAGGAGATGCAACAATTGGAGACTCACCCAAGTGCAAACCACGCTGCCAGTGACTATCGGCCTGCGGGAACGTACCCGGCTCCGGAGCCCGAGGGGGCGCCATGGTAGGAGTCGAGTGGAATTGGGGGCTGGGCCGAAGGTGCCCCAGCTCCCGCTCAACCCGAAGCCCCACGCACCCCGCCGAGCACCCAGGCCACCAGATCACCTCTCGACATGCTGCTAGTGCCCACATGCCCCATGACCGTGGCCAAACACTGGAGACCATACCGATCAATCCCCGACACCCGGTCAACAGTAATAGGCATCTCCAGAAACTTCCTTGCATCCTCCTCAATAGTTATTACTTTTATACCTTCTAACAAACCCCGCTGCTGCACCTCAGAGGCTGCTTCCCATACTGTGTCCTCACTGTACACTGATCCGTCGTCTGACATAGTGTCCACCGAAAATTCTCAACGTTTATAAAAAAAAGTACCTAAACTCGCATGTAGCACTATTCACTCAAAAATGCTTTAAGACTCTTAAGTGTTATACTACTTGCCAAAAAAAAATCTGTGTCCACTATATTCCTTCAAACAAAAACAAATGACCACAACACTCCTGCAATATTTCTCTAAGTTCACAAAATCCTAAGCAAGGTCGCCATTTGTTACGACCGGGACTCGTATAAAACAAGGGCTCTTAATCATTGGACTAGAAAGGCACACAGCCATAACGGTAACACTAGATCCAACCATCGAACTTATAATGCCGGCGCACAAAAACACCTATACCCTCCAGAGTTAAATCTGCGATAGCGGGGTATCCTATAACTCGGTATAAATGCACTACTACTACAGGCTGATGATCTCTGATACAGCCTGATCACAACAACATACAATTACGTTAATAATGTATACAAGGACAAAGTTAGAGAGCTTAATTAACCCTTAAAAAGCGGCTCACCACATAAGTCGTATTTAATAAAGCTGGACTATGTGGCGGCGCTCGACATAGGTCGAGTGGCAATTTCAGCACGTAATGTTGCTGAGAGAGAGAGACAAGTGGTGGCAGGAGACTAGCGAGCGTATGACTGCTCCAGACCACCGCGGCGAACCTACTGACACGAATCTCAGCTCCCTCCTCCCTCTCTCACTCGCTATATACGGAATTGTATCGGGAAAGTGGCTAATTACCTGCTTTTTGCACTCGCGTTGCACGGTTATTGCAAGAAAACTAGCCATCATAAAATGATCGTTATGGTGTCATTCGAAAGCTCTGTTTATGCCCTTTCAGGGATAGATACTTGTTTTACGTTCTGGGTCTTATTTAGGCATGAAAATGATCACGTAAACAGCCCTATTTTGGCTAAAAACACCCCGCTGGGCGGTACATATAAATAAACCGCATAGGCCGCTCTTAAGGTGTTAAATCACTGGAATGAATGGTGATGGCCTGGTCTATCAGAGTGAGAACTGAGCGATCTCTGCCATACCCATAGCTTACTCTGACTGTTCCTTTTACTTATATATTTTCTAGATCTCAAGTGACGGCGTTTCTTGCGTGGATTGACCTCCTAATCTACCAAGATTGGAAGCCAAAGCGTCACATCTTTCCTTTGCCCCTCAACTTTCTCTTCATTATTGCTGAGGGGCACAGGGCCCTGGGTGGGGCTTTGGTTTCCTGGGCGTTTCTGCACCCTCCTCAGCTCCCCGCCATGGAGTGGCTTCGGTCACCCAGGCTTTATTGTGGTCGGCAGGGAGGGTTCTGTGGGGGCGCTCGGTTATGGCCTTGGCCTTGCTCGGGGCCTTGGGGCTGTTCGGCCAGGCAGCTTGGGGAAAAACAACAACAACAACTGGAATGATTTAATGCAAACAAGAAGAAGGTATAATTAAAGTTACTCTAAACAATAATAAACTGTCACTCCTATATTAAAGAAAGTGAACGAAAGTCCTAAAGCATCGAACAGGAATCTTCTGAAGAAAGTCTGATGCTGCTCAAGATGATCGAATCGGATTTTGAACTGTTATATAAAGCAGGAACAAGATATGACAAGTGTATGGACATACAGTGTTAATCTGGCACGGGAATAACGATAAATGCGCAATAGTATTATCACCAACAACAAAAGAAGTACTTCCTCAGGCAACGCAAAAGCCTGCTCGGGTTGTGCAACTCAACAACCAAGGCTTACAATCAACGTGAATAAAAATGCTGCATACATAACATAAGAGCTTCTAATCCTAATCGGGTGTCTGCTAGGCAAATAAAGTCTAGCTGGGATGTAGTAGGCTAGGAAACAATGGCTGAGCAAGCGGCTCGTAGCCTAGCGAGGTCCTTAAGACTGTGCGGCCAAATTACATTAAATGACGGGGTGCTCTCTTGAGAGATCCAGATCGCTAGTATCTGGTTCTCTCCTGACGACCCTCTCAAAGTCAAAGCAAAACGAGTTAGCACAGTGTTGGGTGGCAGAGGCAAAAGCCCTCACTCGCAACACAGTGCTAAACTCACAAGGTACACAGTCAGAAAGACAACTTAGGCTTCCCATGTATCCGTTGCGATTGTACAGGTTCAACAAAACCTGGTACACATCGGAAATCACAACAACAATAGCCTCACCCCAGTCTACCATTAAATAGCCCAGCAGACAACCAAGCAAAAGGTTGGGAGACACTGCGAGTGTGTCGAACCTCTACAGACAAAATGTTAACCCCTCCAAAATGTCTAACTAAACATGGAATATCTGAGAGCTTCAGCATATTATATGATGGCCGATATATGAAATCGTGCAGAACCAAAGGTGAGTTATGATGTTAAATAGATTGGAAGAATGAGAGGTAAGAAATTGAGAGAGAGAGAAAGTGTTCTATAGGTAGAAGTCGGGGACAGGTGGCAAGGGAGGTGTGAAGGGTATGCTGGTCAGGCAAGCTCTGAGCAAGGAAGACACAAAGGCAGCAGGGAGTGCGGAGGGACCACTTCCTGATGCGGCAGGAGGGCGGTAAGGCGGCCAGCCACTCAGAGGGCCCGGCCGTGGCATGACGTCATCGAGACAACGTGTAACACTACGCGTTCTACCCTCTGCCTCCTGCACTTACTCACTCACACTCGCTAGCTGTATCATTCAGTCTTATACATTAAACTTATAACTGATGATATAAAATATAATGCATTGTCACAGGCGAAAATAAAGACCACTTCTGTACTGCATGTGACATGACGATTCACAAGAAAGAAAGTACAACATAGATAGACTGTAGCCAAATTCATTGCCCTGGCGAGTGTTAGCGAGTGGCCTAGCGAGCGGCTGAGCCCACATGGCGTTCTGCTAAGCTGCAGGCATCACAGTATCACTGACCTATACAATTGTTTATTCCTTAAGAATATGTAATGGTAACTATCCGATCTTATTTGAGTGATAGTTTGAGGATCTCACTTAGGCTTGTCCGCCGCGATGACGGAATAAAAGTCATTCCCGCCGTGTGAGGATATCCGTATAGGCGAGTCCTGTCGGCTGAGCCGAAAAACCCCAAAAGAAGTCAGATCATCCGCCGGGGGATGTAATGGCATGTTAACCAACCGGGTTTCCTGGGTATATTCCTTGCCCGCCGAGGCGAGCCTCCGGCGCCAATTACTGACAAAAGCGCGCCGTAGGGAAAAACCACACCCTTTGTGTGTAAGAACTTGACTGAGCAAGCTTGAAACACACCAAACATACAAAATACGTCAGAACGTCTTCTGACACTTTCCAATCATGTAAAATAACACCACATGAGAGCGAAAATAACATCTTAAGGCTACAATTATTATTTAATTCAATAATCAATAATAAATCCTAGCTATAGAAAAAACATACCCCTACAATTAGGCTGGCCACGAGGCATAGGGCAAGCAGCACGAAAACATGTGAAGCCTTACCTCCCGCAATAACACAGCAACCAGTTACCACACGTAGCCTTAACACCTTACGAGCGGCCTATGCGGTTTATTTATGTGTACCGCACAGCGGGGTGTTTTTAGCCAAAATAGGGCTGTTTACGTGATCATTTTCATGCCTAAATAAGACCCAGAACGTAAAACAAGTACCTATCCCTGAAAGGGCATAAACAGAGCTTTCGAATGACACCATAACGATCCTTGTATGATGGATAGTTTTCTTGCAATAACCGTGCAACGCGAGTGCAAAAAGCAGGTAATTCGGTACTTTCAGTACATAATTGAGTATGTAGCGAGTGAGAGAGGGAGGAGGGAGCTGAGATTTGTGTCAGTAGGTTCGCCGCGGTGGTCTGGAGCAGTCATACGCTCGCTAGTCTCCTGCCACCACTTGTCTCTCTCTCTCAGCCACATTACGTGCTGAAATTGCCACTCGAGTTATGTCGAGCGCCGCCACATAGTCCAGCTTTATTTAACTCGACTTATGTTGCTCGCCGCTAAATAAGGGTTAAGCCACAGGGGAAAAGCAGAGAAATCCACGCTCTAGAAAGATCCACACCACGTGGGGCAACTCTTGAACTCGAGCATCTGTTATACGATAAAAATACCAACTAATCCATCAGATAGATGGCTAAGTAGTGGAGCCCAGGATTTACAAAGCATCCTAACTAGCTAAAAGGCAAAGCTAAAAGCTGAAAAGGAAAAGTTAGCACAGAGGCGCCCGGGTCCGACGCGGACCGCATGGACGTCACATATTGTATCCTATATTAAACACACTTCTTGCAACCATGCCAATGGGGACGACCGTTCTAACTAATCTATACCTATTCTATAACGTCTCAGATAAATACAAATGAGCAAAAGACTCGCTATAAGAGGTGAACGAATGCAGAATGAAGAGAGACGGTCTCGCACGTCTTCACAGCACGGACGCAGGGAAAGGAAGACGGGATGACGCTTCACGGAGCAGCGTCTCACGGAGAATACTCCGCACGGGAAAATATCCACAAGTTCGGGAAGCTTGGTTTATAGTATTTCTGAATTATTATTTTCATTTATTTTTTACAAAGTTTTTTCGTAGTGAGTACCTAATCATAAGGACGATTCCGTAAGAGAATAAGCGTACCCTTACGATGTGGCTCCTCTCTCTCTCCCTGCGGCAGTTATTTCAAACAGCTAACGCAAGGGCTTGAAAGGGCGCTATTATGTAATAGGCATATCGTCAATGATGGAGGGGCCACTAATAAATATAGACCTTCCGACTCTAAGATTGAGCAATTCTTGAATTACATGAATGAAACTCTTACAGAGTGAAGTAAGGAACACAAAATTGTATATTTAATGGGTGACTATAACATGAATATGCTAAGTAATGTAAGCTACAGGTCAACTGCATATTTCATTGAAACATGTTTTTCATATTCATATGTACCCCTTATAAAAAAAACAATCCAAGTGAAAGCTACCTCACAGCCTTAATTGATAACATATTTTGTAATGATGTTCAAGATAAAGAAATTATCAATGGAATAATGTACACAGAGATACCCGTCCACTTTCTAATATTTTGTATTATTAGTCCTTACGCTGCGGGCATATATCCGCCTGTTTCCGCTATATTAGGGCTCATTCAGGCACTCCTGAATGATTAAACAAGTGTCTGAAATGAAATGCATTTAGGCAAAAACTAGAAGAAAATAGCTTCAAAATTACGCCAGAACGAGCTTCGTGTGATTCAATCGCAGCGCTACCATAGACATCACCAAACATTCGCTAATTATGAGCAATGTCGCTCTACATTTGCCTTTGGTAGTGCTGCATTGTCTCGCGAGATGTGAGGCCCAAGTCTCAATGCCCTGGCAGCCATGCTGGAGAGCGGAGGGGAGCCTCCCGCACTCCTGCTCTCTTACACTCGTCCCCACAGGCTTTAAGAGGCTTTAAATGCCTGTAAATTGCCTTATATTGCCAGGACGTTCCAAAATGTCTGCTGCATTCAGTGGGTTAAGACTGACAAACCAAGTATATGTACCAATTTTGTTAATAAGCGACAAATTAGTCCAAGTAATATACAGTATATCCTTTTCTCTTTCTCTGGCTCGTGTCCATTCAGCCCAATTCAGCATACTGTTTTAAGACACTTATTCCCATTCAGGTGTCAATTTCTTCCTGCCATTGTATAGAGATCTCCAGCTTCGCCGGAGACGTTTTTCTAAACAAAATTACAAATTTAACCTGCTGTCCAAAAACATTTGCTTAGATATGCTGGTTCGCTACCACTTGCCAGGATTGCCTCTAGGAGGGCAAGGCGGCGACGGTTTTGTCCAAGCTTTTAATCCTCTACTTCACGGTGTGATAAATTAATCTTAACCTTTTCATATAATTATATATTAAGGAGTTTCGATCCCGGCTGGGAGTACATAATTAAATAAATGTATGCATACATATATATATATATATATATATATATAAAATATATATATATATATATATATATAAATATATATATATCATATATATATCATATATATATTATATATATATATATATATATATATATATATATATATATATATATATATACAGTATATACAGTATATATTATATATATATATATATATATATATATATATATATATATATACTGTAGAGATAGATAGATATATATAGATAGTTTTCGTACTCACTAGTAAAATGAAATACAGAGTTGCAAGCTTTCGTCTGTATTCCAGGACATCTTCTGACAGATAGAGAAGAAAGGGGGTCACGGGATAAATTAACACCCACTCTTTCTTCTCTATCTGCCTCAAGATGACTTGGTGTACAAACGAAAGCTTCCAGCTCCGTGTTTCAGTTTCCTAGACATATATTTATCATGTGTACTTGTGATTCTCTCATCCTCCCCTTCTCTCTCTATATATATATATATACAGTATATATATATATATATATATATATATATATATATATATATATATATAAATATATATATATATATATATATATATATATATATATATATATATAAATATATATATATATATATATATATATATATATATAATATATATATATATATATATATATATATATATATATATACCGGTATATATATATATATATATATATATATATATATATATATATATATATATATATATATATATATATATATATATATATACTTAATATATATGTGTGTGTGTATATATAATAATAATAATAATAACAATAAAGCATTTTACAATGTTGGTACCACATAATATGTTTTAAATATGACATGTACCAGCTTTGCATAATTCCAACTAAGGATAGCCCAATAAGGCCGTTGGGCGTATTTCCATTGGGGTTCTTGTGGGATTAGGTTAGCTGGGGAAAAAGGGGAGGATATATAATGTATATACGTTACAGAAAGTAGTTCTAGGGGGTTATATTAAGATACCTTACATTCTATAGTTGGACTGGTCAAAATATTTCAGTAATTATTTCAGTTTGTTTTGCATATCTCTTATGTCTTATTTAGTAGTAGACATAAGCTTGGTGCTCCCTTCTTGCAGCTGTTCGGTTCAGATGTTCCTTCAAGCTACGTATGAAGGAATACAGTGTTCTCTTTTCACGGACTGACTGGGGTAGGCTGTTCCAGTCTTTGATGGCAGTGAAGAAGAATGTTAGCTTACCCTGTCCTTGGATTCTCGGGACCGTAAAATTATACATCATATTCCTTGTATTGTGTCCAATCCTCTCATTTGCTTTAACAAAATTACTCTTTAAATACTCTGGAGCCCTATCATAAAATAACTTGAAGGCATTAATGAGTCTGATTAGTTTGGCCCTATCAGTGACATTGAGCATACTAAGTGACTGAAGTTGTTCCTGGCACACACGATCTGGGTCCTAGGTTCAGCATGAACTTAACCATTTTATGTTGAGTGACCTGAAGTTTGTGCTCTGCTGATTTAGATGATGCAGAGTACCAGGATGACACAGAATAGTCAAAATTACATTGAAGAAGCGCTTGGCATAGGGTCTTTTTGGTCGCCGCTGGCAAGCATCCCACCTGTCTATACAGGTATTTAATACCTGCTCTACATTAACTCAGGATCGATTCCAAGATTGCTTTCCCTGACAGAGTCGAGTCCATTTTTAGTCCGAGATATTTCACTTGTGACATTGTTGTTAAAGGAATATCATTACAGTTGACCGAGAAGCCTTCAATGTCTTTCAGTTTGCGTTTTGTTCCACATAAGGTGGCTTCTGTCTTGCCCAGGGGAAGAGATAGTCTACTGTCCACTAGCCAATCACTACACGATTCTAGTTCTTTGGAAAGTGAGGCGGCAATACTTATTGGGCCTTTTCTTGAAACCAGAAGCACACTGTCGTCAGCATGTATATATATATATATATATATATATATATATATATATATATATATATATATATATATATATTATAAACAACCATACCGGAAAGGCAAGTTGTATACGTGAAACATAACTTGCACTTATTTTAGTTACTTATACAATACTCGTTATCTTTCGTTCATAACTCATAGAAAACGGGTTTACTTGCACTAACTTTTGTTTTCTGTATTCATCATAGTTAAATGTGTCTTAACCTGGCGAATTTGCACTTGGTCACACCGAGCTAAAGAGCTCTACTTCCAGCTGATTGGTTGATGGTACTGTGTCCGAATAGCATCTTTCAATTGCAAACACAAACACAAGAAATACACCACACATTACCATATCAACCAATCAGCTCATAATATAGTATTTCCCCTAATGGGATAAAACAAATGACAATAGTTACCAATTGTTTCATATTTTTCAACAACAGCACTAACATCATAGCATAATATTCTCCAAATGCAATTATCATCTTGACTCGGAAAAAATATATATATTTATAAATATAAGTACAGTAATCCAAAGCTAAAACATAAAGAATCTCGTATAGTCGGAAGATAATATTTAGGAGAGACCAGTCCCAGTATTTCTTTCCATGTACGTATGTATGTATGTACAGTATATAGTCAGGTACATACCCCATTGCTGGGGGTGGCCGATTCGAGACAGAGCCAAAGCAGAAACCTGTAAAGTTCCATAACTGAAGATAATCTTGTGATGAGGGCAAACATAAATTACAACTCTTTGTCCAGTGAATAAAAGGGTTAAACTTGTGAGCCAAAATACCACAATAAACTCGTTCACCACCAAGTTAATTATCATTGGTTAATATATAATACTTCTATAAAATAGTTTACATTGGGCCGTGACCCCCCCCCCCCCCTCCCCCATAGCCCTCTAAACATATATGTAATCATGTATATTCATCTATCTATCTATCTATCTGTCTATATATTAATGCATATCTTACTCTTTTTTCTTCTCTCTCTCTCTCTCTCTTTATATATATATATATATATATATATATATATATATATTGTTATGCCGGGTAATAATATTTGCCCGTATAAATCAGTTCTCTCTTTCCACTCTAGGAAAGCTTTTAAGAACTATAACACTCAGCAGGAATACAGCTGACTCCAGATATGCAATTATAAATCTCCTCAATCTCCACCAATGATACAGAAAACACGGTTGGGTTTCACAATATTTTATTTCACTTGGTATCAGGGTACTGGAATGTATAATAAATAGATAAAGGGTAGAGCCGTGTTTATATTGAAATACTCTCGAACCCACTTCAAGAATGAATAATAATATTCTTAAAGTATGGATGGTATGTATACAAATCAAGTTATGATAATAATCAATAAATCATAATTGAATAAACATATGATGAATATATATACATATCGTATAAATGCTAACAGAGTGGTCAGTCTCAAAGGGGTAGCTGATATCCTGAAGGTCAAGGTTAACGCGAGGTAGAGCGTGACTCGGGATAAGGTCAAATATACTGAGCTCACACTGTCTCAGATAAATAGAATTTATAAAATAAGAGTATCAACTGATGGGTGAATAACTAAAGAGTTATAAATAATACGAGAGGTTTTATTTCTCTACTAACGTATATGGTTAGATGTGATAATAATATTTCAGGGAACTGAGCAAATAAATATTAGTCCAGTGTGGCAGCCTGAGTCCTCGGCATTGAAATCTTAATGCGATATGGACAACATAGAATTACTAGGAATTCGAATTAAATGTTTAAACTGGTTGCAAAGCCAGGAAACATGAATACAATGAGTCTAACTGAGAGACACGATAGATAACACATAGAATTACTAGGAATTCGAATTGAATGTTTAAACTGGTTATGAAGCAAGGAAACATGAATACAATGAGTAAAACTAAGAGACACAATAGATAGCACTCTCTGTGAACATTTATACACAATTTTACGTACCCTGATAATCCGATTAACTAAGTATTAGATCTGTCAGGGGTCTTCACAACATTTACGTGTAGTGTGCAGGTAATCAGGCCGAACGGAGATTTATAAACACCTGAGTGGCACTATACGAATATATATTACGCAGTATATATATAAATCAATCCTAGGATAGCGTTTGTATGTACTCTCGACGCGAGTAACGAAAGGACTATGGTGAGAATAAAGATCTCAGGTAATTACGTTAATTTGAACACATAACATATCCTACACAACCTTTGCAATAATCACGAAACACAATAAGTAAACAAGAAACACTTAATTTAAGTTGGAGTATCGTAGAGAGAATAGCCTTGTAGAGATCGGACACACGTGGGGGGTGACAAAGTGCGTGGCCCGTCTTGGCCTGTTGCCAAGGGAGGAGGCTTGGGGATACCCTCGCACAGGTAGCACTAACGTAGGGTAACTTCTGGTATAGCCCTCACACACTATCTCGTCCACACCGTACAGCTTGAAGGGCATGATCTAGGAGGATTTTGGCTAGCCTCCACGGTGTGTGCTGTCCGACGAGTTGTTCACGTATACTCTCCCACAGGTTAGCGATGGGACACACTGCCTCAACTTGCCTACCTCTACCCTGATTTTGGCTAGGTAGTAACAAACTTTACAGAGAGTGACAAGTCGGTGGATTCCGGAACATGAGAGGCATGGGAAATCTCGTCTTTTATTTATTGCGTGGTTGTCTAAAACCTTAAAACTACAATGCATATATGGTTATGTGGGAAATGTTATGTTTTTTTATTTATAATACGAGTAACTAACTTACAGCTTAGGTGTACATAGAATAAATCATTTACAGTATTGGAGGCCTCTCTCTATTTAGAGGCTTGTGTTGAGCAGTTTGTTTGTCATCTCGTTTGGTCGAATTGTAGACATGTCTCGCCTAGGGGTGGTATTAATGCATGGAACCGCCAGGGTGACTGGAGAGTAATGACGGAGGTTGATGTCTCATTTGCATAAACTCTTCCTCCGTGTAGTTTAAATTGGGCCCAGGTGCAGCCGACCATTGTTTACCTGGCACCTGAGGTCACAAGGCAGCAAACTGTGGTGGATGTCCCGCGTGTTTCTTCTGGAGCTGTGAAAGGGGGGACTGGTGTATTTGGTTTTCATATGTCCAGGGGAGACTGCTTCCGGTCTCTCTTCCCGTTCCTTATGGACGCAATTTTGTACACAGGAGTTGTTGGTCCTGCCGTTGATGGGAATGGGTTTGTGGTTTTCTTGGGCGATATTTTGTCTAGCCCTGTCATCTCATATATACTGTATAAATATATATATATATATATATATATATATATATATATATATATTTATTTGTATAAATAGGCAGTATGTTTTCATTGAGGCAAAATGTATTAAACACCAAGGCATATTTGTTTTTTACTAACTTTTTACTTGTTTTTTCAATATTTCTCACTGTATGTCTGATTTCATCATTCAAATGATATATTAAGTTTCCAAAGTTCATGATTATTTTCACTAAACGTTTCGTGCTTTCTTTGCACATCTTCAGTAGATTTATATCTGTAAAAGTAAAAAACATAAATTAATATATGGTACTTCCAAATATGAAATAAATAGTTAACATTTCTTTAAAAGAACAAGTGAGTGTTCTCACGCATTAACAGAAATATATAAATATCACTTACATATCGAACTACGCTAATTTAATTAAAACACACTAGTTGTATAACACTGGGTCAGAGTTGAAATAAGATTGTACAAATGTCACTAATATACACAGGTGTTAATTATCAGGACTTACGAGCTGATTGCTAGCTCAACTGTGACTGATGTCTTAGATTGTATGGGGGGCTCTCTGTGTGAGTGTGTGTGCGTGTGGTTGTTGGGAGTGTTCATTGTCTCGGTATAGCGTTGCATAATATGACTTGTGTTGTTCGTGTGAGTGTGTGTGCGTGTGTGCGTGTGGTTGTTGGGAGTGTTCGTTGTCTCGGTATAGCGTTGCAAATGTGTTGTTCGTGTATTTTGGTTAAAAAGAGTCAGTACTCGATCTTGGCCTGTGGTTTGGTTGGTTAGTGTCGGTTTTTGTCTCGGATTAGTAAGGCTTCTGTTATATGGAGTCGTGTAGTGTCTTGGCAATACTTTAAAATCTTTGTGTGATCTATTATTTGTTTTCTACTGAGGATGGATTTGTGTTGATGTATCATATGATCTTTGATTGAGCCGGATTGTAGGTGCATAGTGAGTCGTCTGCTTAGTGTTGTTGTTGTCATACCAATGTAGTTCATGTTTCCAAGTTTACAACCTTCGTTCATAGTGAGTCGTCTGCTTAGTGTTGTTGTTGTCATACCAATGTAGTTCATGTTTCAAAGTTTACAACCTTCGTTCATAGTGAGTCGTCTGCTTAGTGTTGTTGTTGTCATACCAATGTAGTTCATGTTTCCAAGTTTACAACCTTCGTTCAGGCAAGATAATTCATAAACCACATTGGAATGCTGGAGGTTGTTTTGATTTCGTGTTAAGTTATTTTTCATGAGAAGTTTACTGACGTTATTGTTCTTATAATATATTATTAGATTTATACTATCGTGTGGATTGTTACAAGATACATTTCGTGTTATCATGTCTCGCAGAACTCTTTCATCTGTTTTGTATGCGGGTGTTATCTGGTTACAGTAAAATAGGTTATGAGTCTTTGAGTTGGGGTCTTGGTGATGTTCGGGAGTAGGGTTAAATTAAAGTGTAAGGGATTTGTGAACTTCAGAGTCAACAATGTTATTAGAGTATCCATTGTTGATAATGATGTGTTTAAATCTGTTAACTTCATGGTGGAAGAGAACCCATGATGAACAAGTTTTATAGGCACGTATATATATATATATATATATATATATATATATATATATATATATAAAGGAAAAGAATTGACAGGGCGCCAGGCAACATCTTTATTTTTCAAATTTTCGGCTAACCTTAAGCCATCATCAGGAACAACATTCCCTAAAAATAAGTAATATACTATTAGAACAACGAAATTTGTAAAACATAGGGTATATGATTATCGAATCTATAAAAAGTTCTATCTATCTATCTATTGCCTGACGCCGTGATCCCCGAAGGGGTGGCCACGAACGAACCGCCCCCATGCACCTCTGTCCCCAGTCAGTCGACGCCCCTCCCCCCAACTAGCACCGTCTATGTTCATGTACTTCCTCACTCCATCCTTCCACCTCTTATTCGGTCTACCTCTCCCTCTCTGTCCCTCCACCTCGCTCTCGTACACCCTCTTAGTCATTCTCTCGCTTTCCATACGTTCCATATGGCCGAACCATCTCAAGTTGTTCCTTTTCACACTTTCTATAAACAGTTAAACTTACTAAATACAAACAATCTTATATTAATGTCTTACTAGATATAAAACATTAAATTCCGTACACTAACCATGTAAAACCAGTGAAGATACCGAAAAGCAAAATAAAGACCATCACAATTGAACTATAACAAATATTTTAACCTTTGAATACAATTTTTGTTTCCATAAATTCAAAACAAAGTCACAACACAGGCTAATACCATACAACGGATCAAGAAACGATCTCCCAATTTATCTAACACCATTGATTTATCAGTAAGGAAACTATTATAATATTTCGATAACTAGCATTAACTTACATAACCCCTGACCAAAAATCCAAACACAAATGATACTCTTAGCCAAAAACATGAAAACATATTAATAAACTAAGCCTAAATCAATCTTATATATCATAGCAAAATGAGACTGAAATTCAACCCAATATAGAGATTTAACACAAAAAACACATCACTCCCAATGACTAAAGCAAAAATATTTATGTTTAAACCCATCATTATACTAGACTTACCCAGAAGAGAGTTCTCATCAGCACCAGGAACAAGAGAGAACTGAGGAATCTGAACCGAGAAGCGGCTAAAATAAACTCCCAAGAAACAATTTCCCAAACAAATGAACCACTAACCATGTTGAACAAACCCTTGAAATTTAACCAAACATATATCTATGAACCACTATTTTCAAGATTGATTTCAGGATTTAGTTTACTAATTAACAACTTCTCACCAATCAATGCATCAGACTGGCTACCCAACCTAGAGACTATCTCAAAATCACCCACACTAAAGAGATGATCCTCTTCACGCGAATGATTTCGAATAGCCGAATACGCCATAGTCTGTAAAAAAAATCCCGAACGGTAGCTCCTACCCAGGTGTTCAAATATCCTAATTTTGAAGGAACGACTCGTGCATCCCAAATACCTAGCCTCACAGCTAGGACAAGTAAATTTGTATACAATATATGAACACAGGTCAGGCACGCGATCTTTGAAGCTAAAAAATTACCCAATTCTAAACTTATTGGTGAAAACAAATCTAAAGCTCACAACAGGAAAACTATTTTTCAGAACATTTAGTGCAATTTTACGAAATTCATTACTGATAGCTCCATAGTAAGGAATTTTAACATAAATTATCTTCTTTTTTACATCAAAATTTGACTGAACACCCTGACTTGTTTTACATACAACAAATTTCTAAGTATACCATTGAATATATCTTCCTTATAGTTATTAAGCATAAAATATTTCCTTAATTTTTCAATTTCAACATGTAGCGAAACATAGCTGGAGCAAACAGCATAGGCTCTTTCTAATAGCGTCTTTATTGAATTAATCTTAAAAATCTTAGGGCAGTAGCTAAGCCAGTTTAAACCTAATCCTGTATGAGTGGGCTTTCTATAAACCTCAGTAGCTAATCCCTGATCTGTCTTTATCACTTTAACGTCCAAAAATGCTAGTGACCCATTCTCTTCATTATCACATGTAAATTTAATATTTTGATGTTGTTTGTTCATATATTCAAAAACACTTTTATTATTTCCTATAAAATATAGGTTTGAATGATAGGGGACACTCATCAAGCCACTGAACCTCTGTATTGCACAAAAATTAACCCGCAAACAATGGACCTAGACTTGACCCCATTGAAACGCCATCAATTTGACTATACAATACTTTGTTAAACAAAAAGCAAGATTCTGTAGTTACAAACAAGAACAATTTCTTAACTATATCCTTACTAATATTGAAAAAGTTGTTAGAATCATATTCATCCAAAATAATCTCTAAAGTCTCACTCAGAGGAACGTTTGTGAAAAGTGACTCTACATCATAACTGGCAAGAACAAAATGTTTAGGCAACACAAAATTTGAAATTTCCCCTCAAAATTACTAGAATTGAGTACTGTATATTCATTAGTTGTAAGAGGAGCAACTTTGGGTTGAAGAAATTTTGCTAAAAGGAATACAAAAATCTAGACCCAGCATTAAAACTTTCTTTTCTCTTGATGAAAGTCGTCTGCTCGACTCATTGAAGATACAGCCCTCATTGTATTTAGTTTGCTGAATACCACGACACTTGACCATGACGGATCTTTACCTTTTCAGAGATTGCCTTCGAATGTTCAATGATTTTACATAAGAATGTCCAATAATCGAAGAAGGAGACTTGAGACTTAAATAATGACTTATAGTTGGCTAGTTTTTGTAAGAAAGATTTCAATTTCTTTTTCTGTTGTTTAATCTCGCGATCGAAAAGGATAAACTGCCATTCTTTATAGGTACAACTAATGAATATACAGTACTCAATTCTAGTAATTTTGTGAGGGAAATTTCAAATTTTGTGTTGCCTAAACATTTTGTTCTTGCCAGTTATGATGTAGAGTCACTTTTCACAAACGTTCCTCTGAGTGAGACTTTAGAGATTATTTTGGATGAATATGATTCTAACAACTTTTTCAATATTAGTAAGGATATAGTTAAGAAATTGTTCTTGTTTGTAACTACAGAATCTTGTTTTTTGTTTAACAAAGTATTGTATAGTCAAATTGATGGCGTTTCAATGGGGTCAAGTCTAGGTCCATTGTTTGCGGGTTCATTTTTGTGCAATACAGAGGTTCAGTGGCTTGATGAGTGTCCCCTATCATTCAAACCTATATTTTATAGGAAATAATAAAAGTGTTTTTGAATATATGAACAAACAACATCAAAATATTAAATTTACATGTGATAATGAAGAGAATGGGTCACTAGCATTTTTGGACGTTAAAGTGATAAAGACAGATCAGGGATTAGCTACTGAGGTTTATAGAAAGCCCACTCATACAGGATTAGGTTTAAACTGGCTTAGCTACTGCCCTAAGATGTTTAAGATTAATTCAATAAAGACGCTATTAGAAAGAGCCTATGCTGTTTGCTCCAGCTATGTTTCGCTACATGTTGAAATTGAAAAATTAAGGAAATATTTTATGCTTAATAACTATAAGGAAGATATATTCAATGGTATACTTAGAAATTTGTTGTATGTAAAACAAGTCAGGGTGTTCAATCAAATTTTGATGTAAAAAAAGAAGATAATTTATGTTAAAATTCCTTACTATGGAGCTATCAGTAATGAATTTCGTAAATTTGCACTAAATGTTCTGAAAAATAGTTTTCCTGTTGTGAGCTTTAGATTTGTTTTCACCAATAAGTTTAGAAATGGGTCATTTTTTTAACTTCAAAGATCGCGTGCCTGACTTTCTGTGTTCATATATTGTATACAAATTTACTTGTCCTAGCTGTGAGGCTAGGTATTTGGGATGCACTAGTCGTTCCTTCAAAATTAGGATATTTGAACACCTGGGTAGGAGCTACCGATCGGGAAAGTTTTTACAGACTATGGCGTATTCGGCTATTCGAAATCATTCGCGTGAAGAGGATCATCTCTTTAGTGTGGGTGATTTTGAGATAGTCTCTAGGTTGGGTAGCCAGTCTGATGCATTGATTGGTGAGAAGTTGTTAATTAGTAAACTAAATCCTGAAATCAATCTTGAAAATAGTGGTTCATAGATATATGTTTGGTCAAATTTCAAGGGTTTGTTCAACATGGTTAGTGGTTCATTTGTTTGGGAAATTGTTTCTTGGGAGTTTATTTTAGCCGCTTCTCGGTTCAGATTCCTCAGTTCTCTCTTGTTCCTGGTGCTGATGAGAACTCTCTTCTGGGTAAGTCTAGTATAATGATGGGTTTAAACATAAATATTTTTGCTTTAGTCATTGGGAGTGATGTGTTTTTTGTGTTAAATCTCTATATTGGGTTGAATTTCAGTCTCATTTTGCTATGATATATAAGATTGAATTAGGCTTAGTTTATTAATATGTTTTCATATTTTTGGCTAAGAGTATCATTTGTGTTTGGATTTTTGGTCAGGGGTTATGTAAGTTAATGCTAGTTATCGAAATATTATAATAGTTTCCTTACTGATACATCAATGGTGTTAGATAAATTGGGAGATCGTTTCTTGATCCGTTGTATGGTATTAGCCTGTGTTGTGACTTTGTTTTGAATTTATGGAAACAATTTTTGTATTCAAAGGTTAAAATATTTGTTATAGTTCAATTGTGATGGTCTCTATTTTGCTTTTCGGTATCTTCACTGGTTTTACATGGTTTGTGTACGGATTTTAATGTTTTATATCTTCTAAGACATTATATAAGATTGTTTGTATTTAGTAAATTTAACTGTTTATAGATTTGATAATCATACCCTATGTTTTACAAATTGCGTTGTTCTAATAGTATATTACTTATTTTTAGGGAATGTTGTTCCTGATGATGGCTTAAGGTTAGCCGAAAATTTGAAAAATAAAGATGTTGCCTGGCGCCCTGTCAATTCTTTTCCTTTTGATATGGAGGTTTAAGTGCCCAAAATCTACTGCTGAAGTACTCATAACTATATTATAGGTTTGACTCCTGTAAGGAGATAAAGAAAACCTAATATTTAGTAGTGGCCCCGTAATCATTGACGAACATGCCTATTACATAAGGCATCCTCTTCAAACACTAATCCGCCGTAGTTTGAATCTACCGCGCAGAGCATTTAAAAACTGAGGAGCCTTCATCATGAGCGCACGCGACCTCACTCATGGCTTCAGTCATTATGAATTGGGTTCTCACTACGAAAAAACTTCGTAAAAAATAAAAACAAAAAGAAAATAAGAATAACTATCCAATAAGCTTTCCATCATATCGTGGATGTACTTGTGTGGATTTCTGACCAGACGCTGAATCAGGCGTCATTCCTCCTTCACTGACATATCAAGTAAACCAAAATCCTTAATACATCAACGAATGGGAAGGGGACGGTCGGGAGGGCCCCAGTCGTCAATGATTACGGGGCCACTACTAAATATTAGGTTTTCTTTATCTCCTTACAGGAGTCAAACCTATAATTTATTAGTGGCCCCTCCATCATTGACGAACATGCCTGATATCTAAGACTGGAGGGGGACATTCGTAATCATATCATAACTCTAGAAAAGCAGATAATAAAAACAACCACATAGTATTCTTACTTTTGAAAAATGTATTTAATACGGCGTAGGCCGGAAATATACAAGAAAAAGGGGTTCAGGCAGGTGCGTGCTTCAAAGAAGCCTGCCCGACAAAAATAGGTAACCCTGAAGATTCTGAACACAGATCTGTAGTTACAAAAGGCACCCCACTCAACGAGTGGTGACAAAAATAATAAGTTATAAGTTTATATGTGCACATCATAAACCCCAAAATACATGTGGAGATCAATTGCTAATGAACTCCATTGAACTAATGTTACATTGCTTTCGCAGCTAAAACTACTATAACAACACCGTTGTTTTGTACTAAACTTTGTACTAGCACAAATTCTCGCAGAGAAATTTTCATATCACATTTTAACCTTAAATTGTATCACAGCTCTCATACTCCGGCGGGGTCTAGGGTGTCCTATGTCAACTGACTGCACCCCCCCCCCCCCCCCCTTCCTTGAAAATAAACATAAGTGACTGCAGGGCCACCTAGACCCTCTGCCTTAAAGCTATACATGGTAAGGAAGGTTTGTCTAGAGCAACTGACAAGTATCTAGAGAGAAACGTATGATTAGACGCCCACAACTGTGTGGACGCAATATCTTCAACTGAAAAGTTTTTCAGGAAACGTAAAGAGGCCGCCCACTTGCGTAAATCGTGGGCCCTACCCACAACGCCGGGATTACTCTCTTTAATGACTTCTACCAGAAGAGAGGCTAATCGCCGTTTAAGTAAGCGTTTACCCGTACTCGCTACCCATAAAGCACCTTGGGGGTTATGAGGAGCTATTCTCAAATATTTGGTTAGAGCTTGCACTGGACATAAATTATGATGCACCTTTCCCCTTTTTAACGCCGGCACCGTGAACTCAGAAAACACGTGTGCACTATGCTCATTCTTGGCTACAAACGCCGGGGAGGGTGCAATGGAAATTGAATCATTAAGTCTACCAAACCTAAGACAATTAGGTGTGTTGCTCATCGCCGCCAGCTCAGACACTCTGTTTCCGGTGGCCAAAGCCAAAAGGAAAACTGCCTTCTTTAAGATTAAAGCAAAGTCTGCAGTATTTTGATACAGACGAGAATGAAGTAAAGACAAAGCTTTGTCCAGAGACCAAGTAGGCATGAGCTGACGGGGAGGTGGGCGGAGTTTAAAACACGCTCTCATAAATCCTGTTTCCTCCGCCACCGGTATGGATAGACCTGTAAGGTCGAAAAGGGCACTCTAATCGCAGTTAAGTGATTCTTCAAAGTAACCACAGATAAACGTTTCTGCTCAAACAGATAGTTCAAGTAATTAAAAACCAATGCCACTGAGGGTACAGTTTGTTCCGTTCTAACAATCCAAGAAGTAAAAGCTTTCCAATGAGATTGATATTGTCGCTTAGTAGACTGAGTATATTGATTGAGCAATTTATTGGTCACATCCCTACCGTATGGTGCTAGCCACTTGGCCTCCTGAATGTCCATAATGCAAAAGTCAGCGAGGTCTCTAGGTTGCCAATCGTGTCTAAGTGGAAGTACCCGACCGGGAGCGATACCGGGTCCGGGCACCACATTATTAACTGCTGGTACCACACCTGCGCCGGCCACAGGGGCGCGATTAGCGAGACTAAGCCTCGATAAACTCGTAGTTTGTTCACTACGTGGCACATTAGTGACGCATCTGGCGGCGGAAACAGATAGATGGAGCTCCATCTGTTCCAGTCTGTCACTAGGGCGTCTGGCCCCCCTGCCGGCGTTATCGCCCGGCGGGTGAGGTATAGAGGGAGCTTGTGAGTCTCGTCGGACGCAAAAAGATCCACTTGTGGATGGGAGAGCTCCGCAATCATTAGGTCGAAAATGGGTTGCTTGAGCTCCCATTCTACTGTCGTGCTCTGTCTCCGGGACAGAGCGTCTGCCCAGACGTTCGCTACGCCTGGGAGATAAGATGCGTGAAGATAAATATCTAGACTGGTGGCTAGAACAAAAATCTCTTCCGACACGAGTAGCAACTTCCTTGACCTCGTTGACCCTTGTTTCTGAATACAGTGAACTGCATTCAGATTGTCCATTCTGAAGGCCACTGACTTGCCCCGTAACGCCGGGCCGTGAGCCTGAAGGAAATACAAGGGGACTAGTAACTCTTTGACATTTATGTGAGAGATTTCTAAGTGGGACCAAAGTCCCTGACGCTGGTGCCCCTGATTTGACTGAAATCCCCACCCTATGGTGCCTGACGCATCCGTGTCTACCCATACCGTTGGAGGAGGAGAGGTCCATGACATGATTGAGTGCAATGTTTCCCTCTTCGCCCAGACCGCTAGTAAGGTGTGGATTAATTTTGGTATGGGCCATAATTTTCCCGCCGGTAAGAGTGGGAAATATTTGTTGCCTTCCAATATTAATCGTTTTACTTTCAACCGGCCCAACTTGACAGTTAGCTGAATCCAGTTGAGAGAGCCGACCAGAGACTCCCAGACTCTTCGTGTCGTAGTCAGACTGTGAAGAAACCTGAACAGTTTCCTGCGAAACCTGTTGCGATTGTCCACACTCTGACTCAGAGTGAGAGCGGCGGTGTCCCAGACCAGCCCTATCCACTGAATTACTCTTGAGGGAACAAGGTTTGACTTTACCAGATTTACCTTGAAGCCTAGAGTTTTGACATGATTTAAAATGATATTGACATGTTTTATGCATAATTGTTGTGTCTCTGCCACCACCAGCCAGTCGTCTAGATACCACAACACTCTGATTCCCTGTTTTAACAATGGCATCAGGGCTTGCCGGACTAGTTTCGTGAATAATCGAGGTGCTAGGTTCAAACCGAACGGCATCCTCTGAAAAACAAAATTTTGGTGCCTGATCCTCAAGGCCAGAAACCTTTGAAATCTTTTGTTGACCGACACGTGCCAATAGGCGTCTGTCAGGTCTAGGGAACACATCCAGCCACCCGGCGGAAGTGTTAGCCTGATTTGATGAACTGTTAACATTCTGAAAGACTCGTTGTAAATGTGAAGATTCAGATACGACAGGTCTACGACCGGCCTCATCTGAACACTGTCCCGTTTGGGAACCAAAAACAGTTTTGACGTGAATACAGGGTAATCTGGAGGTACCGGGATGATGACATTCTTGGCAATCATCTCCTGGACCAGCAACTCCACCTCTAATGAAACACAATTTGCCGTTGTCGGCTGACGTAAGCGAGGTCGCCGGAGCCACTGCCAAGTGATGCCTTTGCGTGCCACCATCCGTGCCCAGGTTTTTAACGGCCATGCTTGGTGACACGTTCGGAACGACCCCGTTAGCAGACAAGGGTTCGCCGGCTGTACTTCCCTCGGTTCCTCCGGCTCTAAGATAGGCACTGGGAGTGAGAAAGACTTTAGTTTTTTGATGGTGGGTTTGGTGGTGTTGGACGCTTCGCCGGCTGGCTGGTGTGGGCCGAAGACTGGCCCTGCCCCGGCTTATACTGGCCGCGTCCCCTCTGTCCTGAAAACCCTCTCTGTCTATGCCTGAACTGACCCAGGGGGGATTGGGAGGACTTAGGCGGAAGAAACGGCTTAGAACCCCCTGGCTGAGCTTTAGTAGGAGGCTTAGGTTTGGGGAAGTTAAATGCGGGTTTCTTAGCCTGTGCGGGACTGTGCTTCACGGCCTGTGCCATGTTAAACACTGTTCGCCATACATCAGGGGACATTAAAGAAGGTGTAAGTACTGGGGACATTACCACCTGGTTAGCAATGCGATCAGGCAGCTTGCGAACTAATGACATCCTAAGATCCTGTCGTGCTCGCACCGCCTCAAGTAAGGCTGTGCGTATGTCACCTAAGGATTGAATCGACGACTGAAGAATCAGACGCCGGGATAATTCAACTGATCTTCGAGCATCCGCGTCTGCGATTGCCTGAGTAGACCTGAGTAAAGACTTAGCCACCTGTTGAGAAACTATGTACTGTGAAAACAGGCGGAAAGCTTTTCCCCTTAGCCTAAATTCTCTGTCTAGGTGAGAAGGGGTAGGGGTAATGAATGGTTCCTTTAGTTCACAAAGATTAATCTTAGGGGCAGATAAAAAAAGAAAATAAAGCTGACGGAACTCCGCCGGCAGAACCTACCGGCATGGAGAACCATGAATGTGTATCCTGAGGGATCTGGTGGGAAGATTTAGAAGTGAAAGTGGTTGCAAAGTTTTGAGCCTCTACCTCCCAATCCACCCAAGGTCCTGGTCCCAACTGTCCCACCTTCAACACTGGATTAGCTGTCTCGTCTGTGACGGTCTGTAAATCTAGTTCAGGAGTAAGAGCCGACAGAGCCTTAATATCATTAAACCCATCCAGCTTAGACCAGTCTGAAAAAAGTTTTGAAGCTGAGGCAGGGGGTAAAGCAGGCTTAGATGCATAAACAAAATAATCCTGATGATAATAACTAGGTATAGCCTTGATATTTACGTCCAAAACATTACCCAAGGCATCCAATGCCCTTAATTTCTTAGACTTATTTCCCTGGATAAACCACTCACGTGGTACCGGGAGTTCCCCTGACAAGGTAGGCTGGGCAAGCTCTGGCTTAGAGGGGTTCAAAGGGACCCATGACTCGTCTGGCCCATAAAGCAGGGGCATAGCTACCTTTCTAAGAGGCGCTTTGTCTAGAGGGGGTGGATTAACATCCGTAATGACCCTGACATTTGACGTAGTGAATGCCGCCGTAGCTGGCTTAGAGCTCCCTGCCGGTGACAGAGTAGGAGGGTTAGGAATCTTAGATAAATCGATTGACGTTATCAGAGGCCGTACCGCAGAACCTGTCAAGGGAGCCCCCAAGTCCATTGTGGGGTTTTCTCGTTGTTGATTAAAGAATTTTGATAGAGCATGAGTAAGTAACCCATCAATTTCTTGTGCTGTAACAAACTGGTTAGATGCAGAACTTTCAGGTGAATCAGTATTATCATGGGCGGCGTCCAGGCCTGAGCCTGACCCTTGTCCCTCCCTATCTGAAATTAATGACACTTCATCTTGTTCCTCCCGATCCTCCTGAGAAGACCCCGCCGAGGCAGGGGCACCTTGTTTCCAAGATAAATCAGGGATAGAGGATGGGGTCGCCGCGTCCCTGTGGACATCGGCTACTGTGTGACTCGTATGAGTCGGACGTGGATGGTCAGACCCTGGCTGAGCAAACCGCCAAACACCGAGGCTCTGGCCTACGCTCTCTTGAGAGTCTGAAACATTCTCAATTATTGAATTTCCTGAACTTTCCGTTTCTAGGGTTAAAATATCAATAGGTAAATCTTGTTTAGGGACAGGCGCTTCACTATACTCTGAGGCTGTAACAGAAACATTTTCAGGTGTAGAGGTACGATGAGATGCACTAGACTTAGTAGAATGTCGAGAGGACTTCTTATGGGAATCCTTTTTGGAGGATTTGTGGCTACGGTGTGACCGCGAACTAGACCTAGGTTTGGAAGAATCACCACCATGGCCACTGGGGAGAGCTTCAGTCTTACACTTCTTACTAGCCGGGGAAGAGGCCCGACTTGAAGACCGTTGTCTGAGGGGTGACCTTGACCTCGATCTCGCCTGCGACGAGGAGGTGGCTGCCGGGGGAGTAGGCTCTCTCGGGCGTTTAAACGTATACACAGACGATACAGAACCCTGGCTAGTCTCTGTCGGCTTAAAACCCGTTACTCTAGAGGTACGTTTAGGGGGAGGGTGCTCTGACAGCAACTTATCCCAAAGTGGGACGTTGTCACATTGAAGTGACTTATGTGCGACAATGGTAGTATAGGCCGACATTTGTTGTCTGACCTCTCTCAACGCTACCGCCGCGGTCTTGTCATTGTCACACAGGACTTTATTGGCTAATTGGGAGCAAAATGAACAATTAAGTGTAACCCAGAGACCCCTTGAACGGTCTAGACATCTAACACACCTTATGCAAAGGGTATGCGCAAAAATTGGGATACCCGCGCAAGTAGGGGTAATGCACAGGGCAAAAACTGGGGCCACATTAGCCATGACAGAGACTGGTGTGAGGAACTACCGCCGGGTCTGTATTGGTCCGCCGGAGCTCAGCTCTGGAAAAATAAAGAAAAATTTCCAGGAATTAATGCTCATAAGGTTAACCCTAGTGTTCGCATACAAGTGTTAATAACCCGCCGGGTAACGGGATGCAAAGACACAGCTAACACATCTCGCTACGCGGCTGGGTGTAAAGAGGCTAAACAAATCTTCTTAGCTAAAGAACATGAAGAATACCCTCTGATATAATGGTCCAGTATGGCACTTATAGTCTGTAGGAGGTGGTGACTGTCTCAAGATTCAATTTTGTAACAAAGCCCCCCTCATAAAGACGCCGGCCCTTGAAATATTTTAGTAGAATAGCCCAGGGCAGGAATATACGAGATCTGATTTTTTAACGAATTGTCCCAAACGATCGTCGTAAAAATAGAAGGCGGCGATACTGAAAGTATCACCCAATTAAGGTTAATCGAAATTGAATTTGTTTATAAATTCCTTAGTTCCTCTACTTAGGGGCACCCGCCGGGTGTGGGAATCGATTTGGTTAAACCTCACTGATCCTTCAATTGCCGTAAGAGTAAAGGCAGCGATACACAGAGTATCACTCAAATGGATTGGTTAACTATAAGAGACCTAAGTCGTTTTATCCCACCCTGCTCAGGTGCACCCGCCGGGTGAGAAGTCTAAAAGTTAACCCCACAAGTTCCTGACCCCACTTCTTTGTAAAAGATCGCCGGGGAGGAACGCCTAAACAACAGCTAGGTTTTCCATGTGGTTGTCGTAAACCAGGTAGAAAAACCTATAAAAAACGAGTATTCTCAAGAACGTCGTTTCTTTATATATATCTAAATATATATGTAAGGATGGGTACAGCCATCCCGCCGGGAATTTTAAAGGAGGCCTGAAACCAGGCACCCACAGAGACGCAGTCCTGGAGAGCCACAGACACCTCCCCACGCCGGGGAACCAGCCAGAGTTAAAAACCACGTGTGGCCCAACACTGCTCATCGGTCAGGATTTTTCATGGTGAAACCGAGAAAAACCCGCCGGAAGGCAAACCCCACCCTGAACAGACACCATCTGAACAATACGACACGAGGAGAGACACGCACGACTAACCAAGGTCACAACATAATCCGTGGAATTAGCCAATACACAACTAAACCAGGAAACAAATATAGTCCGAGGAATTAGCCAATACACAACTAAAACCCGGATACACATGACACAGTAGGGCATATTTAATAAATAATAACACTAGACATGTGGCAAAGCTACGAGCGGCTGGCTAGGCCTAGGTAGACGGCATGAAAATAGTTGAAATATAAACACACACTGGAATATCACAACAGGAACCACCGCCAACACACCACCGAAGCGATAACTTCCCACCCCGGGAAGCCTGACACGGACCCAGAAAAAACTTCACTAAGTGAAGAAAAATACGCTGGGAACGTCAGCAAACACACAGCTTACCTCATCAGAAGGATAAAAGGCAGCAATAATTAACGCGTAATGAAAGCCGCCTGCATCACCAACTAACCCAACTGTGAAAAGTTCACGTGTCCACAACAGGACCACGAGGGTACATCCGAAATAGATGCCCCATACATACGACCCAAAAAACACTGCACTGCGGGCAACCAGCCCAGGACACTCCTGCTACGCCTATCCTAACCTTACTCGATACATCCCAGAGTAAACAAATGAGAAAAAACTCACTAGGGACGCAACGAATGCGGAACCAGCGGAGCCTGAAAGGTACGTCCGGGCAGGCTGAGCGCAGAGCAAAGAAGGAGGAATGACGCCTGATTCAGCGTCTGGTCAGAAATCCACACAAGTACATCCACGATATGATGGAAAGCTTATTGGATAGTTATTCTTATTTTCTTTTTGTTTTTATTTTTTACGAAGTTTTTTCGTAGTGAGAACCCAATTCATAATGACTGAAGCCATGAGTGAGGTCGCGTGCGCTCATGATGAAGGCTCCTCAGTTTTTAAATGCTCTGCGCGGTAGATTCAAACTACGGCGGATTAGTGTTTGAAGAGGATGCCTTATGTAATAGGCATGTTCGTCAATGATGGAGGGGCCACTAATAAATATATATATATATATATATATATATATATATATATAGTAATCGTTGATGTAGTATAAGTTTATCGCCACCCTCTGTCATTTGAGGGAATATATTTATTAAATTAGTATAGTATATATCAGTCCTTTATGACTATAACAGAAATTAGTATAGTATATATCAGTCCTTTATGACTATAACAGAAATTAATATAGTATATATCAGTCCTTTATGACTATAACAGAAATTAATATAGTATATATCAGTCCTTTATGACTATAACAGAAATTAATATAGTATATATCAGTCCTTTATGACTATAACAGAAATTAGTATAGTATATATCAGTCCTTTATGACTATAACAGAAATTAGTATAGTATATATCAGTCCTTTATGACTATAACAGAAATTAGTATAGTATATATCAGTCCTTTATGACTATAACAGAAATTAGTATAGTATATATCAGTCCTTTATGACTATAACAGAAATTAGTATAGTATATATCAGTCCTTTATGACTATAACAGAAATTAGTATAGTATATATCAGTCCTTTATGACTATAACAGAAATTAGTATAGTATATATCAGTCCTTTATGACTATAACAGAAATTAGTATAGTATATATCAGTCCTTTATGACTATAACAGAAATTAGTATAGTATATATCAGTCCTTTATGACTATAACAGAAATTAGTATAGTATATATCAGTCCTTTATGACTATAACAGAAATTAGTATAGTATATATCAGTCCTTTATGACTATAACAGAAATTAGTATAGTATATATCAGTCCTTTATGACTATAACAGAAATTAGTATAGTATATATCAGTCCTTTATGACTATAACAGAAATTAGTATAGTATATCAGTCCTTTATGACTATAACAGAAATTAGTATAGTATATATCAGTCCTTTATGACTATAACAGAAATTAGTATAGTATATATCAGTCCTTTATGACTATAACAGAAATTAGTATAGTATATATCAGTCCTTTATGACTATAACAGAAATTAGTATAGTATATATCAGTCCTTTATGACTATAACAGAAATTAGTATAGTATATATCAGTCCTTTATGACTATAACAGAAATTAGTATAGTATATATCAGTCCTTTATGACTATAACAGAAATTAGTATAGTATATATCAGTCCTTTATGACTATAACAGAAATTAGTATAGTATATATCAGTCCTTTATGACTATAACAGAAATTAGTATAGTATATATCAGTCCTTTATGACTATAACAGAAATTAGTATAGTATATATCAGTCCTTTATGACTATAACAGAAATTAGTATAGTATATATCAGTCCTTTATGACTATAACAGAAATTAGTATAGTATATATCAGTCCTTTATGACTATAACATAAATTAATATAGTATATATCAGTCCTTTATGACTATAACAGAAATTAGTATAGTATATATCAGTCCTTTATGACTATAACAGAAATTAGTATAGTATATATCAGTCCTTTATGACTATAACAGAAATTAGTATAGTATATATCAGTCCTTTATGACTATAACAGAAATTAGTATAGTATATATCAGTCCTTTATGACTATAACAGAAATTAGTATAGTATATATCAGTCCTTTATGACTATAACAGAAATTAGTATAGTATATATCAGTCCTTTATGACTATAACAAAAATTAGTATAGTATATATCAGTCCTTTATGACTATAACAGAAATTAGTATAGTATATATCAGTCTTTTATGACTATAACAAAAATTAGTATAGTATATATCAGTCCTTTATGACTATAACAGAAATTAGTATAGTATATATCAGTCCTTTATGACTATAACAGAAATTAGTATAGTATATATCAGTCCTTTATGACTATAACAGAAATTAGTATAGTATATATCAGTCCTTTATGACTATAACAGAAATTAGTATAGTATATATCAGTCCTTTATGACTATAACAGAAATTAGTATAGTATATATCAGTCCTTTATGACTATAACAGAAATTAGTATAGTATATATCAGTCCTTTATGACTATAACAGAAATTAGTATAGTATATATCAGTCCTTTATGACTATAACAGAAAATATACTGGATACTTAATAAACTTGACTTCGTATTTATTTAATAACTTCTTAGAACTTTATAAAATCTGCTTCAATATATATATCAATTCAAGTAATAGTGGTAATTGTATGCTTAGGCCGGCAACGGGGTCATGTTTTAATACAGTGAATGATGCCCCTTATCTGCCTGCTACATACCATTATCTGCGACTTTTATAAACTCTGGTTACACCCCGATAGTGACATAAATCCACTCATCAGGTTCCTTACAGAAATCTTATCCAATGCTTGATATGGTTAGATAAAACGGGTGTGGTTTATATTCACCAGATATTATGCCCTAGTGACACTGTCTCCAGGCAGAGATCATATGATCAGGAAGACATTTTATGATGATAATAGCAATTCCCATAACCCCTGTTTAATAAAGAGGTCAGATGATATTGCACAAATGGAGTTTTAAATAATCTCTGGTTTTCCTCTTCATACAATAGGGAAATACATTAGAATAACACAATGATGATAATATAATTATAATGATGTTAACTGTCATATAATAGGAATAGAAGTAGAGTGGATATATATATTTAGTTATTCATGCAAATATGTAAGTATGAAATAAATTGGTAAAGAAAGTAATGGGACTATATATATCGTATATCGTGTATCGTATATGTCTCTTTTTCTTCTGCTCTCACTTGGAAAGACCATATTACCAGTCTCGCTAAGACAGCCTCCCAGAAGCTGGGTGTGCTCAACCGCCTCAAGGGGTTCTTTACCCCTGCGCAGCTTCTTGCTCTCTACAGGGGCACAGTGCGTCCTTGTATTGAGTATTGTTCACATGTGTGGGGAGGATCCTCTCACATTGCACTCCTAGACAAAGTAGAAAGGAAAGCCTTTCGTATCATTAACTCCCACCCACTCACCAACTCTCTCTCTTCGCCGCAATGTTGCATCTCTCTCGCTATTCTATCGCTACTACAATAATCAGTGTTCCTCGGAGCTTTCACAGTGTATACCACCTCCTCTACGTAGGGTACGTAGTACCCGCCTTGCAAAACAATCCCACCCCTACTCTGTGCAACTGTCCAACCCAAGAGTGAAACGCTATTCTCAGACTTTCTTCTATTCAACTGCTGAGCTCTGGAACTCTCTCCCAGAATCAGTCTTTCCCTCTTCCTATGACTTAAATTGCTTCAAACTCCGTGTGTCCAGGAATTTTAGCTCGAACGTCCCTTGATTTCGGCCCTGTCACTCTTTGAAATCTGGGGGAGGCACTCGCTGCATGCAGTCATGCCTTTTGTCTCCCTCATTCACATAGAAAAAAAAATATATATATATATACAATATATATATATATATATATATATATATATATATATATATATATATATATATATATACAGTATGTTGTACTTTTTTCTAAATACCATGTTCTACTAAAGTCCTGATGTGGCGGCGTCTATGCCGTGGGAACACCTCCCGGAGCTACCAACCGCGGATGGCTGCCGACCCTCCACGGCCGGAGACAAGATCAATGACCAGTGGAGGACAACCGCATGCCGGCCGCGGGGAGCAGTTCCGGGAGCCAAGCCGTCACAACCATCCCCTGCCCCCTCCCTGGGGGCACGGGTCCTTCGAGCGGCTTCGGTCGCGCAGGGAATTTCCACACCTCTCACACCACACACACACATCACACAGTTTTTCGTACACCGAGAAATGACTCTCCGGCTGTCATTTCTCGAAGACTTCTTCTAGCCGGAGACATTGAGAGCAACCCAGGACCCACGTACACATACATATGTCCAACTTGCTCAAAACCCATCACTTCGAGTCGCCACACTAAGGGTTCAGTTCTCTGCAATTCATGCAGGAACTGGACCCACTTCACCTGTACAACACTTGCCTCCAAGAAACACTACACAAACACCTGGACCTGTTCCTCATGCCCCTCCCTCTCCCAGTCAAATCCCTTGCCTAAAACCCGTCCACCTCTCCTCCCCAACCCACCTAGCCTTCCCATATCATCCACTCCCCCCCCTAAAACCCGTCCACCTCTCCTCTCTAACCCACCTAACCTTCCCATACCATCCACATCCTCAACTCACACCACACCCCATCCTAATCCATTCCAACCCCCATCTCCTGCTCCCCAATCCCCCCTCCCCACCTCACCCATCCCAACCCCCAGCCCCTGCGTCCCCCCCCCCCCCCCCCACCCCCACCCCATCCTCGTGCAGCAGCACCCAACATACATCGTGCACATAACATTAACATTCTCCAATTGAACATAGATAGCATCAACACAAAGAAAGACGAACTCTCACACTTCATCAAACAACACAACATACACATTGCCATCTTACAAGAAACAAAACTCCGCACAACACAAAAAAACACCCACATTTCATAATTTCACCACCATCAGACAAGACCGGGCTGTCGGCGGGGGCGGTGGACTCATCACCCTGGTACACAAAGAAATATCATACATAGTAACCAGTGTACAAACCAAATCCCTCCTCCCCCCAAATGATAACACAACAGAAATACAATCAATTAAAATATGCACTGGCAACAACTCCAACATAACCATCATAAACACATACATCCCTCTCCAAACATCCCCGACAGTACCAAATGAATACAGACCACACTTACAACACATCACAAACTCCCCACACATCATCCTGGGTGGTGACTTCAACGCCAAGACGTCGGCCTGGTTTGTCGAGAACCCCGACACAGACATAGGGCTGGTACTACAAAACCAAACAGATAACCTCATCATCCTTAACGACATCCATCAACATACCCATATTCCTCACCAAGCCCTCTATAACCCATCATCTCCAGACATCACCTTTTGCTCCCCAGAACTCGCCCCCACAACATCCTGGAGGGAGGTCAGAACCTTAGGCTCTGACCACCTCCCAATCATTATCACCACCAAAACCAGACTCACCCCAGCTAGCCAGAAACACACATACACCAATTATAAAAGAGCTAACTGGGAAGCATTCACAAATGAGACAGAACAACACTTCACAACTCTAAACAGTACACCCATCACTAACATCAACAATGCTGTACACATACTCAATAAAACTATCCAAAACGCTGACAAGAAACACATTCCAAGAGGTAACAGAAAAAGACACAACCCCAACTTCACACCAGAAATTCAAAACCTCATCAGACAATGCGACACACTGAAACACTCCCCAGCACCCCACACACAAGACATCACACAACAAATTCAAGCACTCAACACCCAAACTAACAACAAAATACAAGAACAACAAAAACTAAATTGGAATAACTTCCTACAAACACTTGATCACAAAACAAACCCCAAAAAACTCTACAAAACACTAAACAGCATCACACTTTCCAACAGCAACACAACACAATCACATGCTGCAATCACAACAACAGACTCTACTCCTTCATGTAAACAACAAGCAAACACTCTCATCAATCACTTCTCACATGTCAGCCACCTAAAACCTCACAAAGACGACCGACGTGTCATCCAACGTAAGAGACAATTCCCTACAGACCCTGACTATACATCCTTCACCAATCACCAGACAAAGCATATCATCAACAATCTCAAGCACTCACCCGCCTGTGGCCTAGACAACATAAGCAACATACACCTCAGACACCTGGGACCACAAGGCATACAAGCACTCACTAACATATCAAACTACAGCTATTCACACAACACAATACCAGACATTTGGAAGCATGGTATCATCATCACATTCCCCAAACCCAACAAAGACCCCACGCTACCCTCCTCGCACCGCCCCATCACACTCCTTTGCTCCCCCTCCAAAGTCATGGAACGCCTAGTATTACAACTAATTACACCCGACCTACCCCTAGCTCCAACACAACATGGCTTTAGGCAACTGCACTCCACAAACACTCTTCTTACAGACCTTACACAAAGAGCTTTTGACAGCATCAACTCAGCTAGACCACCACACAGATCACTATTAGCCACACTCGACATTAGTAAAGCCTTCGATGCCATCCCCCGCCACAGCCTAACAAACAAAATCTACAACACAAATATGCACAACAACACAAAAAGGTGGCTGGCCAACTTCCTAGCAGGCAGATGTGCACACTGCACACGTATCTTTTGCCGGTCAGTCATCTAAAATCAGAAACTTTCCAAACGGAGTCCCACAAGGATCCGTCCTATCGCCCGCACTCTTCAATCTGTACATGCACGATATAACTACACCCAATACGCCCCAAATAAACTTAGCCTCCTATGCAGATGACATAACACTCACATGCACACACCATGACCCAAAAAGAGCAACAGATCTCCTTCAACCCTATCTCAACACACTACATGGCTGGTGCACTACAAACAGACTTAACCTAGCCCCAGCCAAATCCACTGCAACCCTGCTCACAAGCTGGACAGGAGAACACGAATACATCCCTCAACTCACCATAAACAACACACCCCTAACACATACACACACACACCCAAAATCCTAGGAGTAACATATGATACTCATATGACATTCAAACAGCACACCACAAACATTAAAAAGAAACTGACACCCAGACTTAACGCCCTCAGGTCACTTGCTCACACAAAATTTGGACACAACAAAGAAACTACCACCACAGTATATAAACAATACATAAGATCAGTGATGGAATACGCAAGCCCAGCCTGGGCTTCTAACCTAGCTGAAACACATCATAAGACCTTACAGACTATTCAAAACAAAGCCCTGAAGATCATTACAGGCTGCACAGCTACTGCACCCACAGATCACCTACATCAAGAAACCAAAATCCTCAAAGTCAAAGACCATCTGGACATGAGAGGCACTCAATTCCTGGCAGCAGCCTCCACGAACCAAGACCACCCACTAAACTACATGGCAACACACCCACAGACACCAAGAAATATCAAAACAACACCCAGCACACGGTATCACACACAATTATTGTCCTCTCTCCCTCCCTGCCCACCCCGAACCAACTTCCAGAAGCACATCCATACTCATATCTCTCGCCGGTCCATCCACTCACTCACAGACAACACGCAGCTGCATGCACGACCTCCCGAAATCCATCCTTCCGAATCCTCCCTCCCTCGCGAGGACAGAGTCCATCTGGCCAGGCTGAGATGCGGACACCATCCAGCTCTCCTGAGCTATCAGAAGAGACTGGATGACTCCGTTGTCGACGCCTGCCCGGGATGTAACACAGCACCCCATACCATAAAACACATCATAGAAGACTGCATTTCACACAACCACTTACGCCAACAACACAATCTACACTCAATGAGAGCTCTGTGGGAAAACCCGATCGTGGCCATGGCCTTCCTCAGGGACTCGGGGCTGTTCGGCCAGGCAGCTTAGGGAACAACAACAACAACAACAACTAGGGTTGGAATAATTCGACAATTGTTTAGAAGTTTCTATGTATATTTAACAAACTCCCATGGTAGCCATAATCTCATATCCATTGATTCTCTGTTCGGGTCAAAATGAGTTCAAGCTATTATTTGAATATCTACGACGGCCCACTATAGTTTGTACTTCGGAATTGTTACATTCCCATTACAACCTATTTGGACAATCGCTATTCTGAGTCTTGACTCACTTCGAGTTCGAGACAAAGGCACATCACTATCTTCACAATGCTCGACAAAACTATATTATTACTATCCCTCAAGATTAGCCCATACAGCCCCAGCGACGCGCCTGACGCGTCGGCGATGTATGTAACGCACAGCCCCAGAGACGCTCCTGGCGCGTCACCCTAATTGCGCCGACCGTAACCTCAGGTGTAGCCACTCAAGAGGGCTCAGATTTGTATGGGAACTGTGTACGTATCCCACGCAACCGTGGTTGAAAACTCTCAAAGTCCACGTGCGTGCGCATGAGGGCGCAATAACCCGTTTTTTTGGGGTAATTGCCTTCAATTGTTTACTCTTGTAAAATACGTTTTCGGGGGCTCTGTAGGACCATTCTTTAAGCTTTTTGAACGGTTTTTCGTGGTTTTTCCTTCATTCCTAACCCATTCGCTATTGTTTCTGGAATAAAACCATTTTTTGAAAACCGGCCAGGTTCTGGTGAACAAACATTACAAAACTAGCCGGGGCTGGACGGGTTAATCACCTGAACAATATTAGGACCGAGTATTTTATCTATAAGTTCTCACCGCACCGTGACAATATTAGAAAGACTTATTTCCTTCATAAGATCAAATCACCTTAATCATATTAGACACAAATAAAAATCCTTAGACATTTACATCACCATGACCGTACTACTAAACATTTGGTAGGTTTGCGTTCTTAAATCCCCTCTACAATAGTATCCACAATTACTAAATCAATAGGCATTTATGGCACCTTTACAATATTAGAACACAATTACTAAATCAACAGGTATTCTCGTCACCTTTACAATATTAGAATACAATTACTAAATCAACAGGTATTCTCGTCACCTTTACAATATCAGAACACAATTACTAAATCAACAGGTATTCTCGTCACCTTTACAATATTAGAATACAATTACTAAATCAACAGGTATTCTCGTCACCTTTACAATATCAGAACACAATTACTAAATCAACAGGTATTCTCGTCACCTTTACAATAATAGAACACAATTACTAAATCAACAGGTATTCTAGTCACCTTTACAATATCAGAACACAATTACTAAATCAACAGGTATTCTCGTCACCTTTACAATATTAGAACACAATTACTAAATCAATAGGTATTTGCGTCACCTTTACAATATTAGAACGTTATGTCTTTCAGGTCAATTTACAAGAATACACACTATTATTCAATCAATGACCTCCTTAACCCTTTATTAGCGGCTCACCACTTAAGTCGTATTTAATAAAGCTGGACTATGTGGCGGCGCTCGACATAACTCGAGTGGCAATTTCAGCACGTAATGTGGCTGAGAGAGAGAGACAAGTGGTGGCAGGAGACTAGCGAGCGTATGACTGCTCCAGACCACCGCGGCGAACCTACTGACACAAATCTCAGCTCCCTCCTCCCTCTCTCACTCGCTACATACTCAATTATGTACCGAAAGTACCGAATTACCTGCTTTTTGCACTCGCGTTGCACGGTTATTGCAAGAAAACTATCCATCATACAAGGATCGTTATGGTGTCATTCGAAAGCTCTGTTTATGCCCTTTCAGGGATAGATACTTGTTTTACGTTCTGGGTCTTATTTAGGCATGAAAATGATCACGTAAACAGCCCTATTTTGGCTAAAAACACCCCGCTGGGCGGTACACATAAATAAACCGCATAGGCCGCTCGTAAGGTGTTAAAACTAGTTGGCTAGATATTTACGCGCAATCGAAAGCATGCTTTCGAAGAGGTGAATATATAATTAATACAGGTTGTTTTCTTAGAAGAAAAATAGTATTTCATATGTACAGTATGGGCTGAAGCACTTCTCTAACTATTCCTTTAGCTAGCTCTAACCTACTCTTTAACCCTTAACTGTCGGCGCGCAACTTATGTTGTGTGAAATAAATTTGGACTATGTGGCAGTTCACAACTTATGTAGTGCGCCATTTTCAGCACGTAATGTTGCTGAGAGAGAGAGCTGAGCGGTGTGAGGAGCGTAGCAACTGTATGACCGTCCCCCATCACCGCGGTGGACCAACTGAACTGTATTCTAACTTCCTCCCCCTCTCCTCACTCGCTACACAGGGAATTATGTAGGGAAATTACAGGGTTTTTGCACTCGTTTTGCATGATCGTTGCAAGAGAACCAGTGGTCGTACAAGGATCGTTCGGGTGTCATTGGAAAGCTCTGTTTACGCCCTTTCAGGGATAGATACTTGTTTTATACTCTGGGTCTTATTTAGGCATGAAAATGATCACGTAAACAACCCTATTTAGGGTAAAAAAAAACGCTGGGCGCTACTGTCAAATAGACCACCTAGCCCGCTAAATAAGGGTTAATTACTAAACCCCGCAAAGCTACTCAGTTACTCTCTCAAAGTTTCTTATGTAAATCCAGTTATCCCAGTTAACTGCACGTAATCAGTTATTTCCACGTTTATACTATTATCCCGAAGAACTCCCACTTAATGTTTGATCCTCCATCGTACTTTCCTATAAGATCCTGAAATATTACTGGCTATTCGGCTGGGTGCCTTTACTAACAAAGACAACTATATCTCACAGCACTCCATCTCTTTATTGCATCATTTGTCTAGTCAATTTATCTTTGGTTGTTCTATAAGAACACATTATATTTTATAGCTGGAACACACCGGTTAGTCTTTGCATTTACTTTTTAAATGTCTGTTCGGGCCCATAAGGGTCCTTTAATAAAATGGTTTGTAGTCTCTCCAGGTTTGCTTCACCACTTCATAGCAGGCCAATATACCATCTCCATCTTCTCTATCCCATCTACCACCCGGTGACCATATTTAATCGCTTGACTTAAGGTATGAAGACCAGCAATGTGTCTGCAGGCATCAGGATAATGAAGGTGTATCTGAGCCGTGGGTGGTGGATGTACTATCTGCTGGGTTGTCTGGTGTTCAGTAGTGCAAGGTTGCTGGAGAACTGGAACAGGCTTAGTTGATTCCCCAATAGTGCCAAGATGAGGCTCGGGGTCGTCTTTGCTAAGAACTTCTAGGTGTGATCCCTTCAAGCAACTGTGGTTGAGTGTCTCCTGAGGCCCCGCCCACCTCCCTATATACCCCTCCCTCATGGCCTCGAGCCCTGTGATTGGCATAGCCGCACGCCCGGGAGGAGGTTGCCTAGACCGTTCGCTTTGAATCTCACATTTCTTCTCCTCTTGCTTCATTCCATCTTCGTAATATTCATGAATATACATGAAGCTTGTTGGAGAAGTCCTTTAGTGGCTGACGGGAGTGAGAAGGTTGCACCATGGTAATAAGACATCTGCAACCAGGATAGAAGTGAGTGAACTGGGAGCAAAGTTAACAGCGAGCATTTCAAAGAAGGTACAGCTGGCTTCAATCGTTGCGTCACAGGAAGCCGCTGATTGGTGGAGAGCGAGGGTGTGGCAGTATTCTTCTTGTGACAAGTTTTAAAGGGTAAACCTTGTCTCTTCACATGGGCTAATCCCGTCTCCTGACTGGCGGACGGAATTTCTCCGTTAATATATATAATTATATATACTGTATATATATATATATATATATATATATATATATATATATATATATATATATATATATCTTTATATATATATATATACAGTAAATATGTATATATATACTGTATATTTTGTTTTCTATGTTGACTGAGGGAGACAAAAGGCAGAACTGCCTGTGGTGAGTGCCTCCCCCAGAGTTGAAAGAGTGACAGGGCCAAAATCAAGGGACGTGCGAGCCAAAGTGCCTGGACACACAGAGTTTGAAGCAATTTAAGCCATAGTAAGAAGGAAAGACTGATTCTGGGAGAGTTCCAGAGCTCAGCTGTTGAATAGAAGAAAGACTGAGAGTAATGTTTCACTCTTGGATTGGAGAGTTGTACAGAGTAGGGGTGGGATTGTGTTGCAAGACGGGTACCACGTACCCTACGTAGTGGAGGTGGTATACACTGGGAGAGCTCTGAGGAACGCTGATTATTGTAGTAGCGATAGAATAGCAAGAGAGATGCAACACTGCGGCGAAAGGAGAGAGATTGCTGAGAGTTGGTGAGTGGACGGGAGTTAATGATATGTGGTGGTGTGGTCTTGCCACTGGACTGGTATTCCCAAGGCCCCAGGTTCAAATCCCGATATGTCAATGGGAAGATATTATTGGGATAGAATTTGTGCTGTACCTAGTATCACTGCATTACCACAAACCTCACCGAAACGCCAAAAAAATACCCTCATTGTTCCCTGATTAAATAGCACTGTACGAATATTCCCATATTCAAAATATGCTACAGAGGGGCAATGTCTAGTGAGTTAATTGCTCAATAGGTGGCGTTCCGAGAGTGAGGGTCAGAGTCGAGGAGGTTAGACAGTGAAGCATAAAGGCGAAGCATCCTCAGAAGTGGGACTGCTTCGAGCCATGAGTGGGCAACCAAGAGCCTTGTGTCTGCGATGGCAGGTTGGTGAAGGCTGGTTGTAGCTCGTGCTTTACTTGTCTCACTTCCTAGACTGGAACAATACCTCATGGGCTTCTCCGTATTGAGCAGTGAATGTACAGGCTCTCAGCCTATGCCCGAGAGGGAGTAGTTGGAATATAGAAAACAAAAAATCCTCATTTTCAGGCTACAGGTGGAAGTTGCGTAACAATCATGCTTTCTTTCGTTTTCTCAACTTTGATTCTTCTTAATTCTCAACTCTCTGGCTAAAGCTTTCTTGTCACTCTCAAGCTAAATTTGTCTGTGTTGTTATCTCTTCCTTAATTCTACTGACTATCCAAAATTCTTTGACTATCTAACATCTAAACTGGAACACATTCTATCCGTCTCTCCTTTTGCAGAAATCTCCATCTTAAGAGGTTTCAATGTTCATTACCGCCAATGGCTCTCATACAATATCACTTACCAACCTGGTGAGCATTCCTACATCTTTTCTATCCTTAATGACCATGAACAGTTAGTCCAGCACCATACTTCTCTTCCTGACCGTTTTGGAGATTGGCTTAACATCCTTGACGTATCAACTCTGTGAAGCAGAGTGGTATCGCGCACACAGATCCCACCCGTATACTGTGCACCACCATTCACCTTGTCTGTCGTCGTCGTCTGTCGTCGTCCGTCGTCGTCGTCGTCGTCCGTCTGTCTGTCCGGAATCTTCCCCTAGACCGTTTGATGGATTTTCAACAAATTACACATGTATATTCATTTGGTCAATGCGAAGGTCAGTCAAAAAGAAATATTCCATTTAACTTAAAGGTTAAGGTCAAAGGTCACGGTTAAAAATAAGGTAAATATTTCATATTGTTTAGTTCTTACTCAAATGTCTTCATTTTCACTATACAAGTTACTGGTAACTTATATATCGTATTGACCAAATTTTAGGTAAATAATCTTAAGGGTAAGGTCAAAGGTCAAAGGTCAAAATAAGTTTTTCACTAGTATTTCTTATACTAACTGTTAGATTCTCACTAGGCTTACCATGTATATTCGAAATACCTAGGCGAAGGTCATACAAGAATCTATACAATTCCATATGAAAGTTTAAGGTCACAGGTCAAGGTCAAATAAAAGGTCAATATGCTATTTTCTTTACTTTCATGCAAACTTCACAAAATTTGGTGAGATAGTTGCACTTTAAATGAAAAGGAAAATAATACATTTGGACACATATAATAAAGGTCAATATAAAGGTCAAAGGTCAAGGTCAACTATTCTATTCATATATATGAAACTAACTGATAGGTTTTAATGAAATTAGGCATGCTTATTTGATTTTCCGGGGTAATGTCAATACAAAAACAAAAAAACACTCTTACATAAAGGTCCAGGTCACAGGTCAAGGTCAAAGGTCAAATTTTAATATATATTTTACTTTTTACTCAAATGTCTTCATTTTCACTATACAAGTTACTGGTAACCTACAGTATATATCGTATTGACCAAATTGTTATGTAAAGATTCTTAAGGGTAAGGTCAAAGGTTAAAATTAGTTTTTCAATAGTATTTCTTATACTGTTAGATTCTCACTAGGCTTATCATGTATATTCGGAATACCTAGGCCAAGGTCATACAACAAACTATACAATTCCATAATAAAGGTCAAGGTCACAGGTCAAGGTCAAATAAAAGGTCAATATGCTATTTTCTTTACTTTTCTTGCAAACTTCACAAAATTTGGTGAGATAGTTTCACTTTAAATGAAAAGGAAATAATACATTTGGACACACATATCATAAAGGTCAAAGGTCAAGGTCAACTATTCTATTAATATATATGAAACTAACTGATGGGTTTTAATGAAATTAGGAATGCTTATTTGATTTTCCAGGGCAATGTCAATAAAAAAAAAAAACTCTTACATAAGGTCCAGGTCACAGGTCAAGGTCAAAGGTCAACTTTTACTATTTATTTTACTTTATACTCAAATGTCTTCATTTTCACTATACAAGTTACTGGTAGCTTTGATATCGTATTGCCCACATTTTAGATACATATTCTAAAGGGTAAGCTCAAAGATCAAGGTCAAAGGTCAAAATAGTTTTTCTACTAGTATTTCTTATACTAACTGTTAGATTTTCACTAGGCTTACCATGTTTATTCAGAATACCTAGGACAAGGTCATGCAAGAAACTATACAATTCCATATGAAAGTAAAGGTCACAGGTCAAGGTCAAGTAAAAGGTCAATATGCTATTTTCTTTACTTTCCATGCAAACTTCAAAAAAATTTGGTGAGATAATTGCACTTTAAGTGAAAAGTAAAATAATAAATGTCGAGACATATAAAGGTCAAGATAATGGTCAAAGGTCAAGGTCAACTATTCTATTAATATATATAAAACTATCTAATGGGTGTTAAGGAAATTACGCATGCTTATTTGATTTGCATGGGCAATGTCAATGCAAACAAAAATGTACTCTTACATAAAGGTCAAGGTCACAGGTCAAGGTCAAAGGTCAACTTTTATTATTTATTAAGAAAGATTACTCAAATTTTGGAAGCTGGCTGTGTTATGGCTTATTACTTAAATATTATATATGTATCAGATTTCACATACATATTATAATAGTTAAGGTCAGAAGTCAAGGTCAAAACAAGAGTATTTGTCATTTTCCCTAAACTCCTCCTAGACTTTTTAATGTATTGTCACCAAGTTATACAGGCAAATTCAGTTGGTCAATGCGACGACCATCCAAATATATGTATTTTATTTTATGTCACAGGTCAAGGTCACAGTAGCCCTATATGATCACTATTTGTAATAAATATTCAAAATGCTACAAAATAGTGATACGCTGATCTTATTATAGATAAATATTTTAATAGTTAAGATTCAATGTGATTATAAATGTAATTATATATATACATATTATATACTCCCAGGCGAATATGAACCACCAACAGTCAGGACGAGTGTCTATGCTTTAATCCACTACACACAAGTATCCTCTATCACGCCGTGGTATAATGGATTAAAGTATAGGCACTTGTTTTGACTGTCGGTGGTTCAAGTCCGGCTGTGAGTATAAAAACATTTAATATATATAGTATATATATAAATTGCATATAAACCGATTTCACCTAAGAGATTCAATACTACTTGCAGAATTCTAGATCGCAGAGTTGCGTATCTTTTTTTTTTTTATTTATTTTTTTTGTAATGCATAAACTGCACACCTACTTTATTTCTAAATTCTAATTCTTCTACTTATACTTTAAAAATTTCTGCCCGTAGGGCTCCTCTGATCACAACCTTATCTCTGTTACCTGTTCTAGGTCTACAGTACCGTCATCCAATCCTCCCAGTCGGCGGCGCATTTGGCCCTTTGGCGCTGTTGACTATGAGGCTCTTCGGCAGTAGTACTTTGATTTCCCATTGAATTATTTTTGCTGCCATGGCCGGGAACCCTTGTAGTGTGCCAAGCGCATTACCGAGGAAATCCATTCTGGCATGGAGGCTTACATTCCATTTACTTTCTCTCAGTCTAATGCACAAATATTTTGGTTTACTTACGCTTGTTTTACAGCTGTCCACATTATGGAGCAAACATTGAAATGGTACTGTCGCCTTCAAACTCAAGAATCTGGTGCTTTTAATATTTCTGCCCAGAATCAAGCCAAATCTGTTCTTCGAATCGCCAAACACCCTTTCAACAATATTATATTTGTTTAACTTTCCAACTCTGGCATCTAGCCAAAATCCCTTCCAACAGTTTTCTTCCTCATCCACTGTTCCTCTTTTCTTCCTCTTTTCCACCCTGACTGTGGCATCTTCCTCTGACAAAGCTGAACTCTTCGCCGAAATGTTGCTAAAAACTCATCATTGGATGGTTCCAGAGCTGTTCCTCCCTCTCCACCCCATTTCTTATTCCTAATATCATAATCTCTTCTAAGGATGTACTTTAACCCCTCTCTGGGCTAAATACTAACAAGACATATGGACCGGATGGTGTTCCTTTTATTGCATTTAAAAAATATCTTTTGAGCTGACTCCCTACCTCAGCAAGATCTTTCGTCTCTGTCTTTCCTCTAACGTCTTTCCTTCTTGTTGGAAGTTTGCTCTCATTCAAGCTGTCCCACAGAAGGGTGACCGCTCTCAACCCTCCAACTATCGTCCAATTGCTCTCATTTCTTGCATCTTTAATTTTTAAACTATTCTTAGTCCAAAATGTCTTAAATATTTGTGTTCCTATTGTCTACTTTCAGATCGCCAGTATGGTTTCCTTAAGGTCTGCTCTATTGGTCATCTTCTTTCTTATCTTACTAACTCTTGGTCCTCCTTCTTTCGGAACTTTGGTTGTATTTTTTCTATTGCGCTAGAGTCTAGACATATCAAAAGCCTTCGATAAAGTCTGGCACAAATCTCTCATTTATAAACTACCCTCCTTCGGTTTCTATCCTTCCATCAGTGCATTTATCTAAAATGTTCTTTTTGGCCATTCCATAGCTGCAGTTGTGGATGGCTATTGCTCACTTCTTCAACCTATAAACTCTGGTGTTCCTCAGAGTGTTGTACTGATTCCAGTTCTCTTTCTAATATCCTTTAATGATTTTCTCAACTATACCTATATGTAACTATGTAATTACTGTAAAACCCACTTGATGAGGCCATAGCATGCGTAGCCTCTGAGCTATCAACTATTTCAGATTGGAGCAGATAAAATCTTGTTACTTTCAATGTTTCCAAAACCCAATAAATTGATCTACCCCTCACATTCTTCCACATGACTATTCCTTACTTTAACAATACATAAATTAACCCTCCATCTTCTTCTTGCATTCTTGGTGTTTCTTTTTCTCATGACCTTTCTTGGAAAGATCATATTACCACTTTTGCTAAAACAGCTTACAAGAAGTTGGGTGTGCTCAACCGTCTCTGTGAGTTCTTCAACCCTGCACAGCTTTTTGCTCTATGTAGGGGCACAGTGCGCCCATGAATCAAGTATTGTTCGATTATGTGGGGAAATTTCATCTTTACCGCAGTTCTCGAAAAAGTAGAGTCAAAAGAATTTTGCCTCATCAACTCACATCCTCTTACTAGTTCCCTACAATCTCTTTCTATATGCCGCAATGTTGCATCTCTTTGACGCTTATTTCGCTATTGCAACAATTAGTGTTCTTCAGAGTTCTCTCAGTGAGTGAGAAGCACCCACCTTTCATTACAATCCTATTCCTGTTTTGTCCAGTTCTCCAACCAAATATTTAACACATTTTCTGTCTTTCTTCTACTCAACAGTTGAACTCTCCCTCAATAATTGTTGTCTTCATCTTATGACTTAAACTGCTTTAGACATCTAATGTCCACGCATTTTGACCTCAACGACCCTTGAATTTGGTATTTTGTCACTTGTTTGGCTTTGAGAGAGGCACCTGTTAAAGGCAGCCTGGCTTTTGCCTCCTTCATAGACTTTAGAAACAAAATATATGGTTTTATGAAGTATCGGAAGAATATTAATTGAGATAGTCTGCAACCTTCTAATGTGTAGACGTCTCACGTAAGCTTACTAAAATCGGCTAATACATAATTTTTAGAATGTAATGGAAACGACGTCACCGGTACTGAATGGGTTAAGAGTTTGTTTATAAGGTAAAGGGATAATAAACTATTTGTAAACAATTACATAATATCAACTATGTATTTCATGATATACAATGAAAATTGCAAGACAATTGATTATATGAAATATATGTTTAACCTTTTCAGGAATATGACACTTTTCAGCAGTTTCTTCTAGCTATCATTAGACGATTTTATACATCTTTTGAAGGATCTGCAGGAATTAAAAGGGTAAACACTATCTCAATAAACCCTCTGAATTACATAATTATACCCTTCGTAATCTTAATATATCGTCTAATAATTAATATACAGAAAACATAAATTAAATGCGTAATCGTACTTTTACAGGGTTAATTGCCATCAACTTATACCCTTACAAGAATGACAAATGACTTGCGGTCGGGTATTACGAAAACACTTGCTGATAAGATAGAGCCTCTTGACTGAAACACCTCGATTTCATTAGCATCGATAATATTATATCTTTAGTCGCTTATCAGTCTATCTCCCGACTCATAGCTCTTGCCTTCAGCCTCTGTCGAGACTTGGGGAGCAATATGTGTACTGCTCACCTGAATTTTGTAATATTATTTGCAACATCATAACATTACTAGAGGTAAGCATTTTAATGTATCTGTTTTTGTCGAAATTATATAGATATATATTGTCTTATTATTATGTCTGTGGTAATACCGCTCTCATGTTTATATGTTTATTGTCACACAAACACAAACACACACACACACACACACATACAAAAAATATATATATACTATATTATATATACACAGTATACATATATTAAAATAAGACTTTACAGGCTACCAGCCCTTCGGGATTATTACGCCAACATGAAGAAATTCAAGACCGGAGAGAACTCCAGACCCTTAGTGTTCAATCTACTCACTATCATATAAACAACCATAACATCAATTCCTCATCCAAGCACACCGAGGTTAACACTTGTGTTATGCCTTTCAGTACCGGTGACGTACGTTGTATTTGATATCAGCTACATTTAGATGATTTTATGAAGCTTAGATGGAATATATGGTAACTAATGTGATACATATTAAGATAGTCTGTTGCCTTTTAATGGGAAGACGTCCTTCCTAAGCGGAATAAGAACGCGTCTACTATTTGTCAGAATATAATATTATTGAAATGGATTTTTCATAATTTACCTCTATGGGATTCGAACCCAAGTCACTTAGCTTACGAAAGACAATCAATTCCTCTGCAGCACGACCACCTTAAATATACCGTAACCCAAGCGTTAATCAATTTTCCTAGTCTGTCTTCTACTTAGTAAGTAAACTCTGAAACTGTCTCCCTCAATCTGTCTTCCCTTCATACTATGACCTAAACTGCTTCCAGCTCCTTGTGTCCAGACATTTTGACACTAAACGTATTCTGAAATTGGCTCTCTTTCACGTTTATAACTTTGGGGAAGATACATACCACAGCCAGCTTTGCCTTTTGTCGCCTTCACTCACATAGCAAACATATGTCACTCAAAATATGAGAGTCAATCATTTCGTCTGCATCACGACTCTCTGCAAGCTTTCAGGTGAAGGTAGTTGTCTTTACTGGACTCCCTCCCTCCTTCTTGTTTAACCCCATTTGTTTTGAGATTTTAAGACATTCGTTCCTTGACGAATACTGCATATCAATCTAATTATGCACTGGGCCAAATTAACTGCACTATGCGTAGCGTAAACCTTATGCAAATATATATATATGTATAATATATGACTCCCTGCCTAGGCAAACTCTTTCGTCTCTGTCTATCCTCTAACATCTTCCCTTCATGCTGGAAGTTTGCTCACATTCAACCTGTCCCAAAGAAGGGTGACCGCTCTCAACCCTCCAACTATCGTCCAATTGCTCTTATCTCTTGTCTTTCTAAAGTTTTTGAAACTATTCTTGCTTCCAAATTTCTTAAGCATTTCTCTTCTCATAATCTGCTCTCAGATCGCCAGTATGGCTTCCTTAAGGGTCGCTCTACTGGTGATCTTCTTTCATATCTTACTAACTCTTGGTCATCCTCCTTTCGGGACTTCGGTGAGACTTTTTCTATTGCACTAGACATATCGAAAGCCTTCGATAGAGTCTGGCATAAATCTTTAATTTCTAAACTACCCTCCTTCGGTTTCTATCCCTCCATCTGTGCCTTTGTCTCTAATTTCCTTTCCGGCCGTTCCATAGCTGCGGTTGTGGACGGCCATTGTTCACTTCCTCACCCTATAAACTCCGGTGTTCCTCAGGGCTCTGTCCTATCTCCTATTCTCTTTCTAATTTTTATAAATGATCTCCTTAACTGTACCTTAATTCCCATCCATTCATACGCAGACGACTCAACCTTACACTACTCCAATAGTTTTTCAGAACGCCCCAGCCAGCAATCCCTCAACGACAAACGTAATGAAGCCATAGAACTCTTAAATTCTGATCTAAGTACTATTTCCAATTGGGGCAGAGAAAACCTTGTTAACTTTAATGCTTCCAAAACCCAATTTCTCCATCTATCTACCCGTCAGGATCTACCAGTGGACTATCCCTTATTCTTCAACAATACAAAAATCAACCCTTCATCTTCTCTCAATATTCTTGGTGTCTCTTTTTCTTCTGCTCTCATTTGGAAGGACCATATTACCAGTCTTGCTAAGGCAGCCTCCCAGAAGCTGGGTGTGCTCAACCGCCTTAGGGGGTTCTTTTCCCCTGCACAGCTTCTTGCTCTGTACAGGGGCATAGTGCGCCCTTGTATTGAGTATTGTTCACATGTGTGGGGAGGTTACTCTCACACCGCTCTCCTAGACAAAGTTGAAAGGAAGGCCTTTCGTATCATTAACTCCCGTCCACTCACCAACTCTCTGCAATCTCTCTCTCTCCGCCGCAATTTTGCATCTCTCTCGCTATTCTATCGCTACTATAATAATCAGTGTTCCTCAGAGCTATCCCAGTGCATACCACCTCCTTTACGTAGGGCACGTGGTACCCGTCTTGCAACTCAATCCCACCCCTACTCTGTGCAACTCTCCAACCCAAGAGTGAAACGTTACTCTCAAACTTTCTTCTACTCAACATCTGAGCTCTGGAACTCTCTCCCAGAATCAGTCTTTCCCTCTTCCTATGACTTAAATTGCTTCAAACTCCGTGTGTCCAGGCATTTTGGCTCGAACGTCCCTTGATTTTGGCCCTGTCACTCTTTCAACTATGGGGAAGGCACTCGCTATAGGCAGTTATGCCTTTTGCCTCCCTCAATCACATAGAAAAAACAAAAACAAAAACAAAATGTGAGTGAGGGAGACAAAAGGCAGAACTGCCTGTAGCGAGTGCCTCCCCAAGAGTTGAAAGAGTGACAGGGCATAAATCCAGGGACGTTCGAGGCAAAATGCCGGGACACACGGAGTTTGAAGCAATTTCAGTCATAAGAATATTGAGAGAAGATGAAGGATTGAGTTTTTTATTGTTGAAGTTTAAGGGATAGTCCTCTGGGAGTTCCTGGCGGGTAATAACATGGAGAAATTTGAAGAGAAAACCTTGTTGCCTTTAATGCTTCCAAAACCCAATTTCTCCATCTATCTACCCGTCCGGAACTCTCAGAGAACTATCCCTTATTCTTCAACAATACATAAATCAATCCTTCATCTTCTCTCAATATTCTTATGACTTGAATTGCTTCAAACTCCGTGTGTCCTGGCATTTTGCCTCGAACGTCCCTTGATTTATGCCCTGTAACTCTTTCAACTCTTGGGGAGGCACTCGCTACAGGCAGTTCTGCATTTTGTCTCCATCACTCACATAATATATATATATATATACTGTATATACTGTATATATATATATATATATATATATATATATAATATATATATATATATATATACATATATATATATATATATATATATATATATATATATATATATATATATATATATATATATATATATATATATATATATATATATATATATATACAGTATATATATATATATATATTATGTGAGTGATGGAGACAAAATGCAATAGGTTTTTAGCTGGGGTGGGGAACAGTCCTACCCCCCTCCCCTCCCCATCTTATAACCTATTATGGCATCCCTTAGTATGCATGCCTAGCATGGACTCTCCATCTTGAAAACTATAAGGAGTGCGGGGGATGGGGAGGGGTGACTGTGCCCCCACCCCAGCTTAAGACCTATTATGGCATCCCTTTAGTCTGCATGCCAAGTATGGGTTCTTCATCTTGAAAACTGAGGGAGTGGGGAGGGGGGGGGGAGGGGTGACTGTGCCCCCACCCCAGCTTAAGACCTATTATGGCATCCCTTTAGTCTGCATGCCAAGTATGGGTTCTTCATCTTGAAAACTGAGGGAGGGGGGAGGGGGGGGGTGGAACTGTGCCCCCACCCCAGCTTAAGACCTATTATGGCACCCCTTTAGTCTGCATGCCAAGTATGGGTTCTTCATCTTGAAAACTGAGGAAGTAGATCGTGAACAAACAGACAGAATTCTCACAGAATGTTCCCTTTATATAGTAGGTTATGACGGATTTTGACAGTTTATCCTGGCTGTCATTAGACGATTATGACGGATTTTGACAGTTTATCCTGGCTGTCATTAGACGATTTTATCCAGATTATGAAGATTATTTGGAAGTCAGAAGGTTAATTGAGATAGTCTTTATCTTTACAATTCCCACAGATCCTTTGTAAACTGTGTAAAATCGTCTAATGATAGTCAGAATATACTCTCAGAGCGCGTCGTGATCCCCAAGGGCTTTATCATTGAGATTTGGTGTTATTCAGTAGTGTTGTTTGTTTACAAATAACTCTGCTCCTCCCTATAAAGACCATGTCACACAAGCGCTTTTTCGGGCAACTTGGTACGAGCAAGTTTTTTTCTTCTATTACGGTGGTGTCACACGAGCTCGTTTTCCGGCAATTTTCGATGAGTAGGGTTTTTTTTCTCGTACTATTTTGAGGCTCTTTTGCATTAGAATTGGAATTTAGATCGAAAGTAGTTAGAAATGTAGTAGACATGTTAGCTAATCTAATTCTTATGGAACTTATATTTTGCAGTTGCCAGACAATAATTGCCCATAATTATTGACACATCCTCTTCCCTTCCTAAATCCGCCCTGCTCGTCACCTATCAATTTCTCCATTCTCGCTCTCACTCTCAATCACTACTCTACTGTACACCTTCCCTACTACGCTTAGAAGACATATTCCTCGGTGATTACCACACGCTTCTCTTTCCCCTTTACCCTTATATAGGGGGACTATTATGCCTGTCTTCCAGTCATCAGGTGCACTCCCCTTCTCCCATGCTAGTTTGCACATTTTCCATACCCATTCGATCACTATCTCACCACTATACCTCAGCATTTCCCCCCACACTCCATCTATTCCTGGTGCTTTCCCAACTTCACTCTTGTCATGGCTTCACACACTTCTGATCCCCTGATCCCCACCTCCTCCTCCACTACCACTACTTCTCCTCTTCTCTCTCCCATACCCCATCCAACTATGGTTTCTGGCGCTTCATTCATTACATTCAGCAATTCGTTGAAGTACTCCCTCCATCTTTAGACTCTCTTGCTTTTCGGCTAGCACTCGCCCATTCTTATCTTTCACACCCTTACTGTTTCCCTTGCTACCTTCCCTAACTTTCTTGACTTCTTTCCAGGACAGTCTCTTACAGTCCCACCATTTTACACTCAGAATCCTTCCAAATTCCTCATCTACTTTTCTCTTACTTTCCTTCACTACTCTTTTTTTCTCCAAGTACCTCGCTCATTTCTGTCTCTCCAAATCTTCCTTATCTCTACTACCCAACCAACTCTATACGCTTTCTTCTTGTCTTCCACAGGTATTTGTACCTCTTCTGTCCACCATGCTGTACCCTTCACTCCCCTCCCTCTTCTCCTTACTCCACACACCTCCTCACATGCTGCACATATATCTTCCATACACACTTTGCTCATCTCCTACACTTCCTCCATACCTTCCGAACTCTTCCTTGATTTCCTCCTCCTGCAACCTCTCCACCCTCCTCGCCATTCCACTTTCCTCTCGCCTCCCTCCAGCTCTCCTAACCCACTTCTTTTGTATCCTAATTCTAGCTACTATCACATAATGGTCAGACAGACCCCCTCCAATACCCTTATACACCCTAGCATCCAACACAAATTTCTGCATTCGTTCATCCACACATATATAATCAATCAGTGCCCCTCGTTCCACCACTGTCTTATCGTTCTTATTCCACACCGCTTTCCATGTGTACCTGTGTATCATTCTGTGGCGGAAGAAGGTATTGGCTATCCACAGCCTCCTCCCCACACATTCTTCCACAAGTGCACTACCATTCCCATTCACCTGTGACGGTACACCCGACCCTCCCACCACTCCATCAACTTTCTTATCACCCACCTTCCCATTCATATCCCCAATCAAAAAATATTATTTTGCTCTTGCCATAAATGTGGATATAACTACGCCCATCCCCCCTTAATGAGCTTGCCAACCAAATCTTACCCAAATTGCCTAGCCAAAGGAACACCATGCTGAGTTCTCCAACCATACTCTGTCCATGGTCTCCTAAGCATCTATCCTTGTCCTAACTTCTAATTCTGCAATAATACTCTGTCCATGGTCTCCTAATTAAGCAGCTAGCCCTGACCTAACCTCTAATTCTCACACCATACTCTGGCCATGGTCTCCTAAGCGGCTATCCTTGACCTAGCCTCTAATTCTCCAACCATTCTCTGTCCATGGTCTCCTAAGCATCTCTCCCTGACCTAACTTCTAATTCTCACACCATACTCTGTCCATGGTCTCCTAAGCAGCTATCCCTGACCTAACTTCTAATTCTCACACCATACTCTGTCCATGGTCTCCTAAGCAGCTATCCCTGACCTAACTTCTAATTCTCCAACCATGCTCTGTCCATGGTCTCCTAAGCAACTATCCCTGACCTAACTTCTAATTCTCCAACCATGCTCTGTCCATGGTCTCCTAAGCATCTATCTTTGTCCTAACTTCTAATTCTGCAATAATTATCTGTCCATGGTCTCCTAATTAAGCATCTCTCATTTACCTAAGTTCTAATTCTCCATCCATACTCTGTCCATGGTCTCCTAAGCAGCTATACCTGACCTAACTTCTTCATCTTAACCCTAAAGGTCCAAGTCCTCCCGACGATTGTGTTCCCAGCCGCTCCCTCTTCCACCTCAGCGGCCTCCTCCACTTCAGTGGCCTCCACCTTCACGGCCTCCGCCACCTCAATGGCCTCCACCACCTCAGCGGCCTCCTCCACTCCAGCGGCCATCTCCACCTCAGCGGCCTCTTTGACCTCAGCGGCCTCCACCACCACCTCCACCATGGGTCGGAAGTGGAGCACTAGGGACAAGCGGAACATGGCCCTGGCTCTGACTGGCTTCATCGTGGTCATGGCCCTTCTCATCGCCGGAGGCATAGTGGGGTCCAAGGGCGATGGAGACGATATGGGTATGGTCATGCCCACCACTCAGGTAAGCTAGAGGGCTTGTGAGTCAAGGCACGGATACTTAAAGATGCCATATGTTCAGGAGAGATTTCAGTAAAGTTTTTATTTTTTTCTGGACCCCTTCTCCCTCATATTAGTTATTAGTTATTAGATTTTCAAAAGGTTAGAGTGGGGGACAATAGCGCAGTGGATAGCATGGTCGATTACAGACCAAATGGAGCTTAGATCAAGTCCACGTCAAACGTCAGGGTATTTTCTGAGGTGGTCTGATCGTTCCTGTTCTTCTACATGTATTCTAGCTACATCGACACATCAAGAAAATGCCCCATAATTCATATATTAGATTATATCATTACCAATTCATGGCATAGAAGATGCCTGACCAAATTCGAAGATACTGTGAACGACCGTATAGCTGCTCTCTCCATATCAAATGACATGTGGAACACCACCTCTCCTCTGCAAACCCTGATCTTCTATTTCTTACCAAAACCCAGTTGTTTGGGACTACTGACAGCAAATCCTTCTCTGTATCATCCTACTATCTCTATCTCCAGTGTCAAGCCAAAGGTGGATGCTGCATAAATGTACGCAACAATTTTGCTTTGTCTCGTGTTCCCAACTTTGATTCTTCGGAATTCTAAACTCTCTGGCTAAAGCTTTCTTGTCACTCTCAAACTAAATATTTCTGCATTTTACATTTCTTCCCTAATTCTACTGACTATCCTAAATTCTTTGACTATCTAGCTTATACAGTGGAACACATTCTATCCATCTCTCCTTTCTCAGAAATATCCATTATAGGAGATTACAATGTTCACCACAACCAATGGCTCTCCTCCAATTTCACTGACCATCCTGGTGTACCTGCTTACTTCTCTTCTATCCTAAATGAACTAGAGCAGCTAGTCCAGCACCTTACTCATATGAACTAGAGCAGCTAGTCCAGCACCTTACTCATATGAACTAGAGCAGCTAGTCCAGCACCTTACTCATATGAACTAGAGCAGCTAGTCCAGCACCTTACTCATATGAACTAGAGCAGCTAGTCCAGCACCTTACTCATATGAACTAGAGCAGCTAGTCCAGCACCTTACTCATATGAACTAGAGCAGCTAGTCCAGCACCTTACTCATATGAACTAGAGCAGCTAGTCCAGCACCTTACTCATATGAACTAGAGCAGCTAGTCCAGCACCTTACTCATATGAACTAGAGCAGCTAGTCCAGCACCTTACTCATATGAACTAGAGCAGCTAGTCCAGCACCTTACTCATATGAACTAGAGCAGCTAGTCCAGCACCTTACTCATATGAACTAGAGCAGCTAGTCCAGCACCTTACTCATATGAACTAGAGCAGCTAGTCCAGCACCTTACTCATATGAACTAGAGCAGCTAGTCCAGCACCTTACTCATATGAACTAGAGCAGCTAGTCCAGCACCTTACTCATATGAACTAGAGCAGCTAGTCCAGCACCTTACTCATATGAACTAGAGCAGCTAGTCCAGCACCTTACTCATATGAACTAGAGCAGCTAGTCCAGCACCTTACTCATATGAACTAGAGCAGCTAGTCCAGCACCTTACTCATATGAACTAGAGCAGCTAGTCCAGCACCTTACTCATATGAACTAGAGCAGCTAGTCCAGCACCTTACTCATATGAACTAGAGCAGCTAGTCCAGCACCTTACTCATATGAACTAGAGCAGCTAGTCCAGCACCTTACTCATATGAACTAGAGCAGCTAGTCCAGCACCTTACTCATATGAACTAGAGCAGCTAGTCCAGCACCTTACTCATATGAACTAGAGCAGCTAGTCCAGCACCTTACTCATATGAACTAGAGCAGCTAGTCCAGCACCTTACTCATATGAACTAGAGCAGCTAGTCCAGCACCTTACTCATATGAACTAGAGCAGCTAGTCCAGCACCTTACTCATATGAACTAGAGCAGCTAGTCCAGCACCTTACTCATATGAACTAGAGCAGCTAGTCCAGCACCTTACTCATATGAACTAGAGCAGCTAGTCCAGCACCTTACTCATATGAACTAGAGCAGCTAGTCCAGCACCTTACTCATATGAACTAGAGCAGCTAGTCCAGCACCTTACTCATATGAACTAGAGCAGCTAGTCCAGCACCTTACTCATATGAACTAGAGCAGCTAGTCCAGCACCTTACTCATATGAACTAGAGCAGCTAGTCCAGCACCTTACTCATATGAACTAGAGCAGCTAGTCCAGCACCTTACTCATATGAACTAGAGCAGCTAGTCCAACACCTTACTCATATGAACTAGAGCAGCTAGTCCAGCACCTTATATGAACTAGAGCAGCTAGTCCAGCACCTTACTCATATGAACTAGAGCAGCTAGTCCAGCACCTTACTCATATGAACTAGAGCAGCTAGTCCAGCACCTTACTCATATGAACTAGAGCAGCTAGTCCAGCACCTTACTCATATGAACTAGAGCAGCTAGTCCAGCACCTTACTCATATGAACTAGAGCAGCTAGTCCAGCACCTTACTCATATGAACTAGAGCAGCTAGTCCAGCACCTTACTCATATGAACTAGAGCAGCTAGTCCAGCACCTTACTCATATGAACTAGAGCAGCTAGTCCAGCACCTTACTCATATGAACTAGAGCAGCTAGTCCAGCACCTTACTCATATTCCTAAACGTCTTGGAGATCGATCCAACACTCTCAACGTATATATAGTATCTAATCCTTCTACTTCCGCTGAAAACCTTTTATCTCCGTTGGGCTACTCCGATCACAACCTTAAATCCTCCTATCTTTCTAGTACGGTCATCCAATACTCCCCGCCGACGGCATTTGTGGCACTTTGGTGCTGCCAGCAGTACTTCTCTGATTTCTCATGGAGAGATATTTGCTACCGTTGCCGGGGATCCTCGGAGTGTGCTGAGCGCATTACCGAGATACTCCTCTCAGGCATGGAGGCATACATTCCATTGTATTTCTCTCAGTCTAATGCAAAAACAAATATATGTTTACGCACGCTTGTTTTACTGCTGTCTGCAATAAGGAGGAAACATTCAAACTCAAGAACCTCTCTCTGTTTATGTTTCTGCTCAGAATTAAGCCAAATTTGTTCTGCGACTCGACTCACCAAAAACTCTTTCATCAATAATAAATGTTTTGAACATTCCAGGTCTAGTTCTTACACGTTTTCTGGCATCTAGCCAAAAACCTCTCCAACAATTTTTCTTCCTCGTCTTTCCCTCCTCTATTCCACTCTGAAGGGACCACCGCAACGTCTTCCTCTGACAAAGCTGAACTCTTCGCTCTCCACCCCTCTCTCACTTAACATATGCCTAATATTATAATATCTTCTAAGGATGTACCTTTTGCCCTCTCTGGGCTAAATTCTAAGAAGGCGTACGGACCGGATGGTTTTCGTCCTGTTGTACTCAAAACATTTTATTTCGTGCTGACTCCCTTCTTAGGCAAATTCTTCCGTCTCTGTCTTTCTTCTAACATCTTTCCTTCTTGCTGGAAGTTTGCTCTCATTCAACCTGTGCCAAAGACGGGTGACCGCTTTAAACTCTCCAACAATCAGTGGTGGGTACAGTTTCCGCTAATCAGCTAACAGCTAATAGCGAAGCTAAATTTTTCGTTAGCTGGTTAGCTTTTAAGCTAATTTTGGAAATCATTAGCTGACCGATTAGCTTCCGCTAAATTTACTACCGGTAACTGTAAGTCCGATAACGGTAATGTGCAGTCACTGGTAAACAAAATAATAGTTTATTGGTCAAAAAAGTTTGCAAACCCTAAAATTTCACCTACTTATTTGAGTATATAATTACAACATTCATTCATTGAATTTGTGTTCAATATATCTGTTATTTTGTTTATTGTGTACAGTATTTGTTTTTCCTTCCTTCTTTGTTGCTGTAGTCTCTCTCCAGTGCCTCCAGGTGTTTTGTGTGGATTCATCTTGTTGGTGTTTCTGCACCCTGGTTGAAGACTTTGGCATCTCATATAATAATAATATTAATTACACTGACTATAGCACAGATTCACGGCACATTCACATGTAGACGAATCTCTGGACACGTTCTATTCGTGTGAGGTGCTGGTTTGTTCTCGTGTTGAGGCGACCTCTGCTCACCTCTCCTGTTCAGTCCTAGGCAGGCAGGCAAGCGTATTAGTAGGCCTACCGCTACCAAGAGTGAATGTGAGTGGTTACCGTGACAACATACATAATAGTAGGCCTACCGCTACCAGGAGTGAATGTTAGTGGTTACCGTGACAACATACATAATAGTAGGCCTACCGCTACCAGGAGTGAATGTTAGTGGTTACCGTGACAACATACATAATAGTAGGCCTACCGCTACCAGGAGGGTGAATGTTAGTGGTTACCGTGACAACATACATAATTAGTAGGCCTACCGCTACCAGGAGTGAATGTTAGTGGTTACCGTGAAAAACATACATAATAGTAGGCCTACCGCTACCAGGAGTGAATGTTAGTGGTTACCGTGACAACATACATAATAGTAGGCCTACCGCTACCAAGAGTGAATGTTAGTGGTTACCGTGACAACATACATAATAGTAGGCCTACCGCTACCAAGAGTGAATGTTAGTGGTTACCGTGACAACATACATAATAGTAGGCCTACCGCTACCAAGAGTGAATGTTAGTGGTTACCGTGACAACATACATAATAGTAGGCCTACCGCTACCAAGAGTGAATGTTAGTGGTTACCGTGACAACATACATATAGTAGGCCTACCGCTACCAAGAGTGAATGTGAGTGGTTACCGTGACAACATACATAATAGTAGGCCTACCGCTACCAAGTGAATGTTAGTGGTTACCGTGACAACATACATAATAGTAGGCCTACCGCTACCAAGAGTGAATGTTAGTGGTTACCGTGACAACATACATAATAGTAGGCCTACCGCTACCAGGAGTGAATGTTAGTGGTTACCGTGACAACATACATAATAGTAGGCCTACCGCTACCAAGAGTGAATGTTAGTGGTTACCGTGACAACATACATAATAGTAGGCCTACCGCTACCAAGAGTGAATGTTAGTGGTTACCGTGACAACATACATAATAGTAGGCCTACCGCTACCAGGAGTGAATGTTAGTGGTTACCGTGACAACATACATAATAGTAGGCCTACCGCTACCAGGAGTGAATGTTAGTGGTTACCGTGACAACATACATAATAGTAGGCCTACCGCTACCAAGAGTGAATGTTAGTGGTTACCGTGACAACATACATAATAGTAGGCCTACCGCTACCAGGAGTGAATGTTAGTGGTTACCGTGACAACATACATAATAGTAGGCCTACCGCTACCAAGAGTGAATGTTAGTGGTTACCGTGACAACATACATAATTATTGAGTCATTGACTCACGAGTGACGACTCATACTTTCATAACTCTAGACGAGACTCTTGTTTGACTTGTACGACTATTTTTTGTTTTATTAAGTGTTGTGAGCCTAGCGCCGACTTGAGAAATTCGCTACAGAAAAAATACATTTACATTTTCAAAATGTTACCGTAGATTGTTGAGGCATCTATTTGGGGTTATATTTGTTTTTATATATTGTATTGTTATAACTTATATTTGCGTGTGTGTGTGTGTGTTGAGTTTTGCAGGACGATTGACCGATTGTAGAGTACTACTGAAAGATGTTTTGAATATCCTACTATTACTTTGGAATAGTTTTTTAATTGTTTTGACTACTGGCTGGTGAACTATCCACTTAAGGGGAGGTATTTAGTTTGTTCCCTAGACCTCCATCAAGCTTAAAATTACACCCCCTTGAGTCCCTTTCAAGATAAATTTGTACATTTTTCGGTAGATAAATGTCCCGGCCGAAGGCCAGTTCCTCTTAAATTACAGGCTCGCTATCGCTCGCCAGGATAAAATCGACACCTGAATTGCACGAAAGGTCTTAATATGGGGTGAAAGTTCTTAAGATCGCTAAACTAATCGGGCAAACGTTTTATAATATCAAAAGAAATTGGGCTAACCATGAGGGAGAAAGGGGTCAAGAAAAAAATCCCTCAAGTGGAAATCTCCCCTTAAGCACTAAGGTAATTTTATTATTTTTATATTATTTATTCATATATTATTATTTATTATTATATTAAATTACTGTAGGCTAGGCTATCCTAAATATATCAACCCAACCTAACCTAGATTAACATAACCTAACCAGATTAACCTAGATTAACCTTGCCAAACCTATATTAATCTAACCTATCCAGATAAAATAACCAAGATTAACAAGTCTATATTAAGTATATGATCATGGCATTCTATGATTCTTTTAGCCTATGTTTTGAAAAGCTGTGTCTAAGCAGTAAGCTACAACTACAACCTACAGCATATTATTGCTTTAGCTTTCTAGGTCTGTGTTTAAGGGTTTTGGAGTGAAAAATCAAACCAATGCTAAATTCATATGATAAAAGTTAGCTGTTAACTGTTATCGTTAGCTTCCACTAATTTCTTCAGCAATTTAGCGATTTAGCGGATTTAGCGTTATCGAAGCAAACGTTTCAAGTTAGCTGATTAGCGGTTATCTCAGCTAACTTTTCGGTTAGCTGTGCCCACCACTGCCAACAATCGTCCAATTCCTCTCATTTCTTCCATCTTTAAATTTGTTGAAATTCTTCTTACTTCAAAATTGCTTAACACGGCAAGCGCGATAAGCCTCACGGAAGAGTCTGTATAGCGTCGCGATAGGCCTCACGAAAGCAACACCATGAAAAAAACCTTCCGAAATGCCCCAGGGGCTCTCAAAGCAAACAAATATGTGATTAGGTGAGATATTCCCCTCTAGTACCTCTTAACACTTATCCACATGTGTGGCCGGCCCCTCCTTCCCCTTCTTTTCCCCCCTCCTCAATTATCGGCTAATTTTCCTCTTATTCCCATCAATTATTGGTTATTTTCCGCGTCAATTATTCTCAGGCGAGCTCGGTGGCAGCACTGAGTCATTTAGAGACCCTATAGAAGTGTGAGATCTCTCCCGGGGTGCTAAGTTGCATGTGAGACGTTGCAGAGGGAGGATATATGTGTCTCGGCCGGTGGACCCAGAATACGACCGGGCAACGAAAATATATGTTTTCACCACCCAATTGCTGTTCCCACTTCTTTTATTGCTCTTCAAAGTTCATTTGTTCATCATATAAGTAAAACAAACACACATGGAGAAGAAATAATGCTAGATATTGTAAATATATCAAATTCTGTCAGAATCAAAAGGTAGAAATTACGCTTCCTGGGCACTTTTGGTTACCTCCTTTTCGTGCTCCTCGGATTAAGCATATCTCTTCCCATAATCTACTTTCAGATAACTAGTATGCTTTTCTTAAGTGCTGCTCTACTGGTGATCTTCTTTCTTATCATACTAACTCTTGGCCATCCTCCTTTTGGGACAGCTGTGAGACCTTTTCTATTGCACTAGGCATATTGAAAGTTTTCAATAGAGTCTGTCACAAATCTCTAATTTCCAAACTATTCTCCCACTGTTTCTATCCCTCCTTTGTCACTAATGTCCTCTCGGATCGTTCAATAGCTGCGGTTGTGGACAGCCATCGCTCACTTCCTCTACCTATAAACTCAAGTGTTCCTCGGGTTTTCTGTCCTGTCTCCAGTTCTCTTTCTAATATTTATTAATGATCTTTTCAACTGTATTTCCAGTCCTATCCATTCATATGTTGATGACACTACCCTACACTATTCACCTAGTTTTACAGAACGACCCAGCCTGCAATCACTCAAAAACTCACTTGATTGTGCCTTACCACACTTGTCTTCTGATCTATCAGCCATTTCCGATTGGGATAGATGAAATCTTGTTACTATCAATGCTTCCAAAACCCTTTGTCTCCATTTTATCTACTCATCAAAAACTTCTACAGGTCTATCCCTTATACTTCAACAATACACATATCAACCCTTCATCTTCTCTCGGTATTCTTGGTGTTTATTTCTATTTTGGCCTCTCTTGGAAAGATCATATTACGTTTCTTGCTAAAACACCGTCTCAGAAGTTAGGTGTTCTCAACGATCACCGTGGGTTCCTCACCCCCATACAGCTTCTTGCTCTATATAGGGACACAGTGTGCCCATGTATCGAGTATTGTTCACACGTTTGGGAAGGATTCCCCCATACCACACTTCTCAAAAGGGTAGAGTTAAAAGCATTTTGTTTCATAAATTCACCTACTCTCACTAATTCCCTACAATCTATCTCTACATGCCGCAATGGTGCATCTCTCTCACTCTTCTACCACTATTTCCATAATCAATGTTCTTTAGAGCTCTCTCAGTGTAAATCCCCTCCCTTACGGTGAGTGGAGGCAACCCGCCTTCCAAAACATGCCCAACCCTATTCTGTTCAACTGTCAAACCCTACAGTAGATTGACCACATATTCCCAGTATTTCTTCTACTCAACAAACAATCTTTGGAACTCTCTTCCTCAATCTGTTTTTCCCTGCTTCAAGCTCCGTGTGTCCAGGCATTATGACTCTAACGTACCTTGATTTAGGCTCTCTGTCACTCTTTCGACTTTGGGGGAGACATTCATTGCTGGCAGCTTTGCCTTTTGTTTCCTTTAGGCACAATATATATACAGTATATATATATATATATATATATATATATATATATATATATATATATATATATATATATATATATATATATACATATATATATATATATATATATATATATATTTACAGTCATATATATATATATACAGTATATATATTGTATATATATATATAGTTTTATATTTTCCTCCCTAGACCTCCATCAGGCATATAACAAAAAAAAAAAAAAAAAAAAATCAAGATATAATTGTACATTTTTCAGTTTAAAATGTCGCGGCCTATTACAGGCTAGCTATCGCTCTCCAGGAAAAAACGACACCTAAATAGCAGGAAAGGTCTTAATATTGACAAAGAAATGGGACGTAAGGTAAAAAAATCTGAAAACTAATGGGACTAAACACGATGAAGAACGGGGACCAGGAAAACTACCCATCTCCTCATAAAAATACACTTTAACCCATTCAGTATCAATAGCGTCTTTTGTTTTCTGTTAACTATTCGATGAATTTATTAAGCTTAGGATGGACCTCACACAATTAAAAGGCCTGCAGACTATCTCAATGAATCCGTTTAGCCACCATATACCCTTCCTAAGCTTGATAAAAATCGTCTAAATGTAGCTGGAACTAAATAAATAAAGACGTCACTGGTACTGAAGGGGTTAGTTATTATATTGTACGTGCAGGAGCCTTTAAGGGGGGTCGGCATATTGTACGTGCAGGAGCCTTTAAGGGGGGGTCGGCATATTGTACGTGCAGGAGCCTTTAAGGGGGGGTCGGCATATTGTACGTGCAGGAGCCTTTAAGGGGGGGTCGGCATATTGTACGTGCAGGAGCCTTTAAGGGGGGGTCGGCATATTGTACGTGCAGGAGCCTTTAAGGGGGGGTCGGCATATTGTACGTGCAGGAGCCTTTAAGCGGGGGTCGGCATATTGTACGTGCAGGAGCCTTTAAGGGGGGGTCGGCATATTGTACGTGCAGGAGCCTTTAAGGGCGGGTCGGCATATTTATTTGCTCATTTATTTATCCTTTTATCCTTGTTTACTCTCCTCCCTAGACCTCCATCATGCTTAAAAGAAAACATCCCCCAAGACCCTCCTTCAACATAAATTTGTACATTTTTTGATAGAAAAATGTTCGGCCGAAGGCCGATTCCTCCTAAATAACAGGCTAGCTGTCGCTCACCATACAAAAATCGACACCTAAATTACACAAAAAGTCTTAACCCATTGGCTGCGGGAGATGTTCCGGATTTTACAGCAATTTACAGGCTTTCATAGCCTCTTAAAGCCTGTAGAATCAAGTGCGAGGGAGCGGGAGTGCGACAGGCCACATGTCCTTCCTCCAGCCAGCCGGTCACGGCACTGAGGACTCAGGCATGGTCTCGTGAGATATACAGTGCTGCCCCAGGCAAATGTAGCACGTCATTAGCGATTATTTTTCATTTTAGCGAATGTCTGGTAGCGCTGCGGGTGAAGCCTGCGAGCTACGAAGCTCGTTTTTGTGTAATTTTGAAGTGATTTTTTGTTTTGTTTTTGGCTGAATACATTTAATTTCATTCAGACTCTTGCCTAATCAATCAGGAGTGGCTGAACGAACCCTAATATGGCGGAAATAGGCGGTAATATGCCTGCATCGTAGGAGTTAATATTGACAAAGAAATGGGGCGCAATCTCTAAAAATTGCCTAACTAATGAGCCGAATGTCATAACATTTGAAAGCTATTGGGGCTAAACATGAGGAAGAAGGGCGACCAGAAAAATTACCCGTCTCCCTTTAAAGTCTGCCCACGTCTAGAGTAATCGAGTTTATACCACTTGGGAAAGGTCAGCCAGGGAGTTTGTGAGGAATTTTATATCACATGACATGTGGTCTGGCCTTTTTGAGTTATAGACGCTAGGGCCCACTATGTATGGCATATCAATTTAGAACAGGGTATTTCACTGGTCTAAAGGGACCCATACATACGACACGACCGCCGGATCCGTTTGCCGGAATCGTAAGCGAACTGTACTGTGAAGGTGGTTCTCATACGACCAAAAGTGGGCGGAGTCAGTTGGGCTCACAACCTGCCGCCTCCAGGCTCCTGGCTTGCGTTTCAGATCAGGTGCCCGAAAGTCTAGATGTTTATGGCGTATGATGTACTTCAGTTCCATAGCAACATTCGTTGTGTGAACATGCCGGCCACGTCCACAGATAAGGAATATCCTTGCCTATGGCGATTAGAGATCAGAGAATGTATTGATAAAGGAAAGTGATACGAGGCTTAAGATGTCATTGTAAAAAAATAAAAGGAGAAGGATGCTAGGGCCACTTGAGATACTATAGCCAACAAAAGTAGTAAATAAAAGGAGAAGGATGCTAGGGCCACTTGAGATACTATAGCCAACAAAAGTAGTAAATTGAGCAGTTCCTTTTGAACTATTTTCATTGCAGAGAAGATATATTTGAACTGATTTAGTCTCTATAAGAATATTATGCTCATTTCATGTTATACCAAAAATTAAGTGTTTATTCTGGTTATGAATGTTCACACTAACACAATGTATGTTTACTACCCTAGTTGTTTTTTAGTGTTTACCTTGTACTCTCCATATACAAATCAGTAGCAGCTTTTGAATAATCGTATTATTCACAGCAGAGAAGATTTATTTGAACTGCCCCTAAGTCTAAATCAGTAATTTATATTCCTTTTATTTATTTCCCAAGATTGAAAAGAAATACTTTAGATATGAATGTTTAGAATATTAATGTGTGGATCTAATATCCTATTCTTCTTTACCTACTCCTATGTATAGTTTAATACATTACTTTTCCAGCTATATATTAACGTGTTTTTCCTCACAGAAAGGTCACATATGCATTACCTAAGAATTATCAGTTAAATAGTATACTCGTTTCATTTCTCAAACAATGTATGAATTTTCAGATTGTGGACACACAAAATAACGGTATATCTAAAAGCCTAGTCATGTTTACGAATATGTAGATCTACTGTATAAACTGCATATTATTAGATCTACGGGAAGCATGCTGGGCGGGCTTGTGGTGGTAAAGCTTCGCTGCGAGTCTGCTTGCGGAAATTGGAGCCTATCCATAGGATCTGGGACCTGGGAATCTTTTGCTGGGGACCCCAAATGGGCCTTTGGTCTACGGGTATTTCTCCTGGACGACCTAGATGTGTGGGATTTTGTGTTTTGTTTTTGTTTTTCGGGTGTGTTATTATGTCCATGTTCGAGCTCCGTCTCGAATCGGCCACCCCCATATATATATATAAAAGGGGTAGGTGCCAGGGTAGGTGCCCGTGGTAGAGTGTCTACTGAGGCCCTGCCTACCTCCCTTTATACCCCTCCCTCATGGCCCAGAGGCCCGTGATTGCCTGAGCCGCGCGCCCGGGAGGAGCTTGCCCAGCCCACTCGCTTTGAAGTTCCCATTTCTTCTCCTCCTGCTTTATTCCAACTTCGTAATATTCTCATGGAAGCTTTTTGGAGATGTTCTGTAGTGGCTGACGGGAGTGAGAAGGTTGCATCATTGTAATAGGACTTTTGCGACCAGGATAGATTATACGTGTGTGAACTGGGAGCGAGTTAAGCGGCGAGCGTTTAAAGGGAGATACAACTGGGTCTAGTTGTTGCCTCAAAGGAGGCCGTTGATTGGTGGAGAGCGAGGGTGTGGCAGGAGTCTTCTTGTGACAAGATTTAAAGGTTAAACCTTGCCTCTTCACCTGAGCTAATACCGTCCCCTGATTGGCGAACGGAATTACTCCTTTACCATCTCCTTCTCGAATGAGGCAACCACCTGATCGCCTTAATACCGTTCCTTTGAAGTTGTTTTTGTCTTCATGCCATTCTATCATTCCACTGTGTTGTAATATACACTGGTGGAGTTGAATAGCTGGGTTTTGGTTGCCCACAGCTGTCTTGGCGATTACGATCTGTCCCGGTTGACTGAGAAGATGTTTCAGGGTGTGTAAGGTTTGCACTCTTTGACCCTTTCCATCTACCAATGCTATGAGACAACAGAGCCTGTACTGGGGGTCGCTTGGCTGAGGCATGGTACCTTTAAACTGACTCTGACACACCTCAGACGTCCTACTTATACCCGGGTCCGGGTACCTGACTGGTGGACGGTTAACCCTACCACTACGCGTAACTGTTGCAGCGGAGTCAGTCGGCTTAAAGTGGCTTGTTTTACTCTCGCTCGGTATATCAGTTACCCGGCCTTTAGGTGACTTAATTACTTCAGTGAAGGAGATCCATTTTTAATTCTAGGTTTGTTAAACGCCTCGTTTTCTGGTATTATATCTATTAATTCTTCCTCCTCACTACTTTGGGTATCATTAAAATCTCCATCAGTAATTGAAACTCCGCTCCCTTGGTCCATAGATTTAACCGACTCTCAGGTCTCTCTCTCCCAGTCTGTCGTATTTTCCTCGATTCCTTCCAATTCTTCCAATTCTGATTCCAAGTTCAACTCGGCTTTTCTCCTACTACAGGATTGCCAGAACAGGGAAGTCCCAGTATGACCATTTCTCATTAATGAATCTCTCGTACCAGGAGGAGTCGAATAGTCGTTCTTATTATCTGCCCAACATTCTGGTTCTCCCTCACTTTCTTTTTCACTACTCCATTCACTCATCTCTGACGATAGAATTCCCTCGTACCATTTACTATGGCGGATATGCATGGCAGAAACAATATCCCCATTATGTAAATACCAGACCTGGTAGGGTCCATTAATCTCAACAACTCGGAAAGGACCCCCGTATTTCTCTTCTAATTTACCTGTCAGAGAGGGGTCATGTCTCTTGACTAGAATGTACTCCCCTCGGTAATAGGGATTTGTTAGAGTAGCTAGTTTCTTGGGTTGCCGTTGCGTTATCTGGGTATGAACTCGCTGATGTCTTTCCCCTTGACCTTTGAGGTACTGTTCTGGTCGAGAATAGGAGGTGCGGTTGGTATCGTAAGGTAGGAGTCATTCCTGGGATGACTTAGGTGCAACACTGAATATTATCTCATAAGGGGAATATCCGGTAGTTTTGCAAACTGTAGTATTAATTGCCCAAATGATTTCAGGTAATAGTTCTGGCCATTCTCTGGTTATCTCTTCCCCTTGTTAACTCAGATTAGCTCTTTTACAATTCGCAAGTAACCTATGATTTATCTCGCATACAGCGTTCCCTTGTGGCCAGTACGGGGAAGTATACTGAATCTGGTAACCCAAGGTATCCCCCAAATGTTGCCAGATCTCGTTATTGAACTCTCTACCTCTATCACTCATAATGGACTCCGGGATGCCATACACAAAGATTAATTTATCGAGTATGCTCTTTGCCACGGTCTCAGCGCTTTTGTTTGGGATGGCACAAGCAACTGTATATTTTGAGAAGAAATCAACACAGGTTAATATGCACCTTTTGTTTTTCTTTCTGGGCAGGGCCCCACAATATCTGCAGACAACTTTCCCCAGGGCTTCCCAGCAAGAATGTGCCCTGCTTGTTGTTTAAGTCCTCGTCCATCCTTCCCTCTCTGACACCCTAAACAACTTGGCACTACTTCCTTGACTATTTTGTCAGCCCGGGAGGTCCAGTACCTTTCATGAAACTGCCTCAAAACTCTAGTTTGGCCTAAGTAAGCCCCCTTCTTTTCTCGTCCGTGTAGGATCTCAATCATGTGTTTGGCCTTGGAATAATCTAAAACTACACGATCTTTAGAGTCCCTCCAGGCCCCATCAGAAAATCGAAGTTTATCACCCTGGTTTTGTGTAGGCTTCTTTTTCTTCTTTTCCCGCTGAGTGGATTGTACTGGAGCTACAGGTAACCTGGATAATCCATGAGCATTTGTAAGTAGTTTGCCCGATCGATGCCTAACATCGAATGAATATTCCTCCAGAATCCCCTTCCACCCAACAAATAGTCCTTCTTCTGTCTTCATCTTTCGGAGCCACTGTAAGCTGTGATAGTCAGTGATTACTTCAAAATGTAGTCCGGCTAAATAGGGTCGAAAGTATTGCACTGCACACAATAAAGCTAAATATTCTTTCTTGGTAACACTGTAATTCTTTTCACCTTTATTTAAGATCTTACTGGCACAGGCCACTATGCCTCCCTTGCCATCAACCTTCTGGGCCAATACTGTCCCTAGCCTTTCATCAGAGGTGTCGATGTACAGCTGGAAAGGTTTAATGAAATCGGGATGACAAATAATGGGGTTAGAGGTTAACTTTTGTAAGGTTTCGAAAGCATCTTGGCAACTTTGGTCCCAGTCAAACTTTCTTCCTTTCTCGAGTCTCTTGGTCATAGGTCGAGCGAGTTTGGAAAAAACTTGGTATGAATCTTCGATAGTAAGAGGCCATCCCTAAAAAAGTTCTGATTCCTTTGACAGTAGTAGGGGGAGAGATTTCTGCGATGACTCTCACTTTAAGGGGGTCAGGTTGGATACTTTTCTCTGAGACCACATATCCTAAGTATGCCACCTCATGTGCCCCTAGTTGGCACTTGGAAGATTTTAACTTTAACATGTGGCAGTCCGTGGATTCGAACCCAGGACGCTCACACCGAATATCGACACCTTATGCATTACACCACGAAGGCAGTTAAAGAATGGTGGACACTGCCTACGATTTATTATGCAACTTCGAATCCTGCATATCAATCTAAGCATGTACACACATCCCAACTGCAACTCACGTAGGCTATGCATATGTGAATGGAAAGAGCAATTAATGGGGCCTTAACCACTAGGGAAGGACTCTCGATAAACTACTCCTGAACAAATATCAATTATTATGTTCTATCCAACAACCAACTCTACTCCTAAAATCGATTAATGAAATATTACAAACACATGTGGCAGTCATCAGAACACAATTACTAAATCAACAGGTATCTTCGTCACCTTTACAATATTAGAGCGCTATGTCCTTCACGTCAATTTACAAGATTACAAACTATTATTCAATCAATGATCTCATTATTACTAGTTGGCTAGATAATTATGCGCAATCAAATGCATGCTGTCGACGAGGTGAATATATATATAATACTGTTTTTTGCTGTCGACGAGGTGAATATCTATATAATACTGTTTTTACTGTCGACGAGGTGAATATCTATATAATACTGTTTTTTGGTGTCGACGAGGTGAATATCTATATAATACTGTTTTTTGCTGTCGACGAGGTGAATATCTATATAATACTGTTTTTGTCCTTATAATAAAAAGAGTATTTCATGGGTATGGGCTGAAGCCCTTCTCTAACTATCCTTTTAGCTAGGTCTAACCTACTGTACTCTTCAAATGCTAAACCACTGAAAGCTGCTCAGGTAAACCCTGTTATCTCAATTACCTGGGCGTTACTAATGATTTCCCTTTAAAAAATTATCCCGAAGAACTCCCACTTAATACTGAATACAGTATATATCTATACTTAATATCCTATAAGATCCTGTACTATTGCTAGCTATTTGGCTGAGTGCCTTTACTAACAATAACAGTAATATCTCTTAACACATCATCTCTTTATTTCATAATTTGGCTAATCAGTTTCTTTTTGGTTGTTCTATAAAAAAACATAGATTTTATAGCTGGCCAACACACGCCCGTTCTAGTAGAGAGGAGATCTCTTCTTTCTCTCTTCACAACTTCAAAGATGGCCAACACCTCAGATCCTTCGTCTCGGTACCATCTACCACCAGGTGACACTCTTGAATCACTTGGCTTATTGTGTGAAGGCTAGCGATGTGTCGGCAGGCATCAGGATACAGAAGGTGTATCTGAGCCGTAGGTGGGTGATGTACTATCTCTTGGCTCGTCTGGCATTCAGTAATGTAAGGTTGCTGGAGGACAGGAACAGGCTTAGTTACTTCCCCATAGGTGCCAAGGTGAGCAAGGGGGGTGTGTCTAATGAGAGCGCTGCTATGTGGTCCAGGCAGGTGCCCGTGGTAGAGTGTCTTCTGAGGAATGGAATGGAAGTATATAGTAAAGGAGAGGCAAGTAATAATTTTGATCACTCTTATGCTTCGAATACTAGAGTTGGTACAGAGGAAGTAGTAGGGGGTGAGGAAGTGAATTTTAGTAGGAGATGAAGGCGTCAGGGCTTGACCCAACTTGCGTGAGCTGGTTTATGTTGGAGAGACAGTTTTGAGGATACTTTTCGAGAGGAGGAATGGAAGTATATAGGAAAGGTGAAGCAAGTAATCAAATTTACCCTAGTGATACGACCTACGCCAAGGCCGATTTTACACTCCAGGTACCCAGTTTAACGTATGGGTGGGACGAGGCGAACACGAGAAAAGGCCTGCCCAATGGCCACTGAGCAATCCTGGTGGCTAACCAAGTTCTCAGTCTCGTGTGTTGATTGGTTGTAGGAAGCCACCAATCAGGCCCCTGAATTCATTTTAGCCACCATGAATCCAGGTACTCATTTTCGTCTGAGCCAGACGGAACTGACAGGGAATGGAGTTTGTTCAACACTCCTGGGCTACTTGAACCCTGGTGGCAAGCCAGGGAAATTTCACCCACCCCTAGGGCAACATCTGGTCAATGTCGGTACCGGGTGCAATCACCCAACCAGCTACTGCCTTTGCTGGAGCAGGACATGCCAAACCCACCCAGCAACTGCTGTGCTGGCGCGGTCACCCATCCAACTACTGACCAGACCCCACGTTGCTTAACCTTCTGATCTATTATCAGGGTTGCAAGCGTTAGGCAGGGTTGCCCCTTTCGAGAGGAGCCCCGCCCACCTCACTTTATACCCCTCCCTCACGGCCCGTAGCCCTGTGATTGGCTTAGCCGCACGCCCTAAGGAGCTTGCCCAGCCCGCTCGCTTTGAAGTTCCCATTTCTTCTCCTCCTGCTTTATTCCAACTTCGTAATATTCTCATGGAAGCTTGTTAGAGATGTCCTGTAGTGGTTGACAGGAGTGAGAAGGTTGCACCATTGTAATAGGACAATTGCGACCAGGATAGATTATACGTGTGTGAACTGGGAGCGAGTTAAGCGGCGAGCGTTTAAAGGGAGATACAACTGGGTCTAATTATTGCGTCAAAGGAGGCCGTTGATTGGTGGAGAGCGAGGGTGTGGCAGGAGTCTTCTCGTGACAAGATTTAAAGGTTAAACCTTGCCTCTTCATCTGAGCTAATCCCGACCCCTGATTGGCGGACGGAATTACTCCTTTAGTCTTTACCCTTATAATTCCCCACAGATGCTTCCTAAAATTTATAGAACCATCTAATGATAGGAAGAATAAACTGTCTTTATATGTTATTGTCTTCCAATGATTAATGATTATTATTCACTGTGCAGGAGCCAGGGGGGACCACAGAGCCGCCCATGAACCCTTACCGTCTACCCACGTCCCTCCTGCCGACCCACTATATCCTGCGCCTCCAGCCACACCTCGAAGGGGACTTCCTGGTGGACGGGTTTGTGGAGGTGACGCTGCAGGTGGAGGAGCCGACAGACACCATCATGATACACATGGTCGACATCCAACTGAACAACAAGACAATACAGGTTGGAGACTAATATTTACATGATTAGATTGATATCCAAAATTCGAAAATGGATATTAATCTTGATCGTGTACTATACCTTTAACTGTGTTGGTGGTGTAATGGTTTAGGAGCTTATGTTCTGGGTGTGGTGTCCCGAGTTCGAATCCCAGGAATACCATATGCTTTCATTAGTTTCTTCAAGTACATTGGGGTTTGTAATTGATGATTAATGTTAAGAACGGGTTGTTATTTATTTTACGATTTTTTCGGATGGTATGTGCACATGAAAGGAATGGAGAACGTGCAGATTGCAAAGAGGGTATATGAGAGTGAGGTGGAAAGGGTTAGAGGGAGGGGTAAACTGAGAGTGAGGTGGAGGAATGGGGTTGGCTGGAAGGAAGTGTAAGTTTTGTCGAGGGATAGGGTGGCCTGGAAGAGGTATGTTCGTGGCCTCCCCATCAGGGATTAAGGGGATAGTACTCACTTTTTCTGGACCTCCTTCTCCGTCATGTTTAGCATATTAGTTTTAAGATTCTAAGACTTTCAGTCCATTAGTTTGGCGAGTTTAACACCTTTCGCCTCATTTCGTTCTCAATTTTAAGACCTTTCGTGCAATTTAGGTGTCGATTTTTCCCTGGCGAGCGGAAGCGAGCCTGTAATTTTAAGAGAAACCGGTCACCTGCTTTTATTTTCTCCTTTTCTCTCTTTCTCTGGCTCGTATCCATTCGGCCCCATTCAGCCTACTGTTTGAAAGCGTTTATCCCAATCTAGGTGTCGATTTCGCGAGCCAGCATTTTATGAAGAAGTCCGTCTTTGCCGGAAAACAAATTATAACGAAAAATTTACAGATTTAGCCTGCTGTCAAAAGCATTTTTAAAAATATGTTGGCTTGCTACCGCTCGCCAGGAAAAAAAAATGGATGGGGATAAACGTCTTAAAACATTAGGTCAAATGGATACAAACCCAGCGATTTAATTCAGTTATGGAAAACCCTCAAGCAGTCAAAGGATTAAATCTATATCAATTATCGCTCAGATTCCCACAATCCCTTCCTAAGCTGAATAAAATCGTCTAATGATAACCAGAGTAAGCTATAAAAATACGTAATGAACCTCAGGGGGTAAGATAATACGTAATGAACCTCAGGGGGTAAGATAATACGTAATGAACCTCAGGGGGTAAGATAATACGTAATGAACCTCAGGGGGTAAGATAATACGTAATGAACCTCAGGGGGTAAGATAATACGTAATGAACCTCAGGGGGGTAAGATAATACGTAATGAACCTCAGGGGGTAAGATAATACGTAATGAACCTCAGGGGGTAAGATAATACGTAATGAACCTCAGGGGGGTAAGATAATATGTAATGAACCTCAGGGGGTAAGATAATACGTAATGAACCTCAGGGGGTAAGATAATACGTAATGAACCTCAGGGGGGTAAGATAATACGTAATGAACCTCAGGGGGTAAGATAATACGTAATGAACCTCAGGGGGGTAAGATAATACGTAATGAACCTCAGGGGGTAAGATAATACGTAATGAACCTCAGGGGGTAAGATAATACGTAATGAACCTCAGGGGGGTAAGATAATACGTAATGAACCTCAGGGGGTAAGATAATACGTAATGAACCTCAGGGGGGTAAGATAATACGTAATGAACCTCAGGGGGTAAGATAATACGTAATGAACCTCAGGGGGTAAGATAATACGTAATGAACCTCAGGGGGTAAGATAATACGTGATGAACCTCAGGGGGTAAGATAATACGTAATGAACCTCAGGGGGTAAGATAATACGTAATGAACCTCAGGGGGTAAGATAATACGTGATGAACCTCAGGGGGTAAGATAATACGTAATGAACCTCAGGGGGTAAGATAATACGTAATGAACCTCAGGGGGGTAAGATAATACGTAATGAACCTCAGGGGGTAAGATAATACGTAATGAACCTCAGGGGGGTAAGATAATACGTAATGAACCTCAGGGGGTAAGATAATACGTAATGAACCTCAGGGGGTAAGATAATACGTGATGAACCTCAGGGGGTAAGATAATACGTAATGAACCTCAGGGGGGTAAGATAATACGTAATGAACCTCAGGGGGTAAGATAATACGTAATGAACCTCAGGGGGTAAGATAATACGTAATGAACCTCAGGGGGTAAGATAATACGTAATGAACCTCAGGGGGTAAGATAATACGTAATGAACCTCAGGGGGGTAAGATAATACGTAATGAACCTCAGGGGGGTAAGATAATACGTAATGAACCTCAGGGGGTAAGAAAATACGTAATGAACCACAGGGGGTAAGATAATACGTAATGAACCTCAGGGGGTAAGATAATACGTAATGAACCTCAGGGGGTAAGATAATACGTAATGAACCTCAGGGGGTAAGATAATACGTAATGAACCTCAGGGGGGTAAGATAATACGTAATGAACCTCAGGGGGGTAAGATAATACGTAATGAACCTCAGGGGGTAAGATAATACGTAATGAACCTCAGGGGGTAAGATAATCAAGTTATCAAAGGGAGGACTGTCATTATCTGGCATATACTTGAGTTAGATATAAGACATCGGTCTATCAAATGTGTTGTAGTATCATCTTAGTATATCTGCCATCTTATCAAAACAAGGCCATGCTCCATTTAATCTCTTGGCTAAATATAATGATGACTCTAGAAAATATATAGTTATATATTTATATATATTATATGTATTGATATTGTTATTTCAACATTATATTTAGCTAAATCGTTATTTCCACATAATTTGTTTGACAAGTTAATTTGTCTTTATATTGCGCCGTTCCTGTTTTGGTTTGTGTGTTTTGGAAGTTTTACATGTTAATTAACCCCTAGCTCCCTGTATCTCAGGAAGGGATTTAACCAACCACAGTTCCTTGGTAATCTGATAGTAACTATAGTAACAGAGAGGATACGCTATACCATGTTCCAAATAGGTGGACCAGGAATCGTAAACCCGAACCTCAATAACTCTATAATGCCTAGAGCGAAGGGGCTGTAAATGTCCACACCTATTCCCTGGCTTACCCTTCCAAAATGTTAGATATATATGCTCGATTACTCTAGTCCTCTGTGAATTATTGAGGATAACGTTCAAGAGTTTTGGCCTACTTATTTGGAACAGGGTATAGTAGGCTTATGTCGAAGTACTGAAACCAATTATAGCACAAACTGTTTCCCAATAATATCTGCCCTTTGATATGCCGGGATTGGAACTCAAGTCGCTATAGGTAGGCCAAACAAATTAAGGGGGAAGGGTATAATTTGTTGGTCGATTATTTTATATATTTATTAATGTCTTTAGTTTCCTCCCTAGACCTCCATCAAACTGAACAACAACAAAATCCAATAGATCATCCTTCTAGATTAATTTGTAAATTTTGTCGATAAAGAAATGTCCCGGCCGAAGGCTGCTTCCCCCAAAATTACAGGTTCACTATCGTTCGCCTAAATAGCAAAAAAGCTTTTAATATTGACAAAGTTGCGGCGAATGGCTTATAAATCGCCAAACTAATGGGCCAAGCGTCATAGAATCGGAAAGCTAATGGGGCTAAACATGAGCATGAAGGGGGACCAGAAAAGCCACCCATCTCCCCTTAAACCCTAACCTCTGTAACTCAAGATGGGCACTAGTAAATGAGCGGTATATCTCAACACCTATTAAACCCTAACCTCTGTAACTCAAGATGGACAAGAGTAAATGAGCGGTATATCTCAACACCTATTAAACCCTAACCTCTGTAACTCAAGATGGGCACTAGTAAATGAGCGGTATATCTCAACACCTATTAAACCCTAACCTCTGTAACTCAAGATGGACAAGAGTAAATGAGCGGTATATCTCAACACCTATTAAACCCTAACCTCTGTAACTCAAGATGGACAAGAGTAAATGAGCGGTATATCTCAACACCTATTAAACCCTAACCTCTGTAACTCAAGATGGGTACTAGTAAATGAGCGGTATATCTCAACACCTATTAAACCCTAACCTCTGTAACTCAAGATGGACAAGAGTAAATGAGCGGTATATCTCAACACCTATTAAACCCTAACCTCTGTAACTCAAGATGGACAAGAGTAAATGAGCGGTATATCTCAACACCTACTAAACCCTAACCTCTGTAACTCAAGATGGACAAGAGTAAATGAGCGGTATATCTCAACACCTATTAAACCCTACCCTCTGTAACTCAAGATGGACAAGAGTAAATGAGCGGTATATCTCAACACCTATTAAACCCTAACCTCTGTAACTCAAGATGGGCACTAGTAAATGAGCGGTATATCTCAACACCTATTAAACCCTAACCTCTGTAACTCAAGATGGACAAGAGTAAATGAGCGGTATATCTCAACACCTATTAAACCCTAACCTCTGTAACTCAAGATGGACAAGAGTAAATGAGCGGTATATCTCAACACCTATTAAACCCTAACCTCTGTAACTCAAGATGGGCACTAGTAAATGAGCGGTATATCTCAACACCTATTAAACCCTAACCTCTGTAACTCAAGATGGACAAGAGTAAATGAGCGGTATATCTCAACACCTATTAAACCCTAACCTCTGTAACTCAAGATGGACAAGAGTAAATGAGCGGTATATCTCAACACCTATTAAACCCTAACCTCTGTAACTCAAGATGGGCACTAGTAAATGAGCGGTATATCTCAACACCTATTAAACCCTAACCTCTGTAACTCAAGATGGGCAAGAGTAAATGAGCGGTATATCTCAACACCTATTAAACCCTAACCTCTGTAACTCAAGATGGACAAGAGTAAATGAGCGGTATATCTCAACACCTATTAAACCCTAACCTCTGTAACTCAAGATGGGCACTAGTAAATGAGCGGTATATCTCAACACCTATTAAACCCTAACCTCTGTAACTCAAGATGGACAAGAGTAAATGAGCGGTATATCTCAACACCTATTAAACCCTAACCTCTGTAACTCAAGATGGGCACTAGTAAATGAGCGGTATATCTCAACACCTATTAAACCCTAACCTCTGTAACTCAAGATGGGCAAGAGTAAATGAGCGGTATATCTCAACACCTATTAAACCCTAACCTCTGTAACTCAAGATGGACAAGAGTAAATGAGCGGTATATCTCAACACCTATTAAACCCTAACCTCTGTAACTCAAGATGGGCACTAGTAAATGAGCGGTATATCTCAACACCTATTAAACCCTAACCTCTGTAACTCAAGATGGGCACTAGTAAATGAGCGGTATATCTCAACACCTATTAAACCCTAACCTCTGTAACTCAAGATGGGCAAGAGTAAATGAGCGGTATATCTCAACACCTATTAAACCCTAACCTCTGTAACTCAAGATGGACAAGAGTAAATGAGCGGTATATCTCAACACCTATTAAACCCTAACCTCTGTAACTCAAGATGGACAAGAGTAAATGAGCGGTATATCTCAACACCTATTAAACCCTAACCTCTGTAACTCAAGATGGACACTAGTAAATGAGCGGTATATCTCAACACCTATTAAACCCTAACCTCTGTAACTCAAGATGGACACTAGTAAATGAGCGGTATATCTCAACACCTATTAAACCCTAACCTCTGTAACTCAAGATGGACAAGAGTAAATGAGCGGTATATCTCAACACCTATTAAACCCTAACCTCTGTAACTCAAGATGGACAGGAGTAAATGAGCGGTATATCTCAACACCTATTAAACCCTAACCTCTGTAACTCAAGATGGATAAGAGTAAATGAGCGGTATATCTCAACACCTATTAAACCCTAACCTCTGTAACTCAAGATGGACAAGAGTAAATGAGCGGTATATCTCAACACCTATTAAACCCTAACCTCTGTAACTCAAGATGGGCACTAGTAAATGAGCGGTATATCTAAACACCTATTAAACCCTAACCTCTGTAACTCAAGATGGGCACTAGTAAATGAGCGGTATATCTCAACACCTATTAAACCCTAACCTATGTAACTCAAGATGGGCAAGAGTAAATGAGCGGTATATCTCAACACCTATTAAACCCTAACCTCTGTAACTCAAGATGGGCACTAGTAAATGAGCGGTATATCTCAACACCTATTAAACCCTAACCTCTGTAACTCAAGATGGACAAGAGTAAATGAGCGGTATATCTCAACACCTATTAAACCCTAACCTCTGTAACTCAAGATGGGCACTAGTAAATGAGCGGTATATCTCAACACCTATTAAACCCTAACCTCTGTAACTCAAGATGGGCAAGAGTAAATGAGCGGTATATCTCAACACCTATTAAACCCTAACCTCTGTAACTCAAGATGGACAAGAGTAAATGAGCGGTATATCTCAACACCTATTAAACCCTAACCTCTGTAACTCAAGATGGACAAGAGTAAATGAGCGGTATATCTCAACACCTATTAAACCCTAACCTCTGTAACTCAAGATGGACAAGAGTAAATGAGCGGTATATCTCAACACCTATTAAACCCTAACCTCTGTAACTCAAGATGGACAAGAGTAAATGAGCGGTATATCTCAACACCTATTAAACCCTAACCTCTGTAACTCAAGATGGGCACTAGTAAATGAGCGGTATATCTCAACACCTATTAAACCCTAACCTCTGTAACTCAAGATGGACAAGAGTAAATGAGCGGTATATCTCAACACCTATTAAACCCTAACCTCTGTAACTCAAGATGGACAAGAGTAAATGAGCGGTATATCTCAACACCTATTAAACCCTAACCTCTGTAACTCAAGATGGGCACTAGTAAATGAGCGGTATATCTCAACACCTATTAAACCCTAACCTCTGTAACTCAAGATGGACAAGAGTAAATGAGCGGTATATCTCAACACCTATTAAACCCTAACCTCTGTAACTCAAGATGGGCACTAGTAAATGAGCGGTATATCTCAACACCTATTAAACCCTAACCTCTGTAACTCAAGATGGACAAGAGTAAATGAGCGGTATATCTCAACACCTATTAAACCCTAACCTCTGTAACTCAAGATGGGCACTAGTAAATGAGCGGTATATCTCAACACCTATTAAACCCTAACCTCTGTAACTCAAGATGGGCAAGAGTAAATGAGCGGTATATCTCAACACCTATTAAACCCTAACCTCTGTAACTCAAGATGGACAAGAGTAAATGAGCGGTATATCTCAACACCTATTAAACCCTAACCTCTGTAACTCAAGATGGGCACTAGTAAATGAGCGGTATATCTCAACACCTATTAAACCCTAACCTCTGTAACTCAAGATGGGCACTAGTAAATGAGCGGTATATCTCAACACCTATTAAACCCTAACCTCTGTAACTCAAGATGGGCAAGAGTAAATGAGCGGTATATCTCAACACCTATTAAACCCTAACCTCTGTAACTCAAGATGGACAAGAGTAAATGAGCGGTATATCTCAACACCTATTAAACCCTAACCTCTGTAACTCAAGATGGACAAGAGTAAATGAGCGGTATATCTCAACACCTATTAAACCCTAACCTCTGTAACTCAAGATGGACAAGAGTAAATGAGCGGTATATCTCAACACCTATTAAACCCTAACCTCTGTAACTCAAGATGGACACTAGTAAATGAGCGGTATATCTCAACACCTATTAAACCCTAACCTCTGTAACTCAAGATGGACAAGAGTAAATGAGCGGTATATCTCAACACCTATTAAACCCTAACCTCTGTAACTCAAGATGGACAGGAGTAAATGAGCGGTATATCTCAACACCTATTAAACCCTAACCTCTGTAACTCAAGATGGATAAGAGTAAATGAGCGGTATATCTCAACACCTATTAAACCCTAACCTCTGTAACTCAAGATGGACAAGAGTAAATGAGCGGTATATCTCAACACCTATTAAACCCTAACCTCTGTAACTCAAGATGGGCACTAGTAAATGAGCGGTATATCTCAACACCTATTAAACCCTAACCTCTGTAACTCAAGATGGGCACTAGTAAATGAGCGGTATATCTCAACACCTATTAAACCCTAACCTCTGTAACTCAAGATGGGCAAGAGTAAATGAGCGGTATATCTCAACACCTATTAAACCCTAACCTCTGTAACTCAAGATGGGCACTAGTAAATGAGCGGTATATCTCAACACCTATTAAACCCTAACCTCTGTAACTCAAGATGGACAAGAGTAAATGAGCGGTATATCTCAACACCTATTAAACCCTAACCTGTGTAACTCAAGATGGGCACTAGTAAATGAGCGGTATATCTCAACACCTATTAAACCCTAACCTCTGTAACTCAAGATGGGCAAGAGTAAATGAGCGGTATATCTCAACACCTATTAAACCCTAACCTCTGTAACTCAAGATGGACAAGAGTAAATGAGCGGTATATCTCAACACCTATTAAACCCTAACCTCTGTAACTCAAGATGGACAAGAGGAAATGAGCGGTATATCTCAACACCTATTCCTTGGCTAACTCTTCCCAAATGGTAAAAAATATTAGCTCGATTACCTTAGTCGGTTATGAGTTATTGAGGTTAGTAGTAACATTGTTTGGCCAACTTATAATGAATATACTATAGTCCAGAATTATGAGCAGTCGACCAAGGTTTATACCAGGCTCTGTGGTCGTGTGCTTAAGGGGGGTGACCTGCTTTTGTTTTCATTCTTCTGTCCTTTGCTCTCTTTCTCTGGCTTGTATACATTCGGTCCAATTCAGCCAATTAGGTCCACGTGTATCCTCATTCAGGTATTAATTTTATCGCGAACCATCATTTTATGGAAAAATCCGGCTTCACCTGAAACATTTTTCTATCGAAAAATGTACACATATAGCCTGCTGTTGAAACACATTGTTTAAATATGCACACTTGCTACCGCTCGCCAGGAAAATATCTACACCTGGATGGGAATAAACGTCTGAACACAGTAGCCTGAATGAGGCTGAATGGATTCAACTCCGAGAGAGAAAGGGTGGGCCCGCATAAAGGTCCTGAGGTATCAATCAATGTAGTTCGCAAATGTCTATCTATTTGTTTCAGGTGTTGTCTTTTTAATTTTCTTCCCCATTAGTTTATTTAATTCAAGACACAATGACCCATTATTTTTGCGATTATAAGACGCTTAACCTCATTTAGGATCAATATATATTTGGTGATCGATGAAAAGCCCGTTCATCAAGACAAACCAGCCATCCCCATGGAAATTCTTTTAACGAAAAATTTACACCTTTAGTTTAATTTGAGTGTTTTTCGGGTATTATTTGTTTTATCTTTTAGCTTAAGGTGGTCTCACAGGAAAACTAAACACAATTATTACTAAACAATAATTGCAAGAACACTGACATTTCTTAATTAAACAGAAAAAACAATTTTGAGGAATTCCACTTCTAAGGTTAATTAGCATATTTTTCAGAATTAAATAGTTATGATGCCATGGTAAAAACACATGGTCAAAACCAATAATTTACACAATAATATTCAAACATATCCTGAGTCTTCAGAACGTTTCAAGAAATGAAAGTGTGAAAATTGTAACTGACTAATATATATATATATATATATATATATATATATATATATATATATATATATATATATATATATATATATATATATATATATATATATATATATATATATATATATATATATACAGGATATATATATATATATATATATATATCCTGTATATATATATTATATATTATGGCGGGACGTAACAATAGAACCACCTCTAAATATGAATAAATTCATGTATATTAAACAGCGCAGCGTAACTTCATAATTTGGTATACATAACTCAGAATTCTATACAGTGATTTCCAACCATTGCAAATTTTTACCATAACTAATCACATAGGTAATCATCGCCCCAGGCTAACCTGACAGAGTAACCCCTCCTCTTTTCCCAAGCCTGCAAAGGATCCATGCAAACCGAATGAATGATTGGCTGCCCCCTAGCCAATCATTCGTTTGGCTGTGTTTCTATGGGTATGGATAAGATATCTTCCTTATTTTGTATATTGCTTTTACAATGTGCAATTACAACCATTTTTATCGATCAAGGGGACTACACACCCTCTGACACAAAAAAAAAATAATACAAACAAAATTTTGTTTGGAACAAGTAGTGTTTTAAATATCTAGGAGGAACGATAAGCAGGAGTGGAGATATGGAAGTGGAGGTAAAACAGAGAGTGTGTGAAGGAAGGAAGGTTTTCGGAGCAATGGGAAGTATGTGGAAGACGAGAAATCTCGGAGTGAAAGTAAAAAGTGCACTGTATCAAGGAATTGTTATGCCAACAGTGATGTATGGGGCTGAGACATGGGCTCTGAAGAAAAAGGAGAAAAGAGGGCTGGATGTGATGGAGATGAGCTGCTTGAGGAGTATGTGTGGAGTTACTCGTAGAGACAGATTAAGGAATGAAGAGATACGTAGGAGAGTGGGGCAGCAGGAACATTTGTCAGCCAGAGTGGACAGAAGGGTGCTGAGCTGGTATGGTCATTGTTGAACGAATGGGAGATGAAAGGCTTACAAAGAGAATATGTGAGTCAGGTACAAGGGGAGATAAAAGGGCAGGAAGACCCCCATTGAGATGGAGAGACTGTGTAAGAAAGGCTTTGGATGATAGAGGAATGACTATAGATCAGGCAGGGGAAGTGGTGGTGGACAGGAGTGAATGGAGAATGCTTGTGAATAGTTGAGTGAACACGTGGTCATTTGGAGTAAGGGGTCGGGCGCAAGTTCGACTAGATAATAGTCCATCAGGCGCCTGGCCCGGGGGGACGATTAATATGAAGGGTGTGCCTGGAAGTGTGGTGGGAGGGCTTGTGGCTTTGGCTCCGCTGCATGTCTGCCTGCCGAGATCGGAACCTCTCCGGGTGGTCAGGGGCCGGGGGAGTGCTGGAGCGACCTTGGTAACCCTGGTCTCTGGGTCTTCTCCTGGGTGACCTGGATGTGTGTGAGTTTGTGTTTTTATCTGTGTTTATTTTTTGTTTTATGTTGTTTTTGTGTTTTCCCTGTTCTTGCTCTGTCTTGAGTCGGCTACCCCCAAAATGGGGATTGGGCCTGAGCATATAGATAGATAGATAGATCTTTCACCTCGATACTTTCATGGTATAATCAAATTATCAATGCCGACTTTGTGGGAGCATAAGAATGTGGTACGTCATGACATCATGATGTCACGATGTCATGATGTCATGATGATGTCACGACTTCCTGCGGTCTTATTATTTGTCCTAGAGACACCTGCTGCTACATGTAAATACTCGAATACCATACGAAAAGTGTGTATTTTAATTTTCTTAAAAAATGTAATACATCATGAGCTATCGAGGTCATAAAATGTACGTCGTGCGCGACGTTGCGCCGATCGTTTTTTTTTTTTTTTTTTTAGTAAAATTCCCCTCGACACTCAAGTTTTTCTCTTTATCGAAAAAAGAAAATTGCACGATGAAGGCACAACCAATATGTGTTAACATGAGCATTTACAAGCAGCTCCAATACAAAAAATAATTGAGTAGTCACACTTGGAAGTTGCCAATATATGATTGTGGGAAATCGCAGACCCAAGTAAAATATATATAACATCTTGATTGTTTGGTGGTGTGTCATGAAAAAATGGCTAAGTAACTCATAAAAACTAAGTTTTCTGATTTAGGTATTAGAAGAAAACATAAAATAGCCAGTAATTTAGGGTAAACTAGGGTTTTTCTATATGTAACCTAGATCATATTATGTATCATAGGCGTATGTCAGTGTTTTATTTTTTATTTTATTTTTTTTTGGGGGGTATTGATGTCAAAGTGATGTCATATGTGTGTTTATGCCCTCTTATGTTATTCTCCATTGTTGAAAGAAGCATTTTAGACCCCCCCCCCAAAAAAAAAATCATGACATTTTGGTTGTGTGTGTGTGTGTGTGTGTGTGTGTGTGTGTGGTGTGTGTGTGTGGGGGGGGGGGGGGGGGGGCGGGCGGTTAGGGATGTCATATGGGTGTTTATGCCCTCCTATGTTAAAAGAAGCATTTTAGACAACACAAAACAAATATCTTTACATTTTGGGCTGGGGGGTGTCCCCTTAAGTGGTGATCAAGAATGTTATCCAAACTAGGAGAAATATGTAATTATATTATCAACATGGATGATATAAAGTGAACAGGAATAGATTAAAAATGGTCAGTCACAGGATTTGTTCATAATCTTAGCCAATAGGAGCTTTGAAATCGTCACAGGCTTATATGGGCAAAATTGGAAGGCAACCTATTGTGGGCCGTCCTACGGATACTTTGTTATAGCAATACCTTCATAACTATTATATACATTGCTTTGTATAATAGCCCATGAAACGCAGAATAGGCAGGAAAGGCTACTGGTAATCTGTGAATTGCAATATAAATAAAAATATATGAATAATAATGAGTATAAGATGGATTACTCACAATAATAGTTTAATAAAGTTTTATCTTAGGAGGGCTTTCGATTACTTTCCCAATTTTGCTACTACAGTTGTAAACACTTCTATAGGATAGATTCATATCTCCAAAAGACAATAGTGTTCTCAAAACTGTTGTAAGTTTTTTGTTTTCAGATATTTCAAACTTGAACTATAGCTTTTTTTGTTTGTGCGTGATAATACATGCAATTATCACGTCATGTACTACCAAAGTAGGCTATAGTATAAATATGGTATCAGAAAATGTGTGCATAATTTGTCTTATAATTATCCATATTCATCAACGTTAATTCGTATTACAATTTTGAAACCTACCAATAGCTTCTACTATTTTTTCTTCATTTAGTGGACTATTATACAAAGCAATGTATATAATGTTTGTGAAAATATTGTTGGTTAAAACAAAATATCCATAGGGCGGTCAACACAAAGCTGTATTTCCAATTTCTGCCAGGTAAGCCTGCGGCGTCTTCTAAGCTTCTTTTTGCTAAGATGATGAACAAATCCCACGCCTGGCTCACAAACAATATGGATATATTTCATAATCTATTCCTGATCACTATATAATATTCCTGATCACTATATAATATTCCTGATCACTATATAATATTCCTGATCACTATATAATATTCCTGATCACTATATAATATTCCTGATCACTATATAATATTCCTGATCACTATATAATATTCCTGATCACTATATAATATTCATGTTAATGATATATTTAAGCCAATAACTGTGACACACCTTCCGGAAGGTATTATTGGGCGAATTTGATGCTCCTTCCAGTAGATGTATGTATGTGTATGTATATTCTCAGGCACATATCCCATAGCTGGGGGTGGCCGACCCGAGACAGAGCCTGAACAGGGACAACAGAACACAATAACAACAAAAATATATAAAATTCACACACTTACCACCACTCCCTGTCCTCCCCGTACATCTGTCTTATTCCTCCTTCTTCCTTCTCCTACCCCCCCCCCCCCTTTTCTCCTTCCACTTCTCTCCTCCTCATTTATCCTATATTTTCCCTCCCCCACTCCCTATAAATTCTCCCTTACTCATCAAATTCGTTTAGTCACCCTCGTGTACCCACCTCCTACTACCTCCTCCCTCATGCAGACACAAAACAATCCAGGACCCACCAGTATCTCTCGAGATGGCTGAGACAGTAGACCTATGTCGCGCTCCCTCCCACCACTCCCGTCACAAATATACACTAGTTATTTTCTTGTTCCACCAATTTTCTGGTTCTTCAATATTCACATGTTCATTATACAAGTAAGATATTCACATATGGAGCAGTAATATTGCATTATGTGGTAAATAAAAAAAAAAACATCAATTAGAGCTAAATGTTTCACACTGGCAGGCGTTTAAAAAACATGTCTGTCGCAGCTGCCAAGTTAATGCTTTATTTCCCATGTCCCTGAGTTCGAATATAATTTGTGATCAACACTAAATTTTTAATAGTATTCTCTCAACCCCCCCTCCCCCCCCCCACCCCCGGTAAAACAGGACCTGCATCACATAGTAAAGAGAGCACAACTGTCTCTAGTAGAAGTTGGCATCGTAACATTATTTTTAGTTTCCTCCTAAAACCTCATTCAAACTTTAGAAATTACCCGCAAAAGCCCCTTTCAAGATAAATTTGTATGTTTTTCGATAAAAAAAAAATCCGACCAAAGGCCCGTTCCTCCTAAATTACAGGCTCACTATCACTCGCCAGGAAAAAATTGACACGTTTCTAAATGGCACAAAAAATCTTAAAATCGCCAAACTAATGGGGTTAAGCATGAGAGAGAAGGGGGTCCAGCAAATACAACCGACTATTTGCAGGTGAATGTTGACGAGCAAGGCGTGGATGTAACTGGCATGACTTACGACGTGGAGAAGCAGTGGAGTGTGTTGAGTCTGGCGAGGGAGTTAGTGTCAGGGGAGGAGGTGAAGCTGGCCATGTCCTTCACCGCCATACTCAGTGACGGCCTCGCGGGCTTCTACAGGTCCTCTTACATCGACGAGGAGGGTAACACTGTGTATGTATTCATCTTTATCTCGGATTTTGGTTTGTATTAAACCTTTGAAGTTTGTGACGCATTTTGACAGTTTATTCCGGCTATCATTAGAAGATTTTATACAGCTCAAGAAGGATCTGTGGGAATTATAGAGGTAAAGACTATCTCAATTAACCCTCTGACTTCCATATGCCCTTCCTAATCTGAATAAAATCATCCAAATAATAGCAAATAAACAAAAGAAATGCGGATTATATCTGGAAATTATTTAATCTAAATATATGTGATGTAAAATCATTTAAAAAAGCAAAGATGAATTTAATCATTAACCCATGAACTGTGGAGATGCCAGCACTTTCTATGTGTCACCCGATATATAGAAATTTCCTAGCACTGGCACAAGATTTGAAGGGATAATTTTTGCATGTGACTGAATAAAGGTCTCAAGTGAGGCTTGTAGCAGTTCCTGGGTTAACATAAGACTAATGTTTTCATGTAATTTTAAAATATATGTTTTATCTAATGTTATTATGTTTAATTTTCACATTTCCATAATATACATTCACCAACCTCAGTAAAAATTGATTAAGTTAAGCTAAAATATATATCTATAGTTTCAATTACAGGAGAGATGGAAGAAGGAGAAGGACTATGAAACATTGATATTTGCTAAACTATATCTACAAATTTGGTCTTATTGTTTACTTGCTAGCCAAGAGAATTATGTTTCAAGTTATTTCTCAGTGCAAGAGAATTTTCTTCTATATAATGCCATAAAGGATATATATAAATAATGTTTTTGTCATTGGCATGACACATTGAGTTGCACAATAAACAGCTCACTCCAAAAAGCACAGGGTGTTAGCTTCTATAAATGTTATTGTTGAACTTGATCTGGTCTCTTTGGCTAAATATGCATTGTATCATTATTGGTTTGTCGAGCTTTGGAGAATGTTCATGACCATCTTTGGTATCATAATAATTATTCCCATTGTCAATGTCAATATTTATATATCTATTTCTTTTAAGATCCAATACGCGTTTTTTCTGTTTTCTGGCTATTATTAGACGATTATAGTTAGATCAGGAAGGATAAATGGAAGTTCAAGGTTAATTGGGATAGTCTCCAGTTCTCCACCCTTTCCATTCTCACAGGTCCTTCCTAAGTGTAATAATAATGTTGATTAGCTAATAGCTAGAATACACTATTGAAACACAGCATAATCCTCAGAGGTTAATTAACCCCTTATTAGCTGGGCCCGACTTAAGTCCGTATAGAGAACACCTGCCCAAAGAGCGGGGCCCGACTTAAGTCTGTGTGCAATTTTGGAGCAATATTGCCTCTGAGAGAGAGACGAGTGGTGGGCGGAGCGTAGGTCGGGCTCTGACCGTTCGCCACGGGTCCCGCGGGCCTACTGACGTTTACTCCACACACATCCACCCTCCCTCCCTCACTACACAGGGTATTATGTCAAGAAATTACCGTATTTTAGGGATTTTTCCTTCGTCTTGCACGATCGTTGCAAGAGAACGCGTGGTCGTAGGAGGAGGATTATGGTGTCATTGGAAAGCTGAATTAACGCCCTTTCAGGGATACACAATTGTATTACGCTCTGGCTCTTGTTTATGCATAAAAAAGAGCACGGAAACAAGGCCATTTAGGGTAAAACCACCCACTTGGCGGGTAGTAGAAATTCTTTACGGGCCTGCTCGTAAGGCGTTAATGTCTTGGCAGGTTCAGAGGTGCCCGACGTGATCAAATATATACAGGCGGGTCAACCAAGGCACTCTTAGTTGGTAGAGACTGTGGGCCTTGCTTGTAGCTCATACTTATAACACCAACGACCTTGCTTGAAAATGTGGCAGAGTATACATTTATATTACAGACTAATAACACACACAACAAAGCCACTCCAACAGCTTCCTCTCTCTCCAACACCCCTTCTCTTCGAAAATTAGGCTAGATACTAGGTGCCGTTTTAAAGGATTATCCCTAAATACCTTCACCTGCCCTGACCTAATACACTATCAACACGGTCAAACACTTAACCCCTTGAGGATCCTGACGCATTTTGCCAGTTTAACCTGGATTTAATTTGACGATTGTGTACAACTGGGGCAGGATCTGCATGAATTATAAGGGTATAAACTATTTTTATTAACTGTTTGACTTCCATATACCCTTCCTCGTCTAATAATAGCCAGAATGAACTGTTAAAGCGCATCATAATCCTCAAGGGGTTAATACTACTAAGTTGGATATACCCTATTCAAAGTAAGTAGGCCAAAACTGTTGAAGATTAACCATTGTAACTCAGAAACGACTAAAAGTAATCGAGCTAACATTTCTACGATGTGGGGAGGGTCTGCAGGAGAATACTGTAGGTGGAAATTTACAGCCCATTTTCTCTAGCCTTTTTTTAGTTCTAGAGGGTACGGTTTTCGTTTTCTGGCCTACCTATTTGGAACAGGGTATAGCAGATATAATGGGCATTTCCCAGGTTATGAAGGTATAAAATGGCATGCTCTGACAAAACCAAAACCAAATGTACTTATTGTTTTTCTATTTGTTTTGTCTACACCTTGAGGATTATGACGCCTTATAGCAGTTTATTTTGGCCGTCATTAAACGATTGTATTCAGCTTAGGAAGGATCTGTGCAAGTCAGAGGCATAATTTAGTTGGTTTTGATCCCTTATATTCCAAGAGGTTTAATTCTCAAGGGCTTAACCCTCTCAAGATCCGATACACGTTTCTTTTCTGTTTTCTGGCTAGTATTAGATGATTGTGTTCAGGTTAGGAAGGGTACATGGCATTCCGAAGGTTGATTGAGGTAGTCTTTACCCTTTTAATTCCCACAGATTCTTCCTAAGCTGCATTAAATCGTATATTGATAGCAAAAACAATCTACTAAAATGCGTAATATTTTCAAGGCGTTAAGCTACCTACCATATCTAATTTTGGTGGTTTATCCATGCCCTTCCGTAAGACCGCTCAAGCAAATTGACCCTTTAACACTCAACGAGCAGCCTAGGCGGTATATTTGACCGTGCCGCCCAGCGTTTTTTTTTTACCATAAATGGCGTTGTTTCCGTGCTCTTGTTCATGCATAAACAAGAGCCAGAGCGTAATACAATTATGTATTCCTGAAAGGGCGTAAATTGAGCTTTCCAATGACACCCGAACCATCCTTCTACGACGGTCGTGGTGAGTGGTCATGAGGCAACCAACGCTCCTCCCACCGCTCGGCTCTCTCTCAGGGCCAATATTGCGCCAAAATTGCACACAGACTTAAGTGGGGCCCCGCCACATAGTCCAGGTTTTTAGATACGGACTTAAGTCGGGCCCCACTAATTAAGGGAAGCAAGATGATGTGATTTTGATCTGATTCTGGTTATCATTAAACGATTCCTTTAGCTTATAACCTACCTTCAGGACTTAAAGGGGTAAATACTATATCCTTAAACCTTCTGAATACCATTGATCCTTGTTAAACTGCATAACATCGTCTACTATTAACCAGAATCAAAGGTGAAAAAGGTGTCATCGTGGAGAATGGGCTAAACACCTGGTAAAGAATAATCCTTAACCCTTTCAAGATCCAATACGCATTTGTTTTTTGTTTTCTGGTGAGTAGACGATTAGTAGACGATAATCTTTACCCTTATAGTTCCCACAGGTCCTTCCTAAACTGTATACAATCGTATAATGATAGCCAGAATAACTGTTAAAATTTGTCATCATCTTCAGTGTTAATTTTGATCAGGCTAAGCAAAAAAGTAAAAACAAACAAAAAAAATCAGGACAAAAGGAAGAATGACAATAATTTGACGATTATGTATACTCCATTATTTCATGCTAGGCGGAAATTTGACTCCTTTGGCAGCTCGTTTCTCGATAACTAATGGATATAAACCTACAATGTCTCTGCATCCTATTATCACCAAGTGTTCGAAATTCACAACATATTTGGCTAAACAAACGTTGTAATAGCTGAGTAATTTAGGCTGGAGCAAGCTAATTTCTCGCCAGCTTAAAACAAGTGGTAAATGTTGGCTTTTAACCATTTCAAGATAATAATATGACGCATCTTTTTGTTCTGGCTATTAATAGACGATTTTATTCAGATTAGGAAGGGCATATTGAAGTCAGATAATTAATTTAGATGATCCTTACACTTTTGATTCCCACAGATTCGACCTAAGCTGTACAGAATCGTCAAATGATAGCCAAAGTACACTGTCAAAATGCGTCATAATCCTCATTGGGTGAATGAATATCCTGTACAATAGGAGATTAACCCCTTTAGTACCAATGACATATTTCATTACATTCTGACAACAATTAGACGAATTTATTCAGCTTAGTAAGGACATCTACCCATGCAAAGGCTGCAGACTATCGCATTAATCCTTTTAGCTACCACATATCCTGCCTAACCTTTATAAAATCATCTAAATGTTGCTGAGAAAAGAAAAAAAAACGTAGTCGGTACAGACCTGATTAAAAATAGTGAGGTTTGCACGCTACAGATCATGGGCCCGAATGCATTTTGTCTTAACACTTTCAAGATCCAATACGTATTTATTTTCTGCTTTCCGGCTATTATTTGACGGGGTTTTTTCAGATTTGGAATTGTATATGGAAGTCAGGGGGTTAATCGAGATAGTCTTTACCCTTATAATTCCCACAGATCCTTCTTAAACTGTATACAATCGTTTAATAATAGCCAGAATTATCTATAAAAATGCATCACAATCTTCAAAGGGTTAATTATTTCAGTGGACACAATCATCCTCGGGTTCATATCCATATCCTTGATAAAAGCAAATTGTATATCTTGAACATTGTAGTTGCGTTTGGGACAGACAAACACACACATACAGCATACTCATGAAGATCAGGACAGTGTTGAATACTTAGAGAAATCAACACTATCACTGATTTTGTAAGCATCAGAGTTGTCTGTTCAGTGGTATACCCTGTTCCAAATAGGTAGGCCAGAAATCCTGAACCGTAACCTTCATAACTAATACAGAATTAGGTCATGTGGGCTGTAAATGTACATACCTATTCACTGGCTGACCCTTCCCAAATGGTAGAACTATTAGCTCCATTACTCTAGTCGTTTGTGAGTTATAGAGGTTAAGGTTCGATTGTTGACTACTTGCTTGGAACATGGTATAATTATTGATCTTTCTCTGAGGTTTCTCTTACTTCCTCACTGCTGGTAACTGGGTGAAGGTGGCTGGCGGTGTCACAGTTTGAGGCTGCCGACGCTCGCCAGGCCTTCCCTTGCTTGGACGAACCCGCCATGAAAGCCACATTCACGGTCTCACTTGGAAGACAAACTAACAGAAACTCCCTCTCCAATATGCCTCTACTCAACACAGTAGAAATGTAAGTGTGGGAATTGATTATATTCTTATCCAACAGAATGATGGCCGTCTCCAACTTCGCCCCCATTGATGCCAGAAGAGCCTTCCCTTGTTTGGACGAGCCAGCCTTGAAGGCTAACTTTACAATAACCATAGGTCGAGAGGACTCTTACGGCTCCATCTCTACCATGCCCCTCATATCACAAACACCTATGTAAGCCAAAATAATATGCTGTATATATACACACACACACACACATATAACAATATATATGTACTAAAAAAAATGTACTTCCGTGCTGACTCCCAGCCTAGGCAAACTCTTTCGTCTCTGTCTCTCCTCTAACGTCTTCCCTTCTTGATGGAAGTTTGCCCTCTTTCAACCTGTCCCAAAGAAGGGTGACCACTCTAAACCTTCCAACTATCATCCAATTGCTCTCATCTCTTGTGTCTTTAAAGTTTTTGAAACTATTCTTGCTTCCAAATTTCTTAAGAATATATCTTCTCATAATCTACTATCAGATCGACAGTATGGCTTCCTTAATTAAGGGTCGCTCTACTGGTGATCTTCTTTCATATCTTACTAACTTTTGGTCATCCTCCTTTCGGGACTTCGGTGAATCCTTTTCTATTGCATTAGACATATTGAAGGCCTTCGATAGAGTCTGGCACAAATCTGTAATTCTATACTACCCACCTTCGGTTTCTATCCCTCCATCTGTGCCTTTGTCTCTAATTTCCTTTCCTGTCATTCCATAGCTGCGGTTGTGGACGGCCATCGTTCACTTCCTCACCCTATCAACTCCGGTGTTCTGTTCTATCTCTGTTCTATCTCTTATTATCTTTCTAATTTTCATAAATGATCTTCTCAACTGTACCTCCAGTCCTATCCATTCATATGCATACGACTCTACCTTACATTATTCAATTAGTTTCCCAGAACGCCCCAGCCAGCAATCCCTTAATAGCAAATAAAATGAAGCCATAGAACATGCATCTTCTGATCTAACTACCATCTCCAATTGGGACAAAGAAAACCTTGTTACCTTTAATGCTTCCAAAACCATTTTTTTTCCATCTATCTACCCGCTGTGAACTCCCAGCGGACTTTCCCTTATTCTTCAACAATACAAAAATCAACCCTTCATCTTCTCTCAGTATTCTTGGTGTCTCTTTTTCTTCTGCTCTCACTTGGAAGGACCATATTACCAGTCTTGCTAAGGCGGCCTCCAACAAGCTGGGTGTGCTCAACCGCCTTAGGGAGTTCTTTACCCCTGCTCAGCTTCTTACTCTGTACAGGAGCACAGTGCGTCCTTGTATTGAGTATTGTTCATATGTGTGGGGAGGATCCTCTCACACAGCACTTCTAGACAAAGTAGAGAGGAAAGCCTTTTGTATTATTAACTCCCGTCCACTCACCGACTCTCTGAAATCTCTCTCTCTTCGCTGCAATGTTGCATTTCTCTCGCTATTTTATCGCTACTACAATAATTTCAGTGTTCCTCAGAGCTCTCTAGGTGCATACCACCTCCTCTAAGTAGGGTACGTAGTACCCGTCTTGCAACACATTCCCACCCTTACTCTGTACAACTCTCCAACTTAAGAGTGGAATGTTACTCCCAATCTTTCTTCTATTCAACAGCTGAGCTCTGGAACTCTCCCAAAATCAGTCTTTCCCTCCTTCTATGACTTAAATTGCTTCAAACTTCGTGTGTCCAGGCATTTTGGCTTAAACTTCCCTTGATTTTGGCCCTGTCACTCTTTCAACTATGGGTGAGGCACTCGCTACAGGCAGTTCTGCCTTTTGTCACCCTCACTCATATAGAAAAAAAAAAATAGAATAAAATAATTTCTATATATATATATACATATATATACACTATATATATATATATATATATATATATATACAGTATATATACTGTATATATATATATATATATATATATATATATATATATATATATATATATATATATATATATATATATATATATATATATATATATATAGTATGTATACAGGGTGTTCTGGAAATATTTAATATTTACCGGGATATTACACATTTACTTTAAACAGGAAAGTCTATGGGATATAAACGATCAGTAGATTACCAACACCTCAATTACTTAATTTTGTCATAAATGTTTGAACATCAATGTATTTTACAGTATTTACAATAGGTGCTCGAAGTCTCTCCCTACATCGTTGATACAGGCTTATGCTCGGCGCATAAGAGACTGTTGTACACGTTCAAATATCTCTGGTGTGTTTCTAGTTGACACAGTTGCTGACGGGTGTTGATTTGTGTAGCCTTCACCTCGCTCTTCAAGTCTCCCCAAAGATAAAAGTCAAATGGAGTTATGACCGGTGATCTAGGTAGCCAGACAATGGGACCATCACGGCCTATTCACTTATCAGGGTACATAACATTAAGGAAATCCTTCGTACCTAGTGCAAAGTGAGCTGGAGGCCCATCATGCATGAACCACATTTGTCTACATCCTCTGAGAGGCACATCTTTAAGTAGTAAGGGTAAGTCATCCTGAAGAAATCTGGTGTACACATTGCCTTGTAAGTCTTTGTGGTAGCAGAAAAGGTCCGATTAGTTGGTCACCAAGATTACCGACCCAGAAATTAATCGAAAAGTGTTCCTGATGTCCCCTCATTGTTGGTGCATGTGGGTTTTCTGCTGCCCATGTACCAAATAATGTAATAGAGGTGATGGTAATCTACTGATCGTTTTCATCCCCTAGACTTTCTTATTTAAACTAAAATGTGTAATATCCCGGTAAATATGAGATATTTCCAAAACCGTCACATATTAAAGTATATATAGGTCTATTCATTCTAGTATTTATGAAAGGTATTTTAGAAAATAATACCTCAGCAATGCAAATCCCACATTTATTAAGTGGCTGACGAGAATATGGGGCTTGCACAGTGGTAATAGGATGCTTTTTTCCGGGATATAATGGTGCGAGAGGTAAATGTGAGCGAGTTATATTGAGCGATTGAATAGCTGCCGCTCCGACGAGGTTTTGGTGCAATTCTTGACATCCTTTTCAAGCATTTTTTTTAGCAAATGCTGATCGGTGATTGGTCCTCACAATTATTACTTCACCATCCCATTCCTTAATCAGCCGAGCTCCTGATCGCCAGACCATCTTTCCAATATGACCCAGTTTCTGGTTCCCGGTCAATTCTATCACCATACTGTACCAGGCTAGTGTGTAGCTGTCTTGCCTGGGTTTGGTGAGATAGTGCTGTGCGAGCCAAGAATGTGACATCTTGACGTTTGAGGAGCTCCATACAGATTCCACCCTCTGCCCTTTCCCACTCCCAATCGTTATCAAGCGACGGAACATATACTCTGGATTGCTGGGGAGAGAGATGTTACTTTCGGACTGACACTGATTACCTGTGGGTGTCCTTTTAATATCAGGTTCCAGGTATCTGATTTGTTGATGGCTAACACGGCCACTACATGTACTCGTTTCAGGTTGCTTAATATTTGTAAAGCTCTCGCGAACTTCTCTAGGCTCGTCTTTCCGTCGGCTTGCGTATTCTTTTGTTATCATTCGACGAGGTGAGTTGGTATGACCGGATCTAAAGGTCCTTTTCTGTCTTTCTGTGCTGTTATGACCTGTTTGGGTGATTGTGATGTAATATTTTTCATCTGATTTGATTTGCCAGGTTTATAAGCCTTCTTCCTTCATATCAGTTTCTATTTCTGTCTCACCATCGCGGTAAATTAAATCTACTTCTTGTGCTGAACTAATCTTTCCTCGATCACCAGACCTATAGAGACTGCGATGCCCACTGGGTTCTTCTTCTCTCCCAGTTTCGGTCCACTCGTCGTCTATCTCTACTTCATCGTCTAGCGAGTAGTCTAATTCTACTTCAGATCCGGAGTTAAGTTCCCTCTATTACAGGATTGATAAAAACTGAAAGGCCACTGATAACTCTCCCCCTCCATCACAGATGGAGATATTTCCTGTCTTCTGGATAAGTTTCCCCCGTCACTCTCATCAGTCTGTGTTTCCCTTTCGTCTTTACTCATCTCATCATCGCTACATTCATCTGGTCCTGTAGGAAGGTGTCCTTCATATCTCATAGTAAGTTGAATGTGAGTAGCTGAAACCCTCCCAACGTTTCGGTTCCAGACTTAGTATAGTCCATTGATTTTGACAATTTGGAAAGGGCCTCCATATTTTTGTTTGAGGTTACCTGCCCGAGTTGGATCATGCCTTTCAATCAGAAAGTATTCCCCTTTAAATTATGGTTTTTGAGGGTCGGAGTTTCGGGTTGCTTGCGGTGTATATGAGTTTGAATTTCATCCTGTGTCTTCCCTTTTTCTCGGCGGTAGTTTTCAGGTCGCAAAAATGGTTTGTCTTTTATAATGTACGATAACAGGCATTCTTGGGGAAGCTTAGGAGTAGTGCCGAAAATATTTTCCTTGGGAGAGTAACTGGTGGTTCTGCATGCCATAGTGTTAACTCCCCAAATGATCTCTGGTTGTTGTTGTTGTTTTTCCCCAAGCTGCCTGGCCGAACAGCCCCAAGGCCCCGAGCAAGGCCAAGGCCATAACCGAGCGCCCCCACAGAACCCTCCTTGCCGACCACAATAAAGCCTGGGTGACCTAAGCCACTCCATGGCGGGGAGCTGAGGAGGGTGCAGAAACGCCCGGGAAACCAAAGCCCCACCCAGGGCCCTGTGCCCCTCAGCAATTATGAAGAGAAAGTTGAGGGGCAAGGGAAAAATGTGACGCTTTGGCTTCCAATCTTGGTAGATTGGGAGGTCAATCCACGGAAAAGACGCCGTCACTTGAGATCTAGAAAATATATAAGTTAAAGGAACAGTCATGAGTAAGCTATGGGTATGGCAGAGATCGCTCAGTTCTCACTCTGATAATAATTCGGGCCATTCTCTGCTGATTTTCCCCTTTTGTGAACTCAGGTTAGCCCGTACACAATTGTCTAATAATCGGTGATTCCTTTCACATACAGCATTCCCTTGTGACCAATATGGAGAGGTATGTCTTAACCTGTTACCTAAAGTATCTCCGAGGTGGTACCTGACCTCATTGTCGAATTCCCTACCTCGATTACCCAAAATGCAGTCAGGAATGCCGTATATAAACATTACTCTTTTCAGGGCTTTCCAACAGTAATGTGGCCTGCTTTTTGCCATGGGCCTCGACCACCTTTTCCTTGTTGACAACCCAAGCAGCTTTGGGCCACTTATCTGGCAATCTGATCTGCTCAGGGAGTCCAATATCTCTTGTTAAACTGCTGTAGAGCTGGATTGCCCTATGTGAGCACCCTTTCCCTATTTCCCATGCATTATTCCAATCATGTGTTTGGCTTCATCGTACTCTTAATCAACTCGATCTCTAAAATTTCTCCATGCCCCTTTGTCATAACGAATATGGGCTCTTTTTGTTTTCGTGAGACCTGGGATTTTCTTCTCCTCAGGTGTCGTGGGTATTTATAAGTTGGGTATGGGTCACCTTGACAATCCATCAACATGTGTGTGTAGGTTTCCTGGCCGGTGTCAAACGACATATGAAAATTCTTCCAAAATCCCTTCCCATCTTACAAATAGGCTGTCGTCAGTTTTCATATTCCTCAGCCACTGCAAACTGTGATAGTCTGTAATAACTTCAAAATGTACTCCGGCTAAATATGATCTAAAATGTTGTACAGCCTAAACATTCTTCTTTGATAGCATTATAGTTTCTCTCTCCCTTGTGTAGTGCACTGCTGGCACAGGTCACAATGCACTCTTTGCCTTCTACTTGTTGGGCTAAGACTGTGCCTAGCCCATCATCTGATGCATCGGTGTATAATTTGAAGGGTTTGATTAATTTGGGGTGGCAAACTATTGGTTTGGGGGCTATTTTTTTTCAGGTTTTCAAAAGCTGCCTCACAGCTCTGGTTCTAATCAAATTTTCTTCCCTTTTCTAGTCAGGCATTCATTGGTTTGGGAATTTTGGAGAAGCTTGGTATGAACCCATTACTATCCAACTCTAGCTCTTCCCAAGCTTTCTGGCATCTAGCCATTAACCTCTCCAACAATATTTCTTCTTCGTCTTACCCTCCTCTATTCCGCTCCGACAGCACTACCGTCTTTTCTTCCTCTGACAAAGCTGAACTCTTCGCTAACACTTTTGCTAAAAACTACACTTTGGATGATTCCGGTGCTATTCCCCCTCTCCACCCCCCTCTTTCCTACTTATGCCTAATATCCTAATCACTTCCAATGTTGTACTTTCCAACCTCTCTGGGTTTATTACTAAGAAGGCATACGGACCTGACGGTGTACCTCCTGTTGTACTAAAAAAAATTGCTTACTTGCTGACTCCCTGCCTAGGCAAACTATTCCATCTCTGTCTCTCCTCTAACGTCTTCTCTTCGTGTTGCTATACTAATATTTATCGTCCACCGACTGGTTTTTGCTTTAAAATGCATGTGATGAGGTGTGAAGAAGAGCTATATGAGTGCAAGCTTTTGGATACTTGAGGTAGATTGGAGCGAAGGCAGACCTGCAAATACTCTTCTTTGGTGCTGTATATGGCTCCCCCACAGTGTTTGGATGACCCGGCGGTTGGGTGAGAGCGCCACTTGGGAGATGTTCTTCAACGGTACCGTGTCACTGAGTGAGCTCCCACGCCACGCCCTCCTCCATATATACCCACACCTCACGCCAGACAGTTCGCTGATTGGTCGACTGGCAGGGTGACTGAACAGGTAGCCGCGCGGCAGCTTTGATTTTGTCACTTCCTCTTCATGTTTTATTTCACTCAAATAGTACCCCGACAAAGCATTTCCCACATTTTTAAGAGGTTGTTGGGAGTATGGGGCTGGCACAGAGGTAATAGGATGCTTTTTGTTTGGATATATGGTGCAGAAGGTAAATAAAAGCAAGTTAGAAGTATGCTGATCTATGTACTGTTTAATTTGAATGTCGGCAGGGCTGTTGACTGGTTGCCACTCCGGGGAGTTTTGGGGACATTCTTGACATCCTTTTCTAGCATATTCCTAGGCAAATTATGATCGGTGATTGGTCCCCACCATTTTTACTTATATATATATATATATATATATATATATATATATATATATATATATTAAAGCTTTTGAACTACATTATATTTCTTACAAAACATATATTTATACAATTTTATCTATTACGTATATTTTAATTTGTATAAAAATGAAATGTTATCGCTAATCAAATAGAAAAATGGAACACATCAGTAAACTAGAGAGAGATAGTATATTATAATTCCTAAACGTAATATTTATGACGCTTACTTAAATAGCTTCTATGAATAATGAAAATATAACCTAAATGTATGTATATACACATATTGAACTAATGAAAATATATATAATAGTAAGGATACAATGATGTGCGCTTTAATATAAGATAAAAGGAACAATATACATAGATACAGTTATTACCTGAACACAACATTAATACAAAGGTACACAATACATATTTAACTTAAAAACAACACATGTGTACCTGAATAGTTAGCCTTACTTTGCCAATTGACCTCACCCAAATGGTCAGAGGTCAACCCACAGATGTTCTTATTTACAGTTTGGCGATCTGGACATGTTTCTTGCTCTTTTAATTTTATTTATTTCAAGGTGATCACATTTATATTATTATTGTATGATTAATAAATCAAACATACAGTAGTTACGTTACATATAATGTAACCTAAATAAGTTTGCTTAAAATAATTTGATTTTTGATGTTATCTATTTTGTACAGAATATGATTTAAATTCATACTGTTGTTATATATTCTGATAAGGCTTACTCAGCACAAATTATTTCATAGTAGCAGCCTGACTAGTAGATCATCTCAGCCTCATTTCAATTTACATTTTTTTTTTTTTTTTTTTTTTTTTTTTTTAAAGACCTCCGTCTACGTATTGTGAAAAACCTGTTATCCTCCGGCAAATTGTGGGGTTGAGTGAGTGAAGGGGGGGACAGTGAATGAAGGAGGATACATGTTTTCTTAATACGTGTTGCTAGCCCCAAACGCGCGAGCAACTGTGGCTTTCAACCATCCGACACATCCCCTTTTATTTATGTGCATTACACATGTTACATACAAATAAAGTTTATGTTTTGTTTTACCCTACTGTGGAAAGACTACGGATACACCAGTCCTGCCCGGGCCTCACACAGTGGCATGACCCAGTCCTGTCGAACTGAGCTCATGACGCTGGTGGCATTGCCCCGGAGGAGAGCCATCCCTAGTCTTTGCTTGAGCCAGAGGGTTTCCCGGGGTTCTCCTGAAACTTCTCTGATTTTACGGCCTATTTCATTCACCAGCTTAAGGGTGGTAGGGCCGAAAACTCCTGAAGTTTCGAATGCCAGGGGCTCGAACTGATGATTTCTGGCGATGGCTTGATATTTTTCTCGCTTTTTATTTTCTGCTATCCGGGCGGCTTCACCTGCTTAGTCGGCGTTTCTGGCGATGTTGGTTGTGGAGAAAGTGTCAACACATGTGGCATCCCACACAAGGCACCGGCCATTCTTGTAAGGGAAAGTGGTCATCCCATCTGGCCGTTTGCCGTCTTCTCTGTGAAGTCCATGTGGTTCGAGGATTGATGCACGGTTAGCACTCTGCAGGGCCCGTTTTATGACATCATTTAGTGCAGAGTGTCTTGGCAGGCGGCCTGCGTTGTAATTACATGACAAGGCATGGTGACCTTGAACATCCATCCCCCCACCACACTTGCAAGTGTGTGGGTGACAAACTGCCGCACCCACTCTGAGCGCGATGGCAACCCGGAGCGCTTCAGCATCCAAGTGAGTTCCAAGAGGTGGGATGGGGATGGCGTGTAACCACAAGCCACTCTCCGAACGGGCGGCTGCCTGGAGGCGTGCTTTTGCAACCTGGTCTGCATTGGTTAGGAGATATTCTTGAGTTTTCTTCGCCAAGATGGTATCCCACGCTTTCTGCTTGCTCCTGGAGGTACCCTGAGGCTCCTCCTCTACTCCTGTACTTCCCTTCCAGGTGTTAATCGCTGCTGTTACGTCCCCATTAAGTGTCATTCCGGGTTGAGAAGAAAGGATGGACACTACAAGGTCGTTGGTCGCGATTAGGGAAGAGATAAAGGCTGGGGAGGCAATATCCGAGGCTCTCCGTATGCCCAAGCCCCCGAGGCGGACAGGAAGGGTGGCTTGTGTCCAGGCCCGTTCTTTAAATTCCACGTTGGTGATGCTGGTCACTGCTTCTCGGATTATGCTGTCTAATTCTTGGAGGCCACCATTGTTCGTGTAAGTCATCGATGTGCGCAGGAAGTATTGGAGTTTTGGGATGGAGAAACAGTTCTTGAGCAGGGCCAGAGCTGAGTGGGCATCGATGTGTGTCAGGCGACTCACGAGACGTTGAAGCTCCTCCTTTTTAACTTGAAGTGCTGGTGGGATTGCTGCCAGAGTTAGTGGGGAACCTAATAGGGTTTGCTGGTGCTCCTGAAGGATGGTTAGAATTGTTTGAGAAGTTGAAAGACCGAGGGTCAGGTCCTTGGGGTAGATGGAAGATAAGGCCTATGGTGGGGAACCATAAGGGTGAAACTGCCTGCCCTATAAACGGTTACTTCACTCACCTTGTGGTTACTGCTGGAGGTTTATGGTGCCTGGGCAGGGCTGGGCTAGTGCCTGACGGCTCCTTGTCCCCTCACTGATACTGGTAATAACACTCTCAAGATTAAACTAAATATGCTTTGTGGGCGATGTTTAAACAAGAAACCACGTTCTGTTTACTATGTGCCGAAACACCGTATCATCGCCGATCTTCTGATACGTATATGGGTCACTTAGCCCCACGATACCCCTCCAAAAATCCCCTCTTTTGAGGAGCTCAACCAACCTGTGTGCTCTGACTGTGCTCTCACTCAATCACTTATCTTGTCTTTTGTTTTGTATACACATGACCTATGAACTATGAACTTATGACTTATGAACTAATACATAATATACCCTACCCCCTTAAACTTGCCCCTTTACCCCCCAGACCAGGCCAGGAAGGGTGGGTGTGGGACAATTTCCAGACCACTGTCAAAATGTCTACCTATCTCGTGGCCTTCATCGTGTCTGACTTTGTGGCTGACCAAGAAACAGTCAACAATATCACTTATGGCGGTGAGTGTAAACAATATAACTTATGGCGGTGGGTGTAATCAATATCACTTATGGTGGTGAGTGTAAACATTATGACTTATGGTGGTGAGTGTAAACAATGTCACTTATGGTGGTGAGCGTAAAAAATATTACTTATGGCAGTGAGTATAAACAATATTACTTATGGTGGTGAGTGTAAGCAATATTACTTATGGCGGTGAGTGTAAACAAAAGAAACAGTAAACAATGTTACTGATGGTGGTGAGTGTAAACAAAATAAACAGTAAACAATATCACTTATGGCAGTGAGTGTAAAAAATATAACTTATGGCGGTGAGAGTAAACAATATAAGTTATGGTGGTGAGTGTAAACAATATCACTTATGACTGTGAGTGTAAACAATATCACTTATGGCAGTGAGTGTAAACAATATAGCTTATGGCGGTGAGTGTAAACAATATAGCTTATGGCGGTGAGTGTAAACAATATAGCTTATGGAGGTGAGTGTAAACAATATCACTTATGGCGGGTGAGTGTAAACAATATAGCTTATGGCAGTGAGTGTAAACAATATAGGTTATGGCGGTGAGTGTAAACAATATCACTTATGGCGGTGAGTGTAAACAATATAGCTTATGGCGGTGAGTGTAAACAATATAGCTTATGGCGGTGAGTGTAAACAATATAGCTTATGGCGGTGAGTGTAAACAATATAGCTTATGGAGGTGAGTGTAAACAATATCACTTATGGCGGGTGAGTGTAAACAATATAGCTTATGGCGGTGAGTGTAAACAATATCACTTATGGCGGGTGAGTGTAAACAATATAGCTTATGGCGGTGAGTGTAAACAATATAGCTTATGGAGGTGAGTGTAAACAATATCACTTATGGCGGGTGAGTGTAAACAATATAGCTTATGGCAGTGAGTGTAAACAATATAGCTTATGGCGGTGAGTGTAAACAATATCACTTATGGCGGGTGAGTGTAAACAATATCACTTATGGCGGGTGAGTGTAAACAATATAGCTTATGGCGGTGAGCGTAAACAATATCACTTTTGGTGGTGAGCGTAAATAATATAATTTATGGTGGTGAGTGTAAACATAATATACAGTAACAAATATCACTTATGGTGGTGATGTAAACAATATCACTTATGGCGGTGAATGTAAACAATATCACTTATGGCGGTGAGTATAATAAAAATAAATAGTAAACAATGTCCCTTATGGCGATGAGTGTAAATAAAAGAAACAGTAAACAATGTCACATATGGTGGCGAGTGTAAACAAAAGGCAGTAAAGGATGGATGGTGGTTGTTTATAATATGTTAAACTGTGAGAGTTGGTGAGCGATGTGTGATAGTGAAGTGTATTAGATTAATTTTTCCAAGTGAATATAGGAGACAAAAGGCAAAGCCGGATTTTAACAAGTGTCTCACCCAAAGCCAAAGGAGTGACAGAGAGTCAAATTCAAGGAACGTTGAAGTCAAAATGCCTGCACACTAGAAGTTTAATGCAATGGGATTGAAGGAAAGATTGATTGAGGGAGAGTTCCAAAGCTGACTTGTTGAGTAGAAGAAAGGCTGGTTGGAAAGCTGGACAAAATAATGATGGGATAGTGTTGAAAGGCAGGTGCCACCCACTCGCCGTAAGGGCTCTGAAAAACACTGATTGTTGTATTATCGATACAAGAGTGAGAGATATGTCAGCATTACGGTGAACAGAAAGAGACTGTAAGGAATTAGTAAGAGGAGGTGAGTTGATAAGATGGAATGCTTTGGGCTCTACCCTTTTGTGAAGTGTGGTATGGAGGGAACTTCCCCACACATGCCAACAGTACTCGATGCATGGGTGACGCTGCACCTGTGCTGAGCAAGGAGCTGTGCGGTGCTAAAGAACCCACAGAGACGGTTGAGCCCACTTAACTTTTGGGAAAGCTGTTATAATAAGAATGATGATATGGTCTTTCATAGAAACGTTAAAAGGAAAAGACACACCAAGGATAATGAGGGAAGATGAGGAGTGGATTTGTGTGTTGCTAAAGAGTAAGGGATAGTTGTGTGGAAGAAGGTGACGGGTAGACATGCAGAGAAATTGGGTTTTGGAGGCACTGAAAGTTACAAACAAATATTCTGCCCAATCAGATTTTATTGAAAGATGAGAAAATATACGCGCCAAGGCCTCATATCGTGAATTTTTGGAGTGATTGTGAGGAGGGAGGTTGTGGAAAACTAGTTATATAGTGTAAAGTAGAGTCATCAACACATGAGTGGATAGGACTAGAGGTACATTTGAAAAGATCATTAATCAAAATAAAAAAAAAGGACTGGGGATAGGACAGAACCCTGACGAGCACTGGAGTTGATAGGTTGAGAAAGTGGACGATGACCATCCACAATCGTAGCTTTAGAACGGCCAGAGAGGAAAATAGCGAAAAGGCTCTGATAGATGGATAGAAGCTAAAACATTGTAGTTTTGATATATAGATTGCGCATGACTCTATCAAAGGCTTTTGATATATCTAGCACAAAATAAAAATGTATTGGCGGGAGAGTAGACCGAGAATGAGATGGAATGATGGCTTGGAGAGGTATATGAATGAAAGTTGTGTTGGATGTGAGGAGGGGCACCAGCTACTGGATGATAGAGGAGCATAGAGATGATTGTAGGCGTAGGCATGTGGCGACCCCATCGCCCGTCACTTTGTGGCGCAGATAGCCCCTGGAGGCTGGGACTGGGAATCCCATCTCCAGAACTGTTAGGAGGAGGCTGTAGGCACCAGCCGAACAGGGTGGTACTCCCGGCGAGTGCTAGATGGTTGATAAGGACAGCTGGAACTCCTGTTTCACCCCCTGGCCTCCCCAGGTGATCCCTTCTGTGCCTCATCAATACTGAAGGCAACCTCAGCTTGCCCTCCAAAAACACTTTCGCCTCCTATCAATACATTACACTACAAACACCTTACATCCTACACTACTTATTACCAAAATTATGTATGCCTAGATCACGACCAGCCTCGGAGTCCTCAGGGGAGGTGGGGGACCAGAAATGCCCCCACTGATCTGTCCCTTGGTAATGACTCCCCAAAATGCTCTTGTCCACTACCTTCTACTCTTACTATCAATGTCTGCAACATTCGTGGCCTTTCCTCTAACTTCCACTCTGTGGAACACCACCTCTCCTCTGCCAACCCTGATCTTCTCTTTCTCACCGAAACTCAGGTGTCTAGGACTACTGACAGCAAACCCTTCTCTGTATCCTCCTACTATCTCTATCCTCAGTTTCAAGCCAAAGGTGGATGTTGCGTATATGTGCGCAACAATCTCGCTTTCTCTCGTGTTCCCAACTTTGACTCTTCTGAATTCTCAACTCTCTGGCTAAAGCTTTCTTGTCACTCTCAAACTAAATATTTCTATGCTGTTTATCTCTCCCCTAATTCTACTGACTATCCAAAATTCTTTGACTATCTAACTTCTAAAGTGGAACACATTCTATCCATCTCTCCTTTCGCAGAAGTCTCCATCCTACGAGATTTCAACGTTCACCACCACCAATTGCTTTCCCCTTTTTCCACGGACCAACCTGGTGAACAAGCCTACATCTTTTCTGTCCTAAATGACCTAGATAAGTTAGTCCAGCAACCCCCCCGGATCGCTCCGGAGATCGGCCCAACAATCTTGACTTATTTATAACTTCTAACCTTTCTGCTTATACTATAAATCTTTCCCCTCCTTTGGGCTCCTCCGACCATAAACTTATCTCTGTTACCTGTCCTATCTCTCCGGTACGGCCACCCGATCCTCTCAGTCGGCGGTGCTTGTGGCACTTTGGCGCTGCCGACTGGGAGGCTCTAAGGCAGTACTTCTTTGATTTCCCATGGAATGACTTTTGCTTCCGTGGCCGGGAACCCTCGGAGAGTGCTGAACGCATTACCGAGGTAATCCTCTTGGGCATGGAAACATTCATTCCATTTCCTTTCTCTCAGTCTAATGCTAAAAAATATTGGTTTACTCACGCTTGTTCTACTGCTGTCCGCAACAAGGAGGAAGCATTCAAACGGTAGCATCGCCTTCAAACTAAAGAATATTATACTTCCTATGTTTCTGCCCGGAATCAAGCCAAATCTGTTCTTCGACTTGCCAAACACTCTTTCATCAATAATAAATGCACTGAACTATCCAACTCTATCTCTTCTCAAGCTTTCTGGCATCTAGCCAAAAATCTCTCCAAAAAAATTTGTACCTCGTCTTTTCCTCCCCTTTTCCACTCTGACGGCACCACCGTCACTTCTTCCTCTGACAAAGCTGAACTCTTCGCCCAAACTTTCGCTAGAAACTCCACCTTGGATGATTCCGGTGATATTCCTCCCTCTTCACCCCCCTCTCACTTACTCATGCCTAATATCCTATCTTCTAAAGATGTACTTTCTACCCTCTCTGGGCTTAACCCTCTCTGACATATGACGCTATTTTGAGCCTATTCGGGATACTTTAAAGCCTTTGAGACCATCAGGGGTATTTAGAAACCTTTAGTTTAGCTACTTCAACCTCTGCAGTTGTCTTTGAGTTAGCTGTGGGCAGAAAACTAATTTTGGAGAGGTAATTATAAGAGTGAGAGAACTCTATTTCTTATTGCTAATCTGGCAACCTCTGCGTCATATGAGTCTGAAAGGATTAATACTAAGAAGGCTTACGGTCCGGATGGTGTTCCTCCTGTTGTACTCAAAAACTGTGCTTCCGTGCTGACTCCCTGCCTAGGCAAACTCTTTCGTCCCTGTCTCTCCTCTAACATCTTCCCATCTTGCTGGAAGTTTGCTCTCAGCCAACCTGTCCCAAAGAAAGGTGACCGCTCTCAACCCTCCAACGATCGTTCAATTGCTCTCATCTCTTGCATCTCCAAAGTTTTTGAAACTATTCTTACTTCAAAATTTCTTAAGCATTTATCTTCTCATAATCAACTCTCAGATCACCAGTATGGATTCCTTAAGGGTTGCTCTACTGGGGATCTCCTTTCATATATTACTAACTATTGGTCATCCTCCTTCTGGGACTTCGGTGAGACCATTTCCACTGCGCTAGGCATATCGAAGGCCTTTGATAGAGTCTGGCACAAATCTCTATTTTCTAAACTACCCTCCTTCGGTTCCTATCCCTCTATCTGTGCCTTTATCTCGAATTTCCTTTCTGGCCATTCCATAGCTGCGGTTGTGGACGGCCATCATTCACTTTCTCAATCTATCAACTCCAGTGTTTCTCATGGTTCTGTCCTATCTCCAATTATCTTTCTAATATTCATTAATGATCTTCTCAACTGTACCTCCAGTCCTATCCATTCATATGCTGATGACACTACCATACAATATTCAACTAGATATCCAGAACCCCCCGGCAAGCAAGCACTCAAAAAATCACTTGAAGATGCCATAAAACACTTAAATTCTGACCTATCAACCATTTCCATTTGGGGCAGAGGAAATCTAGTTACTTTCAATGCTTCAAAAACTCAATTTCTCCATTTATCTACCCAGAAAGAACTCCCACAGGACTATCCCTTATGTTTCAACAATACACAAATCAATCCTTCATCTTCTCTCAGTATTCTAGGAATCTCTTTCTCTCCTGATCTCACTTGGAAAGACCATATTACCACCCTTGCTAAAATAGCTTCCCAGAAGCTGGGTGTGCTCAACCGCCTCTGGGGGTTCTTTACCCCTGCACAGCTTCTTGCTCTGTACAAGGGTACAGTGCGTCCATGTATCGAGTATTGTTCGAATGTGTGGGGAGGATCATCTCACACCGCACTCCTAGACAAAGTATAAAGGAAAGCCTTTCATATCATTAACCCACTGAGCCCCAGCGACGCAAACAGTGCATCGGCAATGTATGCAACGCTAAACCCCAGCATCACATACGTTGCGTCAGTGTTAATTACTCCGGTTCTATGGCACCTAGAGGGCTCAGATATATATGGGAACTGTGTAAGTATCCCCCGCAACCATGCCGATGGTTGAAAACTCTCAAAGTCTAACCGCGTGCGCGTGAGTGCGCAAAAACATGGTTTTTGGGGGTTATTGCCTTACATTTTTTATTCTTGTAAAATCGACTTTTGGGGGCTCCGTAGGACCCCTTTTTGACCTTTTTGATCGTTTGTTTGTGGTTTTTCCTTCATTCCTAACCAATTCGCTATTGTTTCTGGATTTTTTCTTTTTTCAAAACCTGCTGGTCCCTGGTGGTACATTTATTTATAACTAGCTGGGGCTCAGTGGGTTAACTCCCACCCACTCACCAACTCTATGCAATCTCTCTCTCTTTGCCGCAATGTTGCATCTCTCTCGCTATTCTACCGCTATTACAATAATCAATGTTCCTCAGAGCTATCTCAGTGTATACCATCTCCTCTACGTAGAGTATGTAGCACCCGTCTGGTAACACAATCTCATCCCTACTCTGTGCAACTCTCCAATCCAAGAGTGAAACAATACTCTCAAACCTTCTTCTATTCAACAGCTGAGCTCTGGAACTCTCTCCCTGAATCCATCTTCCCCTCATCCTATGACTTAAATTGTTTCAAACTCTGTGTGTCCATGCATTTTGGCTGGAACGGTCCTTGATTTTGGCCCTGTCACTCTTTCAACTGGGGGAGACACTCGTTGCGGGCAGTTCTGCCTTTTGTCTCTCATCAACATAGACAAAATAAACAAAAATAACTGGTGTTTTACTTGTGATAATTGATGATTTGCGATTTTCGTTCCATAATGAGGGTAGACACTCATAGTTAGCAGAATTATCAATTAAAATATGGTCGTAGAACATTTATTAACACATAAAACCCATTCAACACACGGTTTATCAATTAGAAACCTACATTAGTGTTGCATTTCTGTTTAATATAATTCTTACGGCTCCAACTAAAAGGGTAAAACTATCACAAGTATTAACCCTCTGACTTCCACATAACCTTAATAATTTGAATATTATCGTCTTATAACAGCCAGAATAAACAGTCAAAAGGCGTCATAATCATCAAGGGTTTAATGCCACCCAGAATATAGAGGACAAATGGCGTTAAAATTCTAAAAGGATCAATTTCAATTAAAAAATAAAAACCTCTAGACCCCCTTCAAGATAAACCTCTAGACCCCCTTCAAGATAAACCTCTAGACCCCCTTCAAGATAAACCTCTAGACCCCCTTCAAGATAAACCTCTAGACCCCCTTCAAGATAAACCTCTAGACCCCCTTCAAGATAAACCTCTAGACCCCCTTCAAGATAAACCTCTAGACCCCCTTCAAGATAAACCTCTAGACCCCCTTCAAGATAAATTTGTATATTTGTTGGTAGAAAAATGTCCCCTCCGAAGGATGGTTCCTCCAAAAATTGCACGTTCGCTATCGCTCGCCAGGAAAACGTGGACACCTATATGGCACGAAAGTTCTTACCTATGACAATAAAATGGGGTGAAAGGTCTCCAAATCGCCAAACTAATGAAACGAACGTCTTAAAATTTGAAAACTAATGGTGCTAAACATGAAGTAGAAGGAGGCCAAAAAAACAACCCTCCTCCCTTAATAAAGCCAGAGCCCTGTTATTTCCTGTTTAGTCCTCATTACTAAACAACCCTCCTCCCTTAATAAAGCCAGAGCCCTGTTATTTCCTGTTTAGTCCTCATTACTAAACATACAGAGATTTATACAAACACCACATGAGGAGGAGCACTGTATTAACAACGTTTATACAAACACCATATGAGGAGGAGCACTGTATTAACAACGTTTATACAAACACCATATGAGGAGGAGCACTGTATTAACAACGTTTATACAAACACCATATGAGGAGGAGCACTGTATTAACAACGTTTATACAAACACCATATGAGGAGGAGCACTGTATTAACAACGTTTATACAAACACCATATGAGGAGGAGCACTGTATTAACAACGTTTATACAAACACCATATGAGGAGGAGCACTGTATTAACAACGTTTATACAAACACCATATGAGGAGGAGCACTGTATTAACAACGTTTATACAAACACCATATGAGGAGGAGCACTGTATTAACAACGTTTATACAAACACCATATGAGCAGGAGCACTGTATTAACAACGTTTATACAAACACCATATGAGGAGGAGCACTGTATTAACAACGTTTCGCAGATAGCTTCTTCAGGCCCTCAAGAAGTTAGCTGCGAAACGTCAATAAAGTGCTCCTCCTCATGGAGTATATATTAATTCTGTCAAATTTTCAAAATAAATTTAACATACAGAAATCAATTTATGCTTCACCGTTCTTCTAGTGTCTTCGAGAGTATTAAAATGGCCAAAACAATGCAACTTCATATATGCAACTTCATATATGCAACTTCTCATATTCATGGCAATGTTAAGGGGAGATTATTTGTTTAACATATAAGTTTTAGTTTGCTAACGAGACCTCCACCAAGCTTTATAAAAAAAAAAAAACATGACCCTCGTTTGAGATAAATTTGTAAACAAAATTATAGAAAACTGTCCCGGCCAAAGGCCCGTTCCTCCTAGATTACAGGCTGGCTATCGCTTGCCAGGAGAAAATCGAGATCTAAATGGCACAACACGTCTTAAAATCGCCAAACTAATGTCGCTAGGCATGAGGGAGAAGGGGGTCTAGAAAAAATCAAGCCTCCCCTTAAAAAAAAATGTTCTGTGTTTGTTAAATTAAGTATAATCTCCATACATCACAAACTCCATACATCACAAATTAAGTATAATCTCCATACATCACAAATTAAGTATAATCTCCATACATCACAAACTCCATACATCACAAATTAAGTATAATCTCCATACATCACAAACTCCATACATCACAAACTCCATTCATCACAAATTAAGTATAATCTCCATACATCACAAACTCCATACATCACAAACTCACGTATGTGTTGGACTTTTAGTTAACCCCTCCCGTACCGGCGACGTCTTCTTAACATTGTTTTGGCTACTATTAGACGGTTGTATTCAATTAGACGGTTGTATTCAATTAGACGGTTGTATTCAATTAGACGGTTGTATTCAATTTATAAAGGGCCTCAAGCAATATACAGGCCTCGAACTATTTATAAAGGGCCTCAAGCAATATACAGGCCTCGAACTATTTATAAAGGGCCTCAAGCAATATACAGGCCTCGAACTATTTATAAAGGGCCTCAAGCAATATACAGGCCTCGAACTATTTATAAAGGGCCTCAAGCAATATACAGGCCTCGAACTATTTATAAAGGGCCTCAAGCAATATACAGGCCTCGAACTATTTATAAAGGGCCTCAAGCAATATACAGGCCTCGAACTATTTATAAAGGGCCTCAAGCAATATACAGGCCTCGAACTATTTATAAAGGGCCTCAAGCAATATACAGGCCTCGAACTATTTATAAAGGGCCTCAAGCAATATACAGGCCTCGAACTATTTATAAAGGGCCTCAAGCAATATACAGGCCTCGAACTATTTATAAAGGGCCTCAAGCAATATACAGGCCTCGAACTATTTATAAAGGGCCTCAAGCAATATACAGGCCTCGAACTATTTATAAAGGGCCTCAAGCAATATACAGGCCTCGAACTATTTATAAAGGGCCTCAAGCAATATACAGGCCTCGAACTATTTATAAAGGGCCTCAAGCAATATACAGGCCTCGAACTATTTATAAAGGGCCTCAAGCAATATACAGGCCTCGAACTATTTATAAAGGGCCTCAAGCAATATACAGGCCTCGAACTATCTCACTTAGCCTTTTTCACCACCACAGATCCTTCTGAAGCTGCACAAAATCGTCTAAATATAGCTAGAATAAAATTATTAAGACATCTCCGGTTAATAACAAGCATTAACCCTCTGAGGATCATGATGCGTTTTGACAGTGTATTCTGGCTACCTTTAGACGACTTTATACAGATTAGGAAGGACATATGGCAGTCAGAGGGTTGATTGTCTTTACACTTTTAACTTGCACAGGTCCTTCCTAAGGTGCATACATTTATCTAATAAGAGCAAGAATATACTGTCACAATGAGTCATAATCCTCACGGAAGATTATGAGGTGTTTTGACAGTTTAATTTGGCTATCATTGCAAGATTTGATATAGCTTAGGAAGGATCTGTGGGAAGTAAAAGGGTAAATACAGGCTCAATTAACCCTCTGACATTCATATACCCTTAAATCAATCTAACATTAGCCAGAATAAGCACTCAAAATGCCTCGCAATCCTGTTAATGACATCTAGAATATAGAGGGGAAAAGGCGTTCAAATAGGATGCTATTAAGTAAAGCCCTCTTTCATATATCGACATTTAATCAAATAGATTTTGATGGGTAGGTTATAGACAACATTCCCATGCAATTAAGGAGGGATATGTACTACCCCCTCCCCCCAAGATGCACTTTCTAAAACGGTAAATTTCTTGGTCTATTTAACCCGAGCAGTATGGGCGCGTGACTCCAAGGCGGGACAGACGGAGCTGGCCCGGACGACGGCGGTGAGGGCGACACAGTTCTTTGAGGGCTACTTTGATATACCCTACCCCCTCCCCAAGCTGGACCTTGTGGCTATTCCAGACTTCGGCGCCGGGGCCATGGAGAACTGGGGCTTGGTTACCTTCAGGTTGGTGGTGCCGTATTCTTTAAACCTTTTACCAGTAACACCCATATCTTGGGTAATGAAACATATACAACAAATAAACGTCTGTAAGAAATTAGGGGATATGAAATTTGATTTCATATATCAACACTGTATTTCATAGGTTTTGTTTGATCGCATATAAACAACACAAATCCCAATCATTGTATTGGTAAATTTAATAAGTAGAACAAATAGCAATATTTAAGTTATTGGATGCTTTAAACTGTATTTACTTTTTATTTTGTTGCTGTCTCAATCTCGGGACTGTAGGCTGTTCAGCAGCCTGTAACTCTTACGAGGCCCCAAGATTATCAATTAAAGCTTTGAAATGTTGGATGCTTCATATGTGTTGCACTAGATGGTCTTAGTGAAGCTTCAAGGTGTTGGTTGCTTCCTTTCTGCCACACTACTGTAGATGACGATACCTTATTTATACACGCCACATAATTTGGAGAGAGCAGCTATACGGCCATTCACAGCATCTTCTAACATAGTCGGGCATCTTCTATGCCATGAATTCTTGATGGTATAGGGGGTGTTGTCTTGATGTGTCGCTGTAGCCAGGATAATTGTAGAACACCAAGAACGATCATATCACCGCGGATAAACCGCTGAAGTTTGGCATGGACTCGATCTGAGGTCCTTTTAGTCTGCAGTCCATGATGCTATCCACTGTCGTATTGCTTCCTCCAACAGTCCTCTTTCATCTATCAACAATACATTTAATATATGTAATTGGATAGGTTATAGACAACAGTCTCATTCCCTGGAATGAGGCAAAAATGGAGTCTTTCTTAGATAGATAATAGGTAATCTGCGACCCCCAGAAAACATTAGTTAGCAGACCTGGACCGGATAAAATTATATTAATATGTGGTATTAATGTGAGTGGTTTAAGTAGTAAGGTGAAGAATGGTGTATTGGAAGATCATATACAGAATGTTGACATACTTTGTCTGTTTGAAACTAAAACTAGGTCAGATTTAGTTCTAAACAGTTTTACATGTTTTCAGCTTCAACATAATATAAATAAATATACATACCCAGGGATTCACAGCTTGAATATGTTCTTATCTAACAAGTTTAAAGGTTCTATTAACCCTCTCCGACATATGACGCGATTTTGAGCCGATTAGGGATACTTAAAGCCTTTGTTACCATCAGGGGTATTTAGAAACCTTTAGTTTAGTTACTTCAACCTCTGCAGTTGTCTTTGAGTTAGCTGTGGGCAGAAAACTAATTTTGGAGAGGTAATTATAAGAGTGAGAACTCTATTTCTTATTACTAATCTGGCAACCTCTGCGTCATATGAGTCTGAAGGGGTTAAGCAACTCAGTGATAATTTAGTTTGTGACTCTGCATTATGGTTAGTTGTGAATGATCAGTTTATATTAAGTTTGTTATACATCCCACACGAAACTCCGAAGTATCATTCCAGTGAGATATTCGATAATCTTACTTCAGTTTTATGTACACTACAATTGTAGAAGCTTAAAACTTGCCCCTTGTACTTATCGGTCACTTCAATAGCAGAACAGGTAAACTTGATGACTATAAATTTAACTAACATAGACGTGTATAGTTATAACATACTATGTGAAGTAAATATTAGATAAAAGATCGTTTTCAATCTATGGATATTCCCAGTGGTAGGTACTCGGTGGATAATAGAGTAAATATAATGGCAAATAATTAATTTAATAGATTATTGACCAGTCATAAACAATTACAAGAATTTATACTAAAACTCCCTAAGCAGTTCTCACCCTGGATCTGTGCCTACAAGTGTGGTAATCATAATCTATCAGTTGTTAGAGGTAGATATAATAGCATTGCACTGGAAGACCAATTTTGTAACCTATGTAACGCCAATGATATAGGTGATGAAGTTCATTTCTTGCTTACATGCCTGATTTCTAAGCAAGTTAGACAACAAATATTTAGAGAAATACTTATATACTAATGTAAATGTACATAAAATCTTGCCAAGTTCATTAGAAAAATTATTTATAGTATATTTTTAGCTTGCATAGATGTTCATACTGTTTGTGTAATATTGTTTTCTTTATTTATCTTGTGTGTTATCTGACCTGAAATTGATAGTAACTTGTGTACTCATATATCCCAGCAGGGGTCGCCTGAGTTAAATAATTCCTTTCAACCTTTCAAACTTAACGCAAAGAATCGCAAGAGGGCCTTGGTAGGCATATGTCTAATATGCGGCATGTTTGGGGGACGTGGAGAGCAACATTATGATTAATATTGTTATATTTACTGCTTCAAGCAATATTATTGCCCTCACATGTGCATAGTATTCAAGGACAAAGCGTATATGAAGAATGAACAACCACAAAATGTACATACCAATGTACAAATCGTTTATTTGCCTAGGGAGAGGATGGCTGGTCTCTTATTAGGAGCAACACACTTCAGCTGACTGATGTCTTAACCCGTAAATGGCGGCAAAGCTCATAAGAGGTTTTACTGGGCGACGGCGGCAAAGCTCTTAAGAGGGAGGCCTAAAAAAAACATTTAAACAGCCCCAGTAGCACTAAAAAAAAAAAAAAAAAATTCCCTATACCTCATATCACTCCTCCACATCCCCTCCTTCCTCCCTTTCCCCTCCCCCTTCAATTATCACCTATTTTCCCTGTTATTCCCTAATTCGTTGGTATATTTTTGTGCTAACATTAGCAAACTGTGTGGAGGATGTGCTTACGTGCCTAGCGGGTGTGTGTTACATAACCGAGTGTGTGTATGAGTAGGCTCAGTGTGGCTTGAGGCCTCGTGGAGGGAGGGGTTGCCTCAATTTTCTCCATAATTCATGAATGGGCTGGTCCATCTATATTCGCAATTTTGACCAGAAAAATGATATTTTCACTTGTTTTATTGTTGTTTCAGGTTACTATCTTCATAGTGAAGGTAAAATAGGCTCATATGAATAAGTAATAACGATATTTATCGTAAAATGACGATGATAGGCCTGAATGGAGCCAATATGCTCGCCCATGGGCAGCTAGTTCAATACCCCCCCCTCGCTGTTGCCGGGTTAAGGGTAACTGACAGTCTCTCTTGAATTTCTCGCACATTATAATTATGAGGGAGAGGTTTTGGTACAGGGATGGAGGGGGTGGCTTTAACACCTTACGAGCGGCCTATGCGGTTTATTTATATGTACCGCACAGCGGGGTGTTTTTAGCCAAAATAGGGCTGTTTACGTGATCATTTTCATGCCTAAATAAGACCCAGAACGTAAAACAAGTACCTATCCCTGAAAGGGCATAAACAGAGCTTTCGAATGACACCATAACGATCCTTGTATGATGGATAGTTTTCTTGCAATAACCGTGCAACGCGAGTGCAAAAAGCAGGTAATTCGGTACTTTCGGTACATAATTGAGTATGTAGCGAGTGAGAGAGGGAGGAGGGAGCTGAGATTTGTGTCAGTAGGTTCGCTGCGGTGGTCTGGAGCAGTCATACGCTCGCTAGTCTCCTGCCACCACTTGTCTCTCTCTCTCAGCCACATTACGTGCTGAAATTGCCACTCGACCTATGTCGAGCGCCGCCACATAGTCCAGCTATATTTAACTCGACTTATGTTGCTCGCCGCTAATTAAGGGTTAAAGGAGGGGTAAGGTATTCTAGTTGGAAGTAAGTATTGGAGGGAGTGAGAGAGGGAGGGAATAGAGTGTGGAAGGGGGGTGGGAGAGGGAGGGAGGGAGATAGAAGGTGGAATAGGAGAGGAGGTGATGGTAATGAGAGATACTACAGTATTTAATTTTATTTGTCACTTAATTTCTCGCCACCTGCGCATATTTTGTATATGTTAAATATCTTGCCTCAAGTGTGATTTGCCAAAGTCTTGCAGCAAAGCCTCAAGTGTGTCTTGCCGCAGTCCTCGAGTTAAAACATGGCCAAAGTAATGGGAAGTTCCCCATTGCTGTGTGATAGTGAATCTTATATTTTGATTGTAAGTTTGCATGTTTGTGTATTTATGTCTTTATTATTGATGGGTTATATTATTTATGATGAATGTAAGAAACATGGTGAATAATTAGGAAAGAATAATTTTCATGAAAAATAAAATGGCTATCTTATGCACACAATGATTCAGTTTGTGGCCATAGGCTATGCAGATCAGGATGTGTTTTTACTGCTGTCCTCACTTTTTATTTTAATCTCTCTAAGGTTCTAAACCGCGATGCGTGTATTCATGAAGGGTGTCCTTAAATGCATCAATATGCGCCGAGCGCATTGGATATTTCAGATATCAATTGAATATCAAATGAATAGGCGAATTTCAAATAAATAGGGCTACAATTAGTTTTGGTAGTGGCTCGGCAAATGAAAACCTTGGCAACACTGCTCTGAGTCAACCTCGCCACGCAGCCCGGTCAAAAGAGCGAGAATCCTCAGTCTTTCGCCAGCAATGAGAGCAGGAACACACTATGCAAGGCATTTAACCTCTCAGCTGCGCAGCCCCTGTAGTATACACCATACCCATGTGCGTAGATATTTAGATGTATTCCTCACTAAAATTGTTAATTTACCATAAATATAATTAATACTTATCCATATGCGCCTATTTTACGTTAAATATGAAGATAGTAACATGTTACAACTATAAAACAAGTGGGAATATAATTTGTATAGTCAAAATCGCGATTTGTTAGCGAGTGGTTCATTCAACAATTGTGAGCCAGCCGGCCTCACACCCTCCTCTCTCGAAGCCTGGAGTGACTGAGGCCTGTATCTCTCTCTCTTTCTCTTTCCCACGCATAGATACACACATGACCACAGCCTAGGATCGGTTTGGAGATGTTTACACAAAAATATACATAACAGGGAAAATAGGTGATAATTGAAGGGTGGGATAGGAGGGGGGGGGGGGGGGAAGGAAGGGATGTGGAGGAGTGATATGAAGTACGGAGGGAAAAACAAATTGTTTGAAGTGCTACTGAGGCCTTTTAAAAGTTTTTTTTTTTGGCCTAGGATCTTAACACTTAAAGAGCGGGGCCCGACTTAAGTCCGTATCCAAAATGCAGCAAGTTAGGAGCATTATTAACACCTTAAGAGCGGCCTAGGCGGTATATAATATGTAGCCACTAGCGGGGTGTTTTTACCCAAAATAGGGCTGTTTACGTGATCATTTTCATGCCTAAATAAGACCCAGAGCGTAAAACAAGTATCTATCCCTGAAAGGGCATAAACAGAGCTTTCCAATGACACCATAACAATCCTTTTATGATGGCTAGTTTTCTTGCAACAACCGCGCAACGCGAGTGCAAAAAGCATGTAATTCGGCACTTTCCCCATACAATTCCGTATGTAGCGAGTGAGAGAGGGAGGGAGGAGGTGGGATTCGTGTCAGTAGGTTCGCCGCGGTGGTCTGGAGCAGTCATACGCTCGCTACTCTCCTGCCACCACTTGTCTCTCTCTCTCAGCAACATTACGTGCTGAAATTGCCACACGACCTATGTCGAGCGCCGCCAGATAGTCCAGATTTATTATACTTGACTTATGTTGCGCGCCGCTAGTTATGGGTTAAGGTTTTTAAAGGGTTAAAATCGAGTGCAAATGGCCGGGAGCACAGCAGGCCACACGGCCGACACCCAGGGCTTACCGCCGCCCACTAACTCACCCTCCCTGTTTTCTCGAGAGGCCGGCAGTGTAGCCAGTAGTGAGCGTAGCTGGGAAAAATATACCGCTATACGCTAAACTCCCATGTTACTGGTGCCACTGTATGAGAACCACGAGTGCTACGTAGCACGTTCTGGTCTCATTTTGAAGCTTTTAGCGCCTAGTTTTTTGCTGAATACATTTCTTTTCATGCATACTTGATTTATCATTCAGGAGGGCCTGAATATGCCCAAATAAACCCAAAACCCCCCGCTAGACAAGGGTTAAGAGTCTCCCCGAAGTCGCCCAGTAAAACCTCTTAAAAGTCTCCCCGCAGCTCCCGGGTTAAATATGGCTAATTTTTCCGCCTGTACTATGGGTCAGTCTGTCTAAATTATTATAAGATAGGGTTGTTGTTGTTTTTCCTCAGGCTGCCTGGCCAAACAGCCCCAAGGCCCCGAGCAAGGCCAAGGCCATAATTGAGCGCCCCAACAAACCCTCCCTGCCTAACACAATAAAGCCTGGGTGACCGAAGCTACTCCATGGCGGGGAGCTGAGGAGGGTGCGGAAAAACCCGGGAAACGAAAGCCCCACCCAGGGCCCTGTGCCCCTCAGCAATTATGAAAAGAAAGTTGAGGGGCAAAGGGAAAATGTGACGCTTTGGCTTCCAAACTACCAACCTCTATAAGTAAAAGGAACAGTCAGAATAAGCTATGGGTATGGCAGAGATCGCTCAGTTCTCACTCTGATAGACCAGCCCATCACCACAAAAGTGTGGATGCCAACAGCATCTGGTGTTCCCAGGCGGTCACCCATCCAAGTACTAACCAGACCCTACGTTGCTTAACTTCGCTGATCGGACGAGAAGCAGTGCATTCAACGTGGTATGGCCGTTGGCCATAGGGGTTATATTTTGTATATTGAAATACTTTTGTTGTAATTATATGTATGTAGTTTAAGCTAATGTCAGTGTATGGTATAATTGTTTTCAACGTTACAAAGCTTCAATATTTGGTCTGACGATCGGCGATTGAAAAATATTTGTATATAATCAAATATTAGGAGTAAGGATCTTGGATTTGTATGATTCTCTTCCTCACATTGCTATCTATTGGTATCACTATAATTTAAAGCTCTTAAGATTAATTTGTATATATTTCAGTAGGAAAACTTCCCAGACGACGGCCGGTTCGTCCTAAACTTACAGTACAGGCTCGCTATCACTCGCCTAGAATAAATCAACACGTAACTGGCACGAGAGATCTTAATATTGACTAGAAGTAGGGTGAAAGGCTTTGCAATCACCAAATTAATGGGCCGAACGTCTTGAAATTTGAAAACTAATTTGGCCAAGCATGAGAGTAAAGAGGGCCAGAAAAAATAACCATCCCTCCTTAAAGCTGTTTAAATATATAGCCGTCTTTTTCAATCCCTGATTTTTTCCTCAGATCACATACTTAACCCATTTAAGATCCAATTACGCATTTCTAATTATGTTTTCTGGTTATTATTAGACAATTGTATTCAGATACGGAAGGGTATATGGAAGTCATAGGGTTAAATGAGATCAACTTTACCCTTCTAACTCCCACAGATAATACAAATCGTCTAATGATAGCCAGAATAAACTGTCAAAATATGTTTTAATGACTAAGTTTTCTTATTGTTCGGGTTATCATTAGACGATTCTCTTTATCGTAATCTACCTTTTGGAATCAAAGGGGTAAATTCGATCTCAGTAAACCCTCTCATTTATTAATCTCAGTAAACCCTCTCATTTATTAATCTCAGTAAACCCTCTCATTTATTAATCTTTCTCAATCCACCCTTTTCTCCCCAGAGAGTCCAGATTGTTGTACGAGGCCGGGGTTACCTCAGCCCGGGGTCGGCAGGGGCTGGAGGAGGTGGTGGCACACGAGTTGGCTCACCAGTGGTTCGGCGACCTGGTCACACCCGAATGGTGGATCGACATATGGTTAAACGAGGGATTTGCCACCTATATGTCCTACGTCGCAATGAACTCGGTCAGGCCATAGCTTTTATTTACTGTCTCGAATTAAATTAAAATTAAATTGCATTTGATTAAATTACATTAAATTATATAAACTAATGAATATATCTTATCCCCTTTAACGAGGGTTTTGCTACCTACAGTATGTATCTTACGTCGCTATGAACTCGGTCAGGGCATAGCTAATATGCATGGCCTTCAGCACGATGACGTCTTGTAACCTTGTATTCAGGCTAAAGTTCAGCAATGTTAAGCATATGAATAAAGTATATACTGTATGTACAGTAAATGAGAGGGTTTACTGAGATATACTGTATGTACAGTATATACTGTATGTACAGTATATACTGTATGTACAGTAAATGAGAGGGTTTACTGAGATCGAATTTTCCCCTTTGATTCCAAGAAGTAGATTACGATAAAGAGAATCGTCTAATGATAACCCGAACAATAAGAAAATTTAGTCATGTTGTTTTAAGGGATTAATGTCTTAAATTAATTAAATAGAGTATTTAGTACATGTTTAGTGCAATTATATTAGACGGAATAAAATAACGAGAAGTGGCATATATATATATGTATATATATATATATATATATATATATATATTATATATACTGTATAGTGTATACTGTATAGTGTATAGTGTATATTGTTAGGCTAATGCTATTTTGTAGGATTTTCAGGAGTGTCTGTGAACATAACAATTATTCTAACATTTTGCAAACAATGTAGAAATATTTGTATTAACCAAATATTGCTACGGTGTGTGGCCCCCAAAATACAATGTAGTAATATAATGAAGCAGAAATCGGGATAAGGTATATTTCAGCGATTGCCTTTATTGAGTATCAGTGTTTAACTCTTTGAGGATCATGACGCATTTTGACAGTTCATTCTGGCCATCATTAGACGATTACATACAGCTTAGGGTGAACTTGTGGGAGCTAAAGAGTTAATTGAGATAGTATATCACCCATCAATTCCTAGATATCCTTCCTAAATTGCATATAATCGTCTACTGAAAACCAAAATAAAATGAACAAATGCGTCTTAGATCATCATAGGGTTAAGTTTCTCAATACCATAATACATGTACACCATCCAGCGTAGGGTAAGGAATGGCATTGGATAAAGGTAAAGTAATTGGTGGGGAGGGAGGTAATATATAATATGTATAACGCTACTATCGTTGTTATACCCTGTTCCAAATAAGTAGGCCAAAGATATTTTGTACATTCACCTCTATAACTCGCAAGCGACTAGAGTAGTCGAACACATAAATCTACCATTTGGGAAGGGCCAGCCAGGGTATAGGAATGGTAATTTACAGTCCGTAAGCCCTAGCCCTATTTGAGTTAGAGAGGATGAGTAAAGGAAAGGCTGAGAATATTTTATATTCTTGGTTTGAAGAGCTGGACAGAATAGTAGTGGGGTTATGTTGAAAGATGGGTGCCTCCCACTCACCGTAAGGGAGGGGGTATGCACTGAGAAAGCTCTGAAGAACACTGTTTGTTGTAATAGCGATAGAAGAGTGAAACAGATGCAACATTATGGCATATGGAAGGAGATTTTTGGGAACTAGTAAGAGGAAGTAAGTTGATATGGCAAAATTATTTTGACTCTATCCTTTCGAAAGTGTGGTATGAATGGAAATCTCTCCACACATTCAAACAATTCTTGATACATGGGCGCACTGCACTACTTTATAAAGCAAGAAGCTGTGCGGGGGCAAGGCAGCCACAGAGATTGTTGAGCACACCTAAATTCTGGGAAGCTGTTTTAGCAAGAGTGGTAATATGATCTTTCCAAAAAAGGTCAAGAGAAAAAGAAGCCCCAAGAATACTGAGATAAGTTGAAGGGAAGGGATAATTAGTGTATTGTTGAAGTAGTGTGGAAAGTAGTGTGGAAGATGCTGATGGGTAGAAGAAGAACTTGTTTTTTTGCATTCCCCAATCAGAGATAGTTGATAGATCAGAAGATAGGTGTGCTATGGCCTCATCACGTGAGTTTTGGAGTGATTACATGCTGGATCATTGTGGAAAACTATTTATAGTGTAAGGTAGAGTCATCAGCATATGAGTGGATAGGACAATAGTGTAATCAAGCTAACCTGGCAGAAATTGGTAATGCTGCCTTGCTATATAACTGAAATTGGTAATGCTGCCTTGCTATATAACTGAAATTGGTAATGCTGCCTTGCTATATAACTGAAATTGGTAATGCTGCCTTGCTATATAACTGAAATTGGTAATGCTGCCTTGCTATATAACTGAAATTGGTAATGCTGCCTTGCTATATAACTGAAATTGGTAATGCTGCCTTGCTATATAACTGAAATTGGTAATGCTGCCTTGCTATATAACTGAAATTGGTAATGCTGCCTTGCTATATAACTGAAATTGGTAATGCTGCCTTGCTATATAACTGCACAGCCAATATTGAATATAGGCGGTGTCACACAAGCATTTTAGAAAGGCAGTATGAAAGGCAAAGTTACCAGATTTTGCCATACTAGCTTGAATACACTTTAGAGGTACAGTTGGAAGACCAATAATAAATATTAGAAAAAGAACTGGGGACAGGAAAGAACCAAGAGGAACGTCAGAGTTGATAGCTTGAGTAAGTAAGCAATGGCCATCCACAACTGCAGCTATGGAATGGACAGAAAGGAAAGTAGAGTTAAATGCACAAATGAAGGGATAGAAGCCAAAGGAGAATAGTTTAGAAATTAAATATATGTGCCAAATACTTTCAATATGTCCACCGCAATAGAGAAGGTTTCACCAAAGGAGGATGTCAAAGAGTTAATTAGAAAGGAGATCACCAGTAGGGCGGCCCTAAAGGAGATCACCAGTAGGGCGGCCCTAAAGGAGATCACCAGTAGGGCGGCCCTAAAGGAGATCACCAGTAGGGCGGCCCTAAAGGAGATCACCAGTAGGGCGGCCCTAAAGGAGATCACCAGTAGGGCGGCCCTAAAGGAGATCACCAGTAGGGCGGCCCTAAAGGAGATCACCAGTAGGGCGGCCCTAAAGGAGATCACCAGTAGGGCGGCCCTAAAGGAGATCACCAGTAGGGCGGCCCTAAAGGAGATCACCAGTAGGGCGGCCCTAAAGGTTAAAGTTGATTATGGGAAGGAAAATGCTCAAGAAATCTAGAATTAAGATTAGTCTCAAAGTCTTTAGCCAAGCAAGAAATGAAACCAATATGATGATAGTTGGAGGGTTCAATGCGGGCACCCTTCTTTGTGACAGGTTGAATGAGGGCAAACTTCCACCAAGACGTTATAGAAAAGACAAAGATGAAAGGGTATGTCTAGGTAAGAAGTGAGCATGGAAGTACAGTTGTTTAGTACAACAGGAGGAACACCATCTGGTCTGAACACCATCTGGTCTGAACACCATCTGGTCTGAACACCATCTGGTCTGAACACCATCTGGTCTGAACACCTTCTTAGTATTAAGTTCAGAAAGGGCAGAAATAAATGTTTGTTTAGCCCCGTTACATTACAATTTGTTTATTATAATATACATGTGTTGTTATTAAGGCTGAGCCTCTTGAGAGTTTATACTCTCTAAAGGAGGCACTGTACCTGGAGCAAATTAAAGCTAAAACACGTTTTACAGGTTTAGTTTAATACATTTGATTTGTTTTTGAAGTTTACCTAATATTAACTTCCATTAAAACAAATCTAATATATTTTTAACAGATAGTGTAAACAGTGTTTTCACTTTAGTTTACTATGAGTTTGGTTTAGCTATGTGAGAATATACTGTATATTGTTAAGCAAAACATATGGACGTAAGTTATCTTTATAGTTAGTTCATGTTTGCAATCTTTTTAATCCCTTGAAGATTATAACGGATTCAAACAGCTTAATCTGGTTTTCGTTATACAATTTTATATAGCTAACGAAGGAAATGTGGCAGTTAAAGAATGAACGACAATATCAAATGCCAAGTATGGGTTCTCCATCTTGAAAATTGAGGGAGTTGGGGGAGTCACCCCCCTCCCCACCAGCTTAAAACCTATTCTGGCATCCCTTTAGTATGCATGCCAAGTATGGGCTCTCCATCTTGAAACCTGAGAGAGTAGTTCATCAACAAACAGACAGAATTCTCCCAAAAAGTGCCATTTATATAGTAGTTTTGGTTTAGTTTGCTCCCTAGACCTTAAAAAAATACCCGAATTAGACGATTTATACAACTTACAAAGGATTTGTTGGAATTAAAAAGGGTAAAGACTCAATTACCCCTCTGACTTCCATACACCTATTCTAATGTAAATAATATAGTTTAATAATAGCTAAATATACGAACAAGAAATGCGAAATAGTATCTCAATACGGTTAATCGGTTAATCGTAGTCCTAGCAATATAACCGAGCATTGCCCTTACCTCTCCTTTCGTGCCATTTAGGTGTCGATTTTTCCCTGGCGAGCGAAAGCGAGCCTGTTAATTAGGAGCAACCGACCTTGTTTTTACCGAACATTTTACCCATTTATCTCGAAGGGGGGGGGCTTGGAGACATAACCTTCATGGAGGTCTAGGGAGCAAAATAATTAAAAACCTACCCTTCGGGGGAGACGGTTAATTTTCAGATTTAATGACAGTCGGCCCAATAGTTTGGTGATGTTAAGATCTTTTACCCAATTTCCTTGTCAATATTAAGACTTTTATGCAATTTAGGTGTCAATTTGTTTCCTGGCGAGCGGTAGCGAGCCTGTAATATAGTAGTAACCAGCCTCTGGCCTGGACATTTTTCTATAAATTTTGTTTACACATTTATCTAGAAGAGGGGTCTTAGGAGTGTAATTTTAAACTTTATGGAGGTTTAGGGAGAAAACTTAAAAATAGTAAAAATATATATACTTTACATAAGCAAATATATCCCCCCATCCCCCCTTAACCTCCACCACCTTTCTCTGTGTGTGACCCAGCTGGAGCCTGAGTGGAGTGAGGGCCAGCAGGTGGTGATAAACGAGGTCCATCCCGCCCTCGGTATAGACTCCCTTCCCTCCTCACACCCCATCAGCAACCCCATCACCGACCCAGACCAGATCATGCAAATATACGACACCATCGCCTATAACAAAGGTAAAATCTCAAACAATTAGGTCTATAATTCAACATAATCTCAAATAATTCGGTCTTAAATACGGCACAATCGTTTATATGAAAGGTGCGATCCTAAACCATTATGACTTAAATACATCACGATCGATCGCTTATATGAAAGGCACGCTCCCAAACAATTATGTCTTAACCCTTTCTGTACGGTGCCCGTCATTTGACGGGCGCCATTTTGAGGCTATTATGAGCCCTGAGAGAGAGGTCAGCTGTTGCAGGGAGCGCAGGGGGGCTCCAGCCGGGCACACACTGAGCTCTGAGAGACGGCTCGCTCCCTCATGTTACACATAGCAAAAAAGCATAAATTGCAAAATTTTATCGATGTTTTCCTTCGTTTTCATGATCGTTGTAAGACAACCAGATGTTGTACAGGGATGATTCAGGTGTCATTGGAAAGCTCTATCATTAGACTTTCACGGATATATAATTGTATTACACTCTGACTCTTGCTTATGCATGAAAAATAGCATGGAATGAAGGTAATTTCTAGCAATTATGCCCGCACTGAATGAGTTAAATACGTCACGATTGCTTATTTGAAAGGTACGGCTCCAAACTATTATGTCGTAAATACAACACAATCATATATATCAGAGGTAAGATCTCAATCAATTAGGTTTTAAATATGACACAACCACTTATATAAAAGGTACAATCCCAAACAATTAGATCTTGAATATGACACGATCACTGATATGAAAGGAAAAATATAAAACAATTACAGTTGGTCTTAAATACAAAATGATGGCTTATATAAGAGCCAGTATGTGGTGATCAACGAGATCCATCCCGACCTCAGTATGGGCTCCCTTCCTTCCTCACATCCCATCAGATACCCCATCACTGACCCAGACCAGATCATTCAAATATACGACACCATCGCTCATAATTATGAAAAGATCTCAAACATTTGTATATTAAGTACGACACAATCGGTTATATGAAAGGTAAGATCTCAATCAATTATGCCATGAATATGACATGATCACTTATATTAAAGGTGCAATCCCAAACTATTATGTCTTAGCTCTTTCATTGCGGGGGTTTAGGCCTTAATTGAGCTTCATTCCCTGCACTTTTTCTGGCATAAAGAAGAGCCAGAACGTAATACAATTATATAGCTGTACAAGAACAGTAATTGAGCTTTCTAATGACGCCTGAATCATCTTTGTATAACGTCTGGTTGTCTTGCAGCGATCTTCCAAAGGTCGGCCAAAATAGCAAAAAATTAGCGGTTTTGAGCTGTTTTCGCTGTGTGTAATGCTGCAGTAACATAGCAGAAGCCTGTTAGTTACATCAGTGCTGGCCCAGACTTGGTGGGTGATGGATGAAGGGGTCCTGCGCTGCCTACAATCCCTTGCCTCGCTCCCAGTATACATAATATGTGGATTTCGGGTCCCGTCTGGTGACGAGACTTGTCAAGAAGTGGTTAAATATGACACAATCGTTTATATGAAAGGTAAGATCTCAATCAATTGTGACGCTCACCGCTTCCCCCAGAACTGCATGGCTTACTCGCTAGGACTCGCCAGGGCAGAGAATGTAGCTACAGTCTACCTATCATTGTGTACTTTCCTTCTCGAGAAAGCTTGTGTTGCAGACAGTTCAGAACTCTTCTTTATTTTCGTCTGTCACAATCCTTTCTATTTGATTTAGTCAATTGAAAGTATTGTGTTAAGTAGTTGAATGATGGGAAGGCGGCGAGCGGGAGAGAGAGAGAGAGAGAGACCAGGTGGTGTGACTTGGTGGTGAGTGTGGCGCGTGGCTGGCCCCCTTACATAGGCCTCGCGGGATTCGTTGCCTCCTGCCTAACACTGCCTACTAGGCGGCTGCTTACTGGGCGACTGTCGCGCGCCCTCGTGCCATTCCTGCGAACTGGGACTCCAGCGAGGCGGTCCCTGGGAATATCCTTGTCAGATCCGTCCCAGACAGCATACTCTAAGCATCTCCCATGAACTGTTCCACACTCTTGTCTTAGAATCTTTCTCTCCTACTGCCTCTATCATTTCCACTACTTCCTCACCTTTTATTAATATCAATCCCCCTCTGGTTCCCTGCATCCACTCCTTGAATTGGTGGCCAGACTGTATTATATGCTGGATCTCACATTTCTTATGTACTAGGCTAAGGTTGAAGATAGTCATTGTCTTTTGGGGAGATTGTATTGCTCGGACAGTCTCCATCAATCACTAATGTTTCTACAGGGTTAAATAATGCTAGACTAGGGATCAGGTACCTTGCTGTTGGTGTTTTCACTGTGTGTAGGCTACTTTTGAGCTGCACGACACTACGGATTCTGTGGGTTACCTGGGTGGATCTTTTGTCTGTGTACCTTGGAGTTTAGACTGTGTAGTGCGTGAGGGCTGCTTGCCTAATCCACCCAACACTGTTCAAACTCTATTTGCTTTTACTTTTGAGGGTCGCCAGTCGGATACTCGATACTTGTGATCGAGAATCCTCAAGAGAGCACCCCTTCATATTAACGTAATCAGGCCGCACAGACCCAAGGTCCACACTAGGCTAAGAGCTGCCTTGCTCCACCAGAATTCTGTACCTTTGCGCATCCCATCTAGACTTTATTAACCCGGGTAGACATTAGCTGGATTAGATCATATACTCTTTTATGCATACCCATTATTTCTACACAAGCATTTTGAGGTCTAGGTTGCTGTAGAGAGACACAACCAGCATAGACCGGTTTTGTTAATAGGAGTACTACTTTTTCGTGGCGAGCATTATTACTGTTGCACCGCTTATAATATTCTTGTGTCCAATAACATTATAGATCCAGCCTTTTTGTGTATTTAGCCTACACGTGCATTGTCCTGCCTCCTGCTATTTTGTGGTTCCATTTCCGATACGTTCTTCTTAGTAGCATCCGACATTATTCAGAAGATTCCTTGTTCGGTGCTTGAGGACTTTACAACACTTTCTTTCATAAAGGAGTGACAGATATTATTGATTAAAGTAACATTAAGTAAACCTTCTTCTTGTTTGCATTAGATCACTCTTGTGATTTAATTAAGTTAACTATCTTTTCCTTGTGTACCATAACTAAGCAACCATATGTTATAGGTAATAGGCTGTTTCAGAGAACATCAGCCTATAGTAGAAGCACATAGATACTGAGAGTTAAGATACCCCGCTATCGCAGATATAACTCTGGAGGGTATAATATTATGTGTTCTTTGTTCGACGGGATTATATATCAGGGGTTGGATCTAGCGTTTCCGTTGTTGCATTTATGCCAGTCTAGTCCAATGTATAAGAGCCACTGATTTATACGAGACCCGATCGTAACAAATGGCGACCTAGCTCAGGATTTGGTGAACTGACATATAATTGCAGGTTATTGTGCAGATTTTTCTCACAGTTTAGGCAGTGAACATTTGTTGATTTTGTGGAATATTTTTTGAGGACATACAAGAATTATTTTTTTAGCAAAGTAATATAGCACTTAAGCGGTCTCCGAGAATTTTTTATTGTGAATATTGTGGTATAAGAGTTTGGGGTACTTCTTTTTTGTGTATCAAAGTGAAAAATCTTCAGTGAGCATCATGTCTTATAGCGGATCAGTGCAGGATGAAGACACAGTACGTGATGTAGAAGCTGAGGAGCAGCAGCATGGGCAGGTTGTTAACTTGGTGAACAGTGAGGAGGATGCAAGGATTTTTTTACAATGGCCTGTTACTTCCGACCGGTTGGTGGGTATGAATCGGTACGGTCTCCAGTGCTTAGCCGCACCTATAGGTCATGTATGTACTAGTGGCATGACCAATGATGACCTGATGTCGTGTGTGCTGGGTGGGGTGACTGGCGTACGAGGTAGGGTGAGTGCTCAGAGCCCTTTGGCCGAGCCTCCCCTTCACTCGACTCCCAATCCTCCTATTGGAGTACCGACCCTGAGCACGCTTCCGCAGGTGGGTAGTGACTGGCAGGGTGGTTTGCCCCTGGGGGGATCACCGGGTATTTCTAACATCATTGCATCTCCTCCTCCTCCTCAAGGTTTGACCCCGGAGATGCTCTTGCAGCTCAAGCTAGCTAAGATAGAAAAGAGAATAGAGCTGGCTAGGATGCAGCAACAGACGAGGGAAGCTGAGCTTAGGACTGAACTAGAATCTACAAGATTCCGTGCCGACATGGATTTAGAGAAGTCTCGTGTTGAGATGACGGGACAGCGACTCGGTACTGGAAACCGTGCGCATGATCAGTCTCTGTCGCACCTTCTCAAACTGGTCCCTGTATTTGACGAGTCTGGTGTCACAGAGTTTTTCAATAGATTTGAGAAGAAGTGCCGGGAGCATCAGTGGCCTGAAGTTAAGTGGGCGGCCCTTGTGTCCTCTAGACTCGTAGGTAAGGGGCTCAAGGCTTACGATGCACTGCCTTTGGAGTCCTGCGTTGTTTATGAGGATCTCAAGGAGGCTGTCCTGCGGGCATACGAGCTACAACCCGAGACATATAGGTTAAAGTTCCGGGGTGTGACTAAGGGGCGAGACAGTACCTTCTTGGAGCACGCCCGGGACCTGTCCGACGCTATGGGAAACTGGCTCAGATCAGAGAAGACAACTACGTTTGATGAGATGAAACAGTTGATGCTTCTAGAGCAGTTTTATAAGTGTACGGGCGGCGACTTGACTTTAAACCTTAACCCGGGAACTGTGGGGAGACTCTTCAGAGTTCCGCCGGCGGACTGCGGGGAGACTCTTAAGAGTCAGAGAAAAAAAAAATAAACTTTTGACATCGACAAAAAAAAAAAATATATTTTTGTTTTTTTATTTTTTTTTTTTTTTTGGCCCCTGGGCCATGCAAAATCTCAGTCCTCTACCTCCCCTCCTTCCCCACTATCCTCCTCTCCTTCAGTTATCACCTATTTTCCCTGTTATTCCCTTATTCTGAGGTATATTTTCGTGCTAACATTAGAAATCCGGTTACAGGGTGTGGTCATCACTGATAGCAAGCGAATGCAAGAGAGAGAGAGAGAGTATCGATCGACTGTGTCTCAGTGGCCTTGGGGGAAATTGGCGGGAAAGCAGCTTGCCTCACCCATACATTATACAACTCGCGGGCTATATCTCCAATTTTGACCATCCAAACGCTGTTTTCACTCGTTTTATTGTTGTTTCAGGTTAATACCTTTATAATCAACCCATAATAGGTGCATATGGATAAGTATTAATGCTATTAATGGTACAATGAATATTTTAGTGACGAAAACACCTCAAATACGTCAGCACAGGGGGACGTTTCCAATTACCCCTATGCGCACTTGTTAGGTTAAAGAGAAGAACCCAAGAACTCTCGTAGAAGCAGCAGAGATGGCTGATCTTCGGTTGTCACTAATTCGGGGGTGCGGCTCTGCACAGAGAAACGTTCTAGGCGTTAAGGAGCGTTACCCTCCCCCTCCCCGGAATATGGACACACATAAATTTAAAAGCAATGACACCAAGACTGATCACAAACCTAGCACCGCCCCGTTTAAGAAGGGTCAGGGGACTTTTACACCTCAGTATAAGTCCAAGGGAAAATTTGAGTGTTATCACTGTCACAAAGAGGGGCACATGGCAAAAGCTTGTCCGAGCAGACCTCCCACGGCGGCTGTGTCATTGGCTCGCAGCATTGGGGTGTTCCAGAAGTCTTCTGTGTTTGCTGGAGGCATAAGATCAGAGGATGGAGCACCGCAAGTGAAGAAGGATCCGGAAGGCTCGAACCCTGTCCGCGATGCCTTTTGCGACCATAGAGGGCATGGCTGCGTGAAGTGGGGGGGCAAGAAGCACGGGGTACAGCTTTTGCGTGACACAGGTGCCTCTCAGACACTCTTGAAGAATTTCACTGGTAGACCCATAAACGCGGCGCGGGTAGTTGTGGTGCAGGGAGTTAATGCAACTAGGTCATAGCCGCTTGTTAGAATGGAGCTTGAAGTTGACGGTGTGACTCGCGAACTGGATGTGGGAATCGTGGAGAATTTGCCTGTTGGGGGCGTCGACCTCCTTCTCGGCAATGACTTTGCGGTGCCTGCTTCTAAGGTTTCACCCTTAGTCGTTGCCGAGGAGCCGGCCGACGTGAGTGGAGAGGAACAGGAGTGGGTTGAGAAGTGTCAGGTGCAACCAATGGCGTGTGTTGTAACCAGATCTCTCGCATCCAGGGAGTCACAGCCTAACCAACAGTCTTCAAATAAGCGGAGGAACGGTCACGAGAAGGTGCTGAAAGCTGATACGGTGGAGAGTCTAGTACCAGCAGCACTTCTCGGGAACTCGGTATTAGCACCGTTATTAGAGTCTGGAGAAGCACCACCACCTGTCACTGAGAGTGTAGAGGCAGGGCTTAAAGAGACTCAGAGGCAGCAACGGTATACACGGAGAGAGCAACGGGATGCAAAGTTCGATGTTGGGGGGGGGCATGAGTTGTTTCGCAAACACTTAGACAGGCTGGCGCCCTCAGATATTCGCAAATTGCAGCTAGAAGACCCGGAGGTTCTAAAGTGTAGTGACGGTGCTGTCGAACTTGAGAGTAGAGAACGAATGTTGCGTACTCTGGAGTTGGCTGGCCGCGATCTGGTAGGCTCTCAGGCTCTCATGAAGGACAGGTACGACCACAAGGTGAAACTCAGGGAGTTTCACGTGGGTCAGGAGGTGTTGATACTACTCCCTCTTGTAGGTCACCCCTTATCCGCAAAGTACGCTGGTCCTTATAGGGTAGCAGAGAAGCTCTCGGACTTAGATTACCTGGTGGCCACTCCAGACAGGCGTAAGAGGAATCAGTTATGTCATGTCAACCTGATGAAGGAGTATGTGAGGCGCCCACCTGAGCCTCTCACTGTCCCCGTGATGACTTTCAGCAGTCAAGGTGGAGAAGGAGAACGGGACAGTCATGCGCAGGTGGATGACAACTGGGATTATCATGTTTCTGCAGATCAGTGGGCGGGAAACACGAGACAGGCGGCTCATGAGGCTTTGCAACACCTACCTGAGCAACAGCGTGTGGCTGTCGAGCGCCTATTCTGTTTATACCCTACTGTATTTGCGGAACACCCAGGCCTAACTACTCATGAGGTGCACGACGTTGACGTCGGAGACCACCCACCCTTCAAATCAGTGCCATATAGGGTGCCCCCTATTAAACTTCCGGCCCTCCGGGCGGAGTTGGAGTATATGTTGCAACAGGGACTGATCGAGAAGGGGGCGGTAAAGTGGACATCTCCCGTAACGCTGCGGGATGGCAAGGTGCGCTTCTGTGTTGATTACCGCAGGCTAAATGGCTTGACTCCCACCAACCCATATCCTCTTCCCCGGGTCGATGACTGTGTAGACAAGATTGGCAGGGCCAAGTTCTTGACCAAGGTGGACCTGGTAAAAGGTTATTGGCAGGTGCCTTTGTCTGAACGGGCGAAAGAGGTGTGTGGTTTTGTGGTGGATGGTGCTACATATCGTTGTAATGTCATGCCGTACGGTCTAAAGAACGCACCAGCGACCTTCCAGAGCTTGATGAACGAGTTAGTGGCTGACATTCCGAACTGTACCGTGTACCTGGACGACGTCATTATCTACGATGACGATTTCAAGAGCCACTGTGAACATGTAGAATCCCTATTTAAGAAATTAAGCGAGGCAAACTTGGTGGTCAACCTGGGAAAGTGTGATTTTGTGCGGGCTACCGTGCAGTATCTGGAGTTCATGGTGGGTTTGGGCCAGGTGTGCCCCCCACAGAACAAGATATTGGCTATTAACCACTTCCCCAGGCCGTCCACCAAGAAGCAGATCATGAGGTTTTTGGGCATGATTGGTTACTACCGCCGCTTTATAAAGGGCTATTCTACTGTGCTGGCTCCTCTGACGGACCTATTGGCCAAAGATAGAAAGTTTAAGTGGGCGCCTGACTGTGAGAGGGTTTTTTTGCTAGTAAAACACCTGTTGTGTACTCACCCAATCCTCAGGGCCCCGGACTTTAGCCGACCATTCCAGCTGGCAACTGATGCCAGTGGTGTGGGGGCTGGTGCCGTTCTGATGCAATCAGACGAAGATGGGCTGGAGCACCCAGTCAGTTTCTTCTCAAAAAAGTTCAACTCGGCGCAGAAGAACTATTCAGTAGTTGAGAAGGAACTGCTGGCGATTGTGCTAGCGCTCAGGCACTTTGAGGTGTATGTTCCAGCCTATGGACCAGTTGTGGTGATCTACACCGACCATCACCCCCTCAAGTTCCTGAATCAATTCCATAACCGGAATATGAGGCTGACCAGGTGGTCATTAATGTTGCAGGAATACAACCTACACATACGCCATATTGCCGGTTCTGAGAATGTGATTGCAGATTGCTTATCGAGGGCGGAAGACCCGGGGTAGATCATCACAAGGGTAGCCTCCTACTTTGGTTTGATTAGTATGTTTACGTCTGGTGCTTGTTGGCTCGCGTGTGTAGCCCAGCGTATTGGGTCGTAAAGTAGGAGTTGCTGTGTTGGTATAGAAGAAAAAACTAGGCTTGCCCCTGTAGTGCAGCCGCCATAAACATATTAAAAATATAAAAATCCTATAAAAACTCTTTCTTTGATAGTTAAAAAAAATTTAAGTATGTTATAGCAGAAATTCTGAGTTGTACTCCTCTCAGAAGGCTGGGCTAGTGAAGCTCGCTCTTATGAGCATAACTATGTAATTTAATCTATTGTGTTGGGAAGGGTTGTTCATTTTTATAATGTGTTATTTTGAAGAGAACTGTGCTTTACATTTCATTGTCGCTGGGTGGCTAGGAGTGGCGAATTTTGTATGGGTTCTGCGTGTCAGATTTAGAGCTCATAGTTGGAGCCTCTTAAAAATCTTGGGTGGGGTGTGACGCTCACCGCTTTCCCCAGAACCGCATGGCTTACTCGCTAGGACTCGCCAGGGCAGAGAATGTAGCTACAGTCTACCTATCATTGTGTACTTTCCTTCTCGAGAAAGCTTGTGTTGCAGACAGTTCAGAACTGTTCTTTATTTTCGTCTGTCACAATCCTTTCTATTTTATTTAGTCAATTGAAAGTATTGTGTTAAGTAGTTGAATGATGGGAAGGCGAGCGGGAGAGAGAGAGAGAGAGAGACCAGGTGGTGTGACTTGGTGGTGAGTGTGGCACGTGGTTGGCCCCCTTACGTAGGCCTCGCGGGATTCGTTGCCTCCTGCCTAACACTGCCTACTAGGCGGCTGCTTACTGGGCGACTGTCGCGCGCCCTCGTGCCATTCCTGCGAACTGGGACTCCAGCGAGGCGGTCCCTGGGAATATCCTTGTCAGATCCGTCCCAGACAGCATACTCTAAGCATCTCCCATGAACTGTTCCACACTCTTGTCTTAGAATCTTTCTCTCCTACTGCCTCTATCATTTCCACTACTTCCTCACCTTTTATTAATATCAATCCCCCTCTGGTTCCCTGCATCCACACCTTGAATTGGTGGCCAGACTGTATTATATGCTGGATCTCACATTTCTTATGTACTAGGCTAAGGTTGAAGATAGTCATTGTCTTTGGGGAGATTGTATTGCTCGGACTGTCTCCATCAATCACTAATGTTTCTACAGGGTTAAATAATGCTAGACTAGGGATCAGGTACCTTGCTGTTGGTGTTTTCACTGTGTGTAGGCTACTTTTGAGCTGCACGACACTACGGATTCTGTGGGTTACCTGGGTGGATCTTTTGTCTGTGTACCTTGGAGTTTAGACTGTGTAGTGTGTGAGGGCTGCTTGCCTAATCCACCCAACACTGTTCTAACTCTATTTGCTTTTACTTTTGAGGGTTGCCAGGAGGATACTCGATACTTGTGATCGAGAATCCTCAAGAGAGCACCCCTTCATATTAACGTAATCAGGCCGCACAGACCCAAGGTCCACACTAGGCTAGGAGCTGCCTTGCTCCACCAGAATTCTGTACCTTTGCGCATCCCAGCTAGACTTTATTAACCCGGGTAGACATTAGCTGGATTAGATCATATACTCTTTTATGCATACCCATTATTTCTACACAAGCATTTTGAGGTCTAGGTTGCTGTAGAGAGACATAACCAGCATAGACCGGTTTTGTTAATAGGAGTACTACTTTTTCGTGGCGAGCATTATTACCGTTGCACCGCTTATAATATTCTTGTGTCCAATAACATTATAGGTCCAGCCTTTTTGTGTATTTAGCCTACACGTGCATTGTCCTGCCTCCTGCTATTTTGTGGTTCCATTTCCGATACGTTCTTCTTAGTAGCATCCGACATTATTCAGAAGATTCCTTGTTCGGTGCTTGAGGACTTTACAACACTTTCTTTCATAAAGGAGTGACAGATATTATTGATTAAAGTAACGTTAAGTAAACCTTCTTCTTGTTTGCATTAGATCACTCTTGTGATTTAATTAAGTTAACTATCTTTTCCTTGTGTACCATAACTAAGCAACCATATGTTATAGGTAATAGGCTGTTTCAGAGAACATCAGCCTATAGTAGAAGCACATAGATACTGAGAGTTAAGATACCCCGCTATCGCAGATATAACTCTGGAGGGTATATGTGTTCTTTGTTCGACGGGATTATATATCAGGGGTTGGATCTAGCGTTTCCGTTGTTGCATTTATGCCAGTCTAGTCCAATGTATAAGAGCCACTGATTTATACGAGACCCGATCGTAACACAATTATGTCTTAAATATGTCACAATTGCTTATATGCAAGATAATGTTTCAAACAATTGTGTATCAAGTATGACACCATCACTTATATGAAAGATAGGATCTCAATCAATACTGTCTTAAATACGAAATAATTGCTTATATGAAAAGTACGATCTCAAACAATTGTCTAAAATACAACACAATTGCTTATATGAAAGGTACTATCCTATAATATTATGTCTTGAATACGACACAACCTCTTTTATGAATGGTACGATCTCAAACAATTATGTCTTAATCCCTACTATACCAAAGCATTTTGACATTTATGTACAGTCAAAATTACTCATCTGTGGCAAGACATGATGCTCCCCCCACAAAAGCTGAGAGGTGACCGAGTCTGGCTTGGTGTTGGCGGCCAGTCGAGACTTGTGCAGTGTTGCCAGCATCTAGCAGTATTGCCTTCAAGTCATGTTAGCGGCTCCCACTCGATATTAGCAGAGAACAAGGCTCCGGTATTAGTGACGGAATACATCCGCCGCTCGTATTAGCGTATACCTTTTAGATTGACGGATTAGGATCGATGCTGGGACAGCATGGGTTAAATACGACACGATCGCCTTCTCCCTCATGTTTATTCTCATTAGTTGTGAGATTCCAAGACGTTCGCCTATATAGTTTAGGGATTGTGGGACCTTTCTTTGCATTTCTTTGTCAATTTTTAGATCTTTCGTGTCATTTAGGTTTCGATTTTCTCCTGGCGAGGGATAGCAAGCCTGCAATATAATCGGAACTGACATTTTTCTACCGAAAAATGTATATATTTATCTCGAAGGGAGTCTTGGGGATGTATTTAAAGCTTGATAGAGGTCTAGGGCGCATACTAAAATCCTCCCTTAAGATGGGGATGACTCAATTTCTCATTAGCCCGAAAAAAAAAAAAAAAAAATGGGTTATAGGACCCTTAAGAATCTACTGATAACGTCAGAAGTCAGGATTCATACACTTCCATATTACAATGTTCTGTTTTATTGGGAGTAATACTAACCCCTTGAGGATTATGAAGCGTTTTTTACAGTGCATTCTGGCTAATTCCAATAAAATTGCCTAATAATATCCAAAACACATAAGGAAAATGCCTCATAGCATCGACATAGGGTCGACATACAATCGAAAATATTGCTGACACAAAACTATACCCTGTTCCAAATAAGTTGGTCAAATGATTTAAACATTAAGTTATATAACTCACAAACGAATAGAGCTAATATGCCTACCAGTTTGGAAGGGCCAACCAGGGAATATGTAGGGAAATGTGCAGCCCTTTTTGAGTTACAGAGGTTAGGGTTCACGATTTCTGACCTACTTGGAACAGGATATAGCTATAAATAAACATAAAAGTAGACAGATTGCATATAAACCCCATATGAGGAGGAGCATTATTGACAACGTTTCGCATATATCTTCATCAGGCTTGATGAAGCTATATGCGAAACGTGTTTAATAAAGGGCTCCAAACCCACAGGGTACCGCTTCCTGATCATTACAGGGTGTTTTAAAAAAGTGTACCAATTTTAAATGCATGATATATATTTTTTTTTTATAACCTACACCATTCTCATTTTCAGTATTCGGTGATAACATGATGCTACTTAAGATCAGTGAAATACAAGTCGCTATTTGTAATGGTTTTGGCAGTAGAGCATAAATTTAAATTGCCCAATTCTGGTATGACAGCAAATATTATCTCACGGCCCATCGTCGGCTATCAGAGCAATGCTGGAAATGCTGAGAAACCTTTTTTGAAAGCATTATGAGAGCAAGGGTAGGCGACCTTAAGTTGATTTGACCAATTGGTCCCAATCGGGCCCCTCGCCTAAGGGCAATCAGCACTGTGCGTGACCCCTGGTGCACAGGGCGCTAGGGTAACCAACTCTATCTGCCGGATAATGTGTTCTGGTGGTTGACAACACCGTAAAATTATCAAAATTTCAAAAAAGGAATCTGAAATATTCACTTTGATCGTTAGTGCTACCATATCAGCCCCAAAATGATTCTACAGTCCTTGGTTGTGAACCACGAATGTTCTCAAATGGGCCCATAGTTTTTGCAGGAGTCGTCAAGAATCTCAGATCATTGCAAGTCGGTGCGTAATTCTTGTTGATGGGAAAGGGCAAGAATACTGTTCACAGCACACACAAGGACAACTGTCGTACCTAAGAACAGAACAGGTATTGAACAACAGAATCAACAACGAACAGTGATGTATGGTTTGCTATCATACCAGAAATGGACAATTTTGATTTTATGCTCTACTGTAAAAAACATTTTAGCTAACGACTTATATATTCACTGATATTAAACATTTTAGCTAACGACTTATATATTCACTGATATTAAACATTTTAGCTAACGACTTATATATTCACTGATATTAAACATTTTAGCTAACGACTTATATATTCACTGATATTAAACATTTTAGCTAACGACTTATATATTCACTGATATTAAATAGCAACATGATATCACCAAATACTTAAAATAAGAATGGTATAGGTTATATAAAAACGAAATATCATACATTTAAAATAGGTACACTTTTTTTAAACACCCTGTATATCCCACATATATTTCACAGGTGCTTCTGTAATACGGATGATGAACCACTTCCTGACCGAGTCTACCTTCAGAAAGGGCATCACCAACTACCTCAGAGATATGTATGTGTGTCGTCTTCTGTGTGTGCAAGACATTACATCGCTACTATGACTTTTGTTTCGTCTATGCATATTTATAAGTGGTATCTGAAAGGGGTGTTTCCGGGTGGATGGGACTCGATAGCCTTGCCGGGCAACCTACCTAGGGGAAAAAACCCGACACAAATTACCGATGGGCGACACGCTAATCGGTGCCACTTACAGGTGGCGATTTCTATAACAGATATAACAGATATATAACGTTTCAATTGACATTGTCAACATCCGATTACGCATTTATTTTCTGTTTCCTGGCTATTATTTGACGATTATGAAAGTCAGAGGGGTGATTGAGATAGTCTTTACCCTCATAATTCCCACTGATCCTATGCATGTTTGGCCTCTTCTGTTTACAAGACTCCTTCATATTATCGTCTACATTTGCTACTTAACCTTGTTTCAAGTAAGTAGTCCAGCAATCATGAATCCCTAGCCTCTGTAACTCAAAAGTTATGAAACAAATTATCTGTAAATGTCCACTATCTAACAAATTATCTGTAAATGTCCACTATCTAACAAATCCCCCTTACCCTTATATATTTATATTATTACACTTTTCTGCCATTCATCAGGGCTTCTCTCTTTTTTAATGATGGATTTTAGTAGCTCAGAGACCATTTTCACTCCTATGTCACCGGAGGCTTAATCTCGGCGACAATGTCACAGCACCCTGCAGCTTTGCTGTCCTTCATTCAATGTATTGCACTGCTTACAACAGCTGGTGTTATCAAAGGGGGGAGGGGGGGGTGCAAAATATTGGCTTTTCGTAATTAAGCTACTCTTTGTTCCACTCAAACTCTACGTTGAGTAATATTGTGTAGTGTACCTTACATGGCAAGCATTTCTGATTTCTTTGTGAGCGTAAACAACTGTCCCATTATCATTCCTGACGCACTGTTCTCCTTCAACATCTCTACTGTTATATTTAACTTGCTTAGCTAAGTTGAAGATCTCATTGGGATTTTATGCATTACACACTTGGCCAATTACCAAGTGCTGCATAATTGTCTTTGCCTTGTACATTTTTTATTTTTTTTTTTTTTGGGGGGAGGGGGGTGCAATTGGCTTAGCCGCCGGATATTCCTCCATATAGCTTTGGAAATGTCTGTTGGAATTACAAGGGTAAAGACTATGTTTGGGGGGGGAGGGGGTGCAATTCGCTTAGCCGCCGGATATTCCTCCATATAGCTTTGGAAATGTCTGTTGGGATTACAAGGGTAAAGACTATCTCCATTAAGCCTCTGATTTATGTTCACCCTTTTTAATTCAGATAAAATTGTTTACTAATATCCAAAATACAATGCCAAATTCCTGTCATAATCCTCAAGGGGTTAGGTGGAACTGAATGAAATCGAAAAGTTATGGAGAGAGTTCATAATTTTAGAGTTATATTATACCTACCAGATACATGCTGGATACCACTTGTATTATGCAGTACACATATTTCTGTATGTACAGTTGCCCACATACGTTTTCGTCATGATTGTATATATGAAACTAAAATTAATATGAATGACCTACGAGTGTGGTTTATTTTAATTATCAGTTGACTGATCAGATGAGTTACCACTGCATAAGAAACTACACTTGTAATTCAATCATGTGCATTATAATTCCATGTATAAAATCACGAAGATGAACAGAACAGATGTTGGCAACTGTAATTTTAGAGTGCACTTCAGTCAAACATAATCACTTTCACTTAAATTTGATATTCGCTGATCTATTAAATGAGAGGAATACAAATATTGTAGAGGATTGAGTATAGCATCTAAACCAAACCAGTTATGCTCACACACGAAATCACCCCTTAGTTCTATGACATATAGGATCTCTTACAATATGACATAGTAACATTCTTGCATTCAAGGTAGTTATGTCTAGGAATTGTGTTCTCTCTCCTAATGTGTCTAATGTGTAATGTGTCTCCTAATGTGTCACAGGTCTTGTACACTTCTGACATTATACAGGGCGAGATGCCGTTTATATGTTTGTGTATTTAATGGAATGAAATACAAACTTAAACTATGATTTTGAATTGTAAAACCTGCTTGCCATTTTAGTATAAATGAGTAGGTACAATAATACACTTTACAATATCCGTGTTTTAGGTGGATGTGTGGGGAACTGTACCGGTTCCTCGGGCATACATCACACATCTTATTATCCATATTACCTCTTACAAGATACCAGGATGCATTTAATTTACGTTTCCGGCTATTATTAGACGATTTTAATCAGATTAGGAAGGGTATATGGAAGTCATAGCGTCAATTCAGACAGTCTTTATTCTTAAAATGCCCACAGATTCTTCCTAAGTTGCATTAAATCTTCTGATGATAGCTATAATAAACTGTCAAAATGCGTCATAATTTTGGAAGTGTTAATCCAAGCATATACACATGCATATTATATAGATATCGTTTTGTCCCGACCAAGGCTCACACATACTGTAGAACATCGGGTTGACTACCGAGCGTTCATATCCGGTATATACCCCAAGAAGTCATCAAACCTTATAAGCCCTTTCAGTACCGGTGAGGTCATTTGTTTTCCTTTAGCTTGAGCTACATTTAGACGCATTTGTGAAGCTTAGGAAGGTATATAGTAGCTAAAAGGATGAATTCAGATAGTGTATAGCCTTTTATTTTGGTAAACATCCTTCATAAGCTGAAGGATAAAATCGTTTAATAGTTGCCAGAAAATTATGAAAAGGATGTCACGGTATTATAAATATATCAATATCCACCATGAATATTTATCATTGCAATCCATCACGCACTTGCAAACATATTTACCAGAGCACATGCAGCTCTGCCCGGACATACGGTGTGTATATACATTATATACAATATATATGCAATATATATACAGTATAATTATATATATATATATATATATATATATATATATATATATATATATATATATATATATATATATATATATATATATATATATATATATATATATATAATATATATATATATATATATATATATATATATATTATATATATATATATATATATATATAGTTAAAAGGAAATTCGCATCTCCAAAATAAGAATGCCAAAGGTCTGCGAATCTTCACGAGTCTGCTATTGTGTTGACAGGGCATACTCCTCGGCGACCCAAGACGACCTATGGGATCACCTAACCCAAGCTGGTCACCAGGACGGGACCCTGAACCCTGACGTGACGGTCAAGGTCATTATGGACACCTGGACGCTACAGATGGGCTACCCTGTGGTCACCGTCACCAGGTACCCTAATGATGTGACTGGCATCGCTCTCCAGGTTAGTATAAGTAACACCCCGTTCTTAACATTAACCTCTATAACTCGAGTTATCAACTAATATTTCTAGCATTTAGGAAAGGTCTGTCAGGGAATAGGTGTGGAAATTTACAGCCCATTTACTCTTGCCCTTTGTAAGTTATAGAAGTTAAGGCTCACGATTTCTATCCTACCTACTTGGAACAGGGACAGGGTATAGTACATTTTTTGTTTTTTTCTATATTCCAACTACTCCCTCTCGGGCATAGGCTGAGAGCCTGTACTGTACATTCCACCGCTCAACACGGTGAAGCCCGTGAGGTCTTGTTCCAGTCTGGGGAGTGAGACATGTGAAGCATCCATTCATGGCTCGAAGCAGCTCCATCTCTGAAGCGGCTGGTTGCTTCGTTCAAGTGCTTCACTGTCTCATCCTCCAGACTCAGACCCTCACTCTAAGAACGCCACCTATTGAGCAGTGAACTCACTAGGCATTGTCCCCCTGTAACATATTTTGAATATGGGAATATTCATACAGTGTTATTTAATCAGGGAACAATGAGGGTATTTTTTTGGCATTTCGGTGGGCTTTGTAGTAATGCACTGATACTAGGTACAGCAAATTCAATCCCAATAATATCTTCCCATTGACATATCGGGATTTGAACCCGGGTCCATTGGATTACCAATCCAGTGGCATGACCACTCCAACACACCTCCCCTTGGATGCCATATGTCCCTAGTCCACTCATAAACATTCGTGGACCCCCCCTATATTCTGCAATTGTACTATCTGTAATGATTTTCGGATAATTCGTGCTTCTCAAAAAATAGCATATACAGTTTTGAATTTGATGCACAGAAAATTATAATTATATATTCGCTTCCAGAGAAATAAATAAAAAATGAATAATAGGTGAAGTCCACGAATATATATAATTGTGCTAGAAACTATGGTATGGGACTGTATATGACAATGATATAAGAGTAACTCTCAGAAATTCTGACAAGGTAAATCAGTTTTGTTATTTACTCAGAGGTTAACTCCTTGAGGAATGTCTCGTTTCAACAATGTATTCTGTCTATAAGAAGACGATTTTATTCAGTTAAAAAGGAATTTTGGGATTTAGAGGGATAATTGGCATAGTTATTATCACCTTGACTACTAGAGGGCCTTCCAAACCCTAAACAATCGTCTAAAGATAGCCACAATTAAATGTTAAAATGCGTCATGATCTCCAAGGGGTTAAATCAAGATTAGGGAAAACTAATGTATGTTTGTTTTCCCTTGGATTTGTAAGATTAAGTTTGGAGCTTCAACTTGCATTTTTCATAAATGTGTAGTTTGCATATCATCCAGCCTCACCAACTTTTCATTCAAACCACTCTTATCACTCCAAGGATGAGAGACTCTCGAACACTTACCTCTGTATCTCACAACCGATTACAGTAATCAAGCTACAATTTGGGAAGGGTCATCCAGTAAATAGGTTTGAATGTTTATAACCCATTTGCACTAGGCCTTTTTGAGCTACAGAATGTTAGACAGTTCCCCAAACCGTCCAAGCAGCCTTGCAGATATTCAGCGCAGCACATGATTCCTAACATCATGTCCATGAAGATCTCCAAACCACCCACAGTCACCTCCACCCAGAAGGCACGTCACATGCCTCATTCGACCAAGCCCCTCCTCATCCTCATAGATGGTGATGATCATGATTCCCCTTCATCACTTTCAGTTGCCTGAAAGAGGGCGGAGTGTAAGCATTTTCCCTGGCCTCCTAATGGACAAGCCAAGGCAATTCAGAAGATGCTGGAGAAAATTTTTGACCTTCACATTGGCCAAGACGCTCGCCCAGCCTCCCGACTGATTGGCCAAGACAGACAGGTTTAAAAGTACCAGAGGTTCATTCCAAAACACAGATTAAGAAACCATTTAGAAGATCCTGGAAGCACTCTGATTGGCTGGCGGAAAACCACTTGATCCATCAAAGGAGTAAATAAGGCCCCGGAACCAACCCAAAGTCAGGCAGTCGCTGAACCCGACTTCCCCTCCTCTGCAGCACCAGCAGTGAACTTCTTCTCCTTCTGCACCATTCGAGGTGTGCATTGGTGAACTCAGTTCAGTGGACGAGAGCACAAATAGAGGTTATACGAAAAAGGACTATTTGACAGAATTAGAAGAGATAAATATTAGACAAAGTACCTCGTGCCCCCGGCAGCCACTTATGACTTTAACCTCTGCAGCCGAGTGCGCAGAGGTGCTAGAGCTCCGAGTCCTCGTAAGTAGTCATAACCTGGGAGCCCTTGACACCTTCTTCGAAGAATTGACCTGGCACTGGGAGGTGGAGCTCCCGAAGCTGCTGGAGCCCAAGACTGTGACAGCCACCCGAGTTCCCCTTTGGTATTATTGACCCAGCTGCCTCTGATGACACCAGTGTGTGGTGCTGTTACCAACGCCCTGAGAGGTCCTGCTGTCTACGCCCTGTGTGTGGCCCTGCTGCCGATGCCTTTGTGTGTGGCCCATTTGATGAAGAGCCGATAGACCCTGCTGCTACCCCTCCGGGAGTTGCCCTACTGACGAAGTGCCGACCCTGGCAAACGACGCCCTGGTCCTGTCGGGCTGCCCCACTTTCTTTGAACTACCTCTTATTAGAACCACTAATAGAATTGTTAGACGATTGATAGAACACTATAATGGAAGTGCTGCTAGGGCCTTTAAGGGAGACCAATCTGCTGTTTCCTGAGTCCATATAAGTTATATTTTGATCACAATACCTGTAACTTGCTTCATTCAGCAAACTGCAGTTCAGCTTAGAGTCAAAACCAATTAATTAATTAGTTAATTTAATTGCTTGCTGTTCCCTGAACCCAAGCGCTTCCTGGTCCCTAAACCCAAGTTGCCGAGCTAGGAAATATGACTTATCTGAAAGATAGATACTTGCTGTTCCTATGAACCCAAGTAGTGATAGCTAGCTAACTTTATACCTAATTAGCTCAGTGCATGCAGGGTTTAGTTGTTGGTATATCAAAGTGTTAAGGTTGAGGTTGGTGTCTGCTGTTCCCATGAAACCAAGCAAGACCAAATGATTAAGATATAATCATATCCTACTGTGGTTATCCGGAATAGAAAACCAATATTAACTGTTGTTATTCATGAGAGTGTGAACGGCCACGTTTTGTCCAGGTAGAGCAAGATTATTGTATTCAATAAAGTTATAATAATGTCTGAGGTCGCAAGAGGTCCTGTTTGTGATATGACTTAAAGTTGTAATGTATATTGTTGCAGTGTATTGTCTACGTGTATTTCGTGTACACATTTACCCTTATATTTAATATACCAGTTTTATGTACATGTTTTTCTTTGCTTGACATATCCAGCTGAATACTATACAATCCTGGCCTTAAATAGATGCCTAACACAAAGGTTAGGATTCACGATTTCAGGCTTTCCTATTTGGAACAGGGTATAGTAGTCTCCGACATTAATCGTTGTGAACCTCTTGCTCACAGGAACGCTTCTTGCTAACAGCCCCAGAGAACTCTACTACGGATGACCACACCTACAGCTGGTGGATCCCTCTTTCCTTCACATCAGCCAACGATCCAGACTTCACACAGACACAAGTAAATCAATCATATTAATTAATATTGTTCATAACCCATTAATTACCAGTGACGTCCTTATCATTATATTCTGACAATTATTAGGAGATTATATTCAGCTTCAGTAGAACGTCTACCAATTAAATGCTACCGACTATCTCAGTTGTTGTTGTTGTTCCCCAAGCTGCCTGGCCGAACAGCGCCAAGGCCCCGAGCAAGGCCAAGGCCATAACCGAGCGCCCCCACAGAACCCTCCCTGCTGACCACAATAAAGCCTGGGTGACCGAAGCCACTCCATGGCGGGGAGCTGAGGAGGGTGCGGAAACGCCCAGGAAACCAAAGACCCACCCAGGGCCCTGTGCCCCTCAGCAATTATGAAGAGAAAGTTGAGGGGCAAAGGAAAAATGTGACGCTTTGGCTTCCAATCTTGGTAGATTGGGAGGTCAATCCACAGAAGAGACGCCGTCACTTGAGATCTAGAAAATATATAAGTAAAAGGAACAGTCAGAGTAAGCTTTGGGTATGGCAGAGATCGCTCAGTTCTCACTCTGATAGACCAGCCCATCACCAAATGACTAAAACCCAATCCTCTCAGCATCAGCTAGGAAAGGCCCTAAAAAGCCACCTTTGGCGGGGGATAGCTCCCCTATTTAAACCCCTTTCGGAGTTGGGCACCCGCCTTTCGGGGTTGGGCACCCGCCTACTATCTCAGTTGATCCTTTTAGCTACTATATATTCTTCCTAGGCTTCATAAAATCGTCCAAATGCAGATGAAATAAAACATAAGGACGTCACCGGTACTGAAGGAGTTAACACTAATAAGCCCCAAATGAAATTAATGAAAGCAGTATGGAAGTGAAGAAGTCCTTGCATGACAGTGTGGTAATCCCGACACTGACTTACGGAAGCGAAGCATGGACGTTGGTTGAGAGACTCAGACCAAGAGTGAGAGCAGTGGAAATGAATTACTTAAGGAGTGCGTGCAGAGTTACATGGAGGGATAGACAGATTAATGATGAAGTAAGAAGGAGGTGTGGTGTGGAGGTAGATGTGCTGGAAAGTGTGCAAAGGAACAACTTGAGATAGTTCGGCCATATGGAAAGTATGGAAAGCGAGAGAATGACTAAGAGGGTGTACGAGAGCGAGGTGGAGGGTCAGAGAGGGAGAGGTAGACCGAATGAGAGGTGGAAGGATGGAGTGAGGAAGTACATGAACGAAGGCGGTGCTGGTTGGGGGGAGGGGCGTCGACTGACTGGGGACAGAGGTGAATGGGGGCAGTTCGTTCGTGGTCACCCCTTCGGGGATCACAGCGTCAGGCAATAGATAGATAGATAGATGTGATCCTCTCGGGATTAGAACCCAGGACACCACATACAGAACTGATACGCTCCCAACCATTACACCATCAAGACAGTTAATGGTTCATAAAAGAGGCTTTGGCAATATATAATTGGATAGGTTAGATCAGCAGTACGATCTATTTGCATGTACACTCGGATGTCATAGTCTCTAGCTCACTCATAAATAGTCGTGGACTTTACCTATTTATTAGTATGGGAGTGCATCTCTGGAAGCGAATTTATGAATATACCTTTCAATAAATCAACTACACAACTATATACAATATTTATTGACAAGCAATCTCTATCCAAAAATTAATTCCAAATAGTTAGAATTGCATAACAAGGCAGGGAGTCTACGAATTCTTATGAGTGGGCTAGAAACTATCCGAGAGAACATTAAACTTAAAATAAAATGACAATGGTAATATTTAATTAGATAAGTTGGATCACCTAGATAATATACGGTCAAGTAAGATTAAATTAACATGGGAAATAGTGAATATGAGTTAGGTTAGACTAGGCACAAAAATGAGGTTGTAATAATTTGGAACAGAAAACATAATTTGAAATAGAAGGAATTTGTTCTTATTGTTCTGGACCCCCTTCTCCTTCATGTTTAACCCCATCACTTACGTCGAGATTCTAAGACATTCATCCCATTAGTTTTACGATATGAAGACCTTTTGTCCTATATAGTTTTCAATTTTAAGACCTTTCACACCATTTAGGTGCTGATTATTTATTGACGACCGTAAGCGAGCCTGCATTTTTTTAGGAACCGGTGTTTGGTTTGAGACATTTTGCTACCTAATAAATATATATTGAAGGGAGGTCTTGGAGGTGTGTGTCTTTAATCATGATAGAGGTCTGAAGAGCAAAACAACAAATAATATATATATATATATATATATATAGTGTAATTAACAATATTTGTTAAAGAAATATATAAAACATTACATAATCCTGCCACCCTTTACAATAATTGGGTGATATCATATTGTAAAGATATCATCAACTTAATATGTCTATCACAGCCCATTCAACGTCTACCACCAAACATCACCATGGCCAAATATGTCTATCACAGCCCATTCAACGTCTACCACCAAACATCACCATGGCCAAATATGTCTATCACAGCCCATTCAACGTCTACCACCAAACATCACCATGGCCAAATATGTCTATCACAGCCTATTCAACATCTACCACCAAACATCACCATGGCCAAATATGTATATCACAGCCCATTCAACGTCTACCTACAAACATCACCATGGCCAAATATGTCTATCACAGCCCATTCAACGTCTACTACCAAACATCACCATGGCCAAATATGTCTATCACAGCCCATTCAACGTCTACCACCAAACATCACCATGGCCAAATATGTCTATCACAGCCCATTCAATGTCTACCACCAAACATCACCATGGCCAAATATGTCTATCACAGCCCATTCAACGTCTACCACCAAACATCACCATGGCCAAATATGTCTATCACAGCCCATTCAATGTCTACCACCAAACATCACCATGACCAAATATGTCTATCACAGCCCATTCAACGTCTACCACCAAACATCACCATGGCCAAATATGTCTATCACAGCCCATTCAATGTCTACCACCAAACATCACCATGGCCAAATATGTCTATCACAGCCCATTCAACGTCTACCACCAAACATCACCATGGCCAAATATGTGTATCACAGCCAATTCAACGTCTACAACCAAACATCACCATGGCCAAATATGTCTATCACAGCCCATTCAACGTCTACCACCAAACATCACCATGGCCAAATATGTCTATCACAGCCCATTCAACGTCTACCACCAAACATCACCATGGCCAAATATGTCTATCACAGCCCATTCAACGTCTACCACCAAACATCACCATGGCCAAATATGTCTATCACAGCCCATTCAACGTCTACCACCACACATCACCATGGCCAAATATGTCTATCACAGCCCATTCAACGTCTACCACCAAACATCACCATGGCCAAATATGCCTATCACAGCCCATTCAACGTCTACCACCAAACATCACCATGGCCAAATATGTCTATCACAGCCCATTCAACGTCTACCACCAGACATCACCATGGCCAAATATGTCTATCACAGCCTATTCAACATCTACCACCAAACATTACCATGGCCAAATATGTCTATCACAGCCCATTCAACGTCTACCACCAAACATTACCATGGCCAAATATGTCTATCACAGCCCATTCAACATCTACCACCAGACATCACCATGGCCAAATATGTCTATCACAGCCCATTCAACGTCTACCACCAAACATCACCATGGCCACATATGTCTATCACAGCCCATTCAACGTCTACCACCAAACATCACCATGGCCAAATATGTCTATCACAGCCCATTCAATGTCTACCACCAATCCAAGGCCAAATATGTCTATCACAGCCCATTCAACGTCTACCACCAAACATCACCATGGCCAAATATGTCTATCACAGCCCATTCAACGTCTACCACCAAACATCACCATGGCCAAATATGTCTATCACAGCCCATTCAACGTCTACCACCAAACATCACGATGGCCAAATATGTCTATCACAGCCCATTCAACGTCTACCACCAAACATCACCATGGCCAAATATGTCTATCACAGCCCATTCAACGTCTACCACCAAACATCACCATGGCCAAATATGTCTATCACAGCCCATTCAACGTCTACCACCAAACATCACGATGGCCAAATATGTCTATCACAGCCCATTCAACGTCTACCACCAAACATCACCATGGCCAAATATGTCTATCACAGCCCATTCAACGTCTACCATCAAACATCACCATGGCCAAATATGTCTATCACAGCCCATTCAACGTCTACCACCAAACATCACCATGGCCAAATATGTCTATCACAGCCCATTCAACGTCTACCACCAAACGTCACCATGGCCAAATATGTCTATCACAGCCCATTCAACGTCTACCACCAAACATCACCATGGCCAAATATGTCTATCACAGCCCATTCAACGTCTACCACCAAACATCACCATGGCCAAATAATCAGTTTCCTACCACCCTTAATTTTGTATTTACTAACTACTCATTTTCCAATGTATAACTTAGAAAACTTGCCTTTTAATCACTTAAATGAGAGGGAATTTTTACTATATTTAAATGAACTTAGCCATACTACTGATGGCGGTTGCATTCCTTTAGATTTTCTCAATGAAACGTATTTCAATTCATTCACCTATAATAACGATCCTGATTACTTTTTGCTTAACTCACTTAATGGGAGCGTCCGCCATATTTTTCAAAATGGTCCGATAATGTGTATACAGGTGATAGCTACCACTTCTAGGAACAAGATATCCACAAATTAATAAAATCGAACCAATTATTTTTTCGCTACCTCGAATTTTCGCAATTCTTGCAAATTTGCTAACCGCTATAAGAAGTTGTATGGCCACCCCCATTAAGGGGAGTAAGGCGTCCGGCAATAGATAGATAGATAGATATTATATAAGAAGTATATTTTTGGTCCAATTTTAATAAGTAGGATATCATTGGAAAGAGGGGAAAATGCAATACATATTTGGGAAAGATTTTTGATACACCCTTTAGTTTTGCCGTTGTATGAATAATAAATGTTGCATATTCCTGAATTTGCAAAATGTATTATTCATATAACGGCAAAACTAAAGGGTGTGTCAAAAATCCGTCACATCATTTTATGTCATTTTCTTCGCTCTTTCCAATGATATCTTATTTATTCAGATTGGTCCAAAAATAATAAAGTTTTAGCAGTTTTAAAATTGCTACCATGGAATCAAGATATGGATTAGGTTAGCATCTTACATAAGAGATAAATCAAACATAGCCGATTTTTTAAAAATGCCTCAACTTATATTTATTATCCAAATACAACAACTAGCAGCTTGTTAAAAAAATAGTAATTTACATGAAAACAGGTAATATAGTATATATTTTGTCCAAATACCCATACACAGAATATAATATGTTCATACCATCGATAGTATTTTATAGCCACAAGCTGTCAATTTGTGCATTATTAACATTATTTATATTATATTTTAAGTATGCACAACCATCATGAATGTAGAAACTCACTTGTGTAATTAAACATAATGTGCCTCTTAAGAGAGTCCCGTGTTCTCAAAAGGCTCAGCCATAATAACCCCATTGCGTTATATCTATATCACAACTTATGTATATATGTATTGGCTAAATAAACAAAATTCAATTTCAATTTCAAAATAAATTTCAATCCAGGCCAAGATCTGGATGAGTGAGTCAGACAAAGTGGTGATCCTGACGGGGCTGCCTGATCCCGACCAGTGGCTGCTGTTCAACCTGCAGCAGACGGGCTTCTACCGAGTGAACTACGACGAGAACAACTGGGAGCTGCTGGTGGCACAACTGGTGGAGGATCACGAGGTCATCCATGTTAACAGTCGGGCGCAACTTATTGATGATGCTCTCAATTTGGCTCGTGCAGGTGAATGATACAACTTATTGATGATGCTATTAACTTGGCTTGTGCAGGTGAATGATACAATTTATTGATGATGCTCTTAACTTGGCTTGTGCAGGTGAATGATACAACTTATTGATGATGCTCTTAACTTGGCTTGTGCAGGTGCATGATACAACTTATTGATGATGATGCTCTTAACTTGTCTGGTGCAGGTGAATGATACAACTTATTGATGATGCTCTTAACTTGGCTTGTGCAGGTGAATGATACAACTTATTGATGATGATCTTAACTTGTCTGGTGCCGGTGAATGATACAACTTATTGATGATGCTCTTAACTTGTCTGGTGCAGGTGAATGATACAACTTATTGATGATGCTCTTAACTTGGCTTGTGCAGGTGAATGATACAACTTATTGATGATGCTCTTAACTTGGCTTGTGCAGGTGCATGATACAACTTATTGATGATGATGCTCTTAACTTGTCTGGTGCAGGTGAATGATACAACTTATTGATGATGCTCTTAACTTGGCTTGTGCAGGTGAATGATACAACTTATTGATGATGATCTTAACTTGTCTGGTGCCGGTGAATGATACAACTTATTGATGATGCTCTTAACTTGTCTGGTGCAGGTGAATGATACAACTTATTGATGATGCTCTTAACTTGGCTTGTGCAGGTGAATGATACAACTTATTGATGATGCTCTTAACTTGTCTGGTGCCGGTGAATGATACACCTTATTGATGATGCTCTTAACTTGTCTGGTGCCGGTGAATGATACAACTTATTGATGATGCTCTTAACTTGGCTTGTGAAGGTGAATGATACAACTTATTGATGATGCTCTTAACTTGTCTGGTGCCGGTGAATGATACAACTTATTGATGATGCTCTTAACTTGTCTGGTGCCGGTGAATGATACAACTTATTGATGATGCTCTTAACTTGGCTTGTGAAGGTGAATGATACAACTTATTGATGATGCTCTTAACTTGTCTGGTGCCGGTGAATGATACAACTTATTGATGATGCTCTTAACTTGTCTGGTGCCGGTGAATGATACAACTTATTGATGATGCTCTTAACTTGGCTTGTGAAGGTGAATGATACAACTTATTGATGATGCTCTTAACTTGGCTTGTGAAGGTGAATGATACAACTTATTGATGATGCTCTTAACTTGTCTGGTGCCGGTGAATGATACAACTTATTGATGATGCTCTTAACTTGGCTTGTGAAGGTGAATGATACACCTTATTGATGATGCTCTTAACTTGTCTGGTGCCGGTGAATGATACAACTTATTGATGATGCTCTTAACTTGGCTTGTGAAGGTGAATGATACAACTTATTGATGATGCTCTTAACTTGTCTGGTGCCGGTGAATGATACAACTTATTGATGATGCTCTTAACTTGTCTGGTGCCGGTGAATGATACAACTTATTGATGATGCTCTTAACTTGGCTTGTGAAGGTGAATGATACAACTTATTGATGATGCTCTTAACTTGTCTGGTGCCGGTGAATGATACAACTTATTGATGATGCTCTTAACTTGTCTGGTGCCGGTGAATGATACAACTTATTGATGATGCTCTTAACTTGGCTTGTGAAGGTGAATGATACAACTTATTGATGATGCTCTTAACTTGTCTGGTGCCGGTGAATGATACAACTTATTGATGATGCTCTTAACTTGGCTTGTGAAGGTGAATGATACAACTTATTGATGATGCTCTTAACTTGTCTGGTGCCGGTGAATGATACAACTTATTGATGATGCTCTTAACTTGGCTTGTGAAGGTGAATGATACAACTTATTGATGATGCTCTTAACTTGTCTGGTGCCGGTGAATGATACAACTTATTGATGATGCTCTTAACTTGGCTTGTGAAGGTGAATGATACAACTTATTGATGATGCTCTTAACTTGGCTTGTGAAGGTGAATGATACAACTTATTGATGATGCTCTTAACTTGGCTTGTGAAGGTGAATGATACAACTTATTGATGATGCTCTTAACTTGTCTGGTGCCGGTGAATGATACAACTTATTGATGATGCTCTTAACTTGGCTTGTGAAGGTGAATGATACAACTTATTGATGATGCTCTTAACTTGGCTTGTGAAGGTGAATGATACAACTTATTGATGATGCTCTTAACTTGGCTTGTGAAGGTGAATGATACAACTTATTGATGATGCTCTTAACTTGTCTGGTGCCGGTGAATGATACAACTTATTGATGATGCTCTTAACTTGGCTTGTGAAGGTGAATGATACAACTTATTGATGATGCTCTTAACTTGGCTTGTGAAGGTGAATGATACAACTTATTGATGATGCTCTTAACTTGGCTTGTGAAGGTGAATGATACAACTTATTGATGATGCTCTTAACTTGACTGGTGCCGGTGAATGATACAACTTATTGATGATGCTCTTAACTTGGCTTGTGAAGGTGAATGATACAACTTATTGATGATGCTCTTAACTTGGCTTGTGAAGGTGAATGATACAACTTATTGATGATGCTCTTAACTTGACTTGTGCAGGTGAATGAAATATTATACTAATTATTAATGATGCTCTTAACCCTTTCAAGATTATATTACACATTTGTTATAATATTGTGTCTATTGCTAGACGATAGTATGCAGATTAGGAAGGGTATGTGGAAGTTAAGTGAGATAGATTTGGTCCGTATAATTCCCACAGATCGTTCCTAAGCTTCACAAAATCGTTTAATTATAGCCGGAATAAACTGTCAATATGTGTCATTTGTGTGTTTGTGTTCCATGATGTACGGTCGCGCTAATAAGTCATGTCCCAGCTGTCATTACGTTTGGCTCACTCTGTGTTGTATTAATGTCTGTCAGATGTTGAATATGGTGGGTAAGTGTAGGAACACCAGCCGTCCGGCTGGCTCAGTTGATAGCGTGCCTGATTCCCATCTTGAAGGTCTCGCGTTCAATCCCCGCTCAGATTGAAAAGTTTTTCTGGGATATAGCCGGCGGTTACCATCTCCCCATGAGCAAGGGGGATGGGTAATGGTCTCTGGTAGACTAAAGAACGCCAAGCGCTTGTGAATCCTCGAAGGAGGAGATACAGGCACTATATAAGTAACCAGAAGATTATTATTATTATTTATTATTATATTTCACTAGATATGAAGAAATGAAGCTTAGATATTGCTGATACCAATTATTGATCAAAACATAATTGGTGCCGGGACATCACTTATTAGCGCGACTGTACAGTCGCGCTAATAAGTCATGTCCCAGCTGTCATGACGTTTGGCTTGCTCTGTGCTGTATTAACCTATCTGCGGCGAGACTCCGATTCGTTAAACATCATGTGGGGCTAAGCTATTGCATTAATTTCTGACGAAAATCATAATTTTCCGATAAATATCGTTATTACTTATTCATATGCGCCTATTTTATGTTTAATATGAAGACAGTTACATGTTACAACAATAAAACAAGTGGGAATAGTATTTGGGGGGTGACAAACACGAAATATTGCCGAGCATTCATGGAGTTGACAGAGAGCGAGAGTACACCCTCCCTCCACGAGCTCTCGAGAAAAATAGGTGATAATTGAGAGGGAGGGGAAAGGGGGGAAGGGGGGAATTTGGACACATGTGGAGGAGTGCTAGGATGTATGGCGAGGAATTATCTCACATATTTAGACATTCCTTTGTTTTGAGTGACAGTGGGATGTTTGGAAAGGCTTTTTTTAGGCCATGGCTCAGATGAGGACGCTCGCCCTCCTAGGGTTCAGACTCATATGAGGACGCTAGCCGTTCCTGGGTTAATGTCTCTCAGATGTTGAATAGGGTGGGTAAGTGTAGGAATATGTTTATATATTTCACTCAATATGAAGAAATACAGCTTAGATATTGTGGATACCAATTATTGATCAAATCTATACTTGGTGCCGAGACATCACTTATTAGCGTGACTGTACATGAATATGAACCCCTTGAGGTTACACATTTTGACAATATATTCTGGCTATCATTAGATGATGTTATTTAGTTCTAGAAGGAATAGTGGGAGTCGGAGGGATGATTAAGATAGTTTTCACCCCTTTGATTGCTAGAGGGCCTTCCAAAGTGAGTAAAATCGCTTAAGTATAGCCATAATAAACTGTTCAAACGCGTCGTCACCCTCAAGGGGTTAAATTAAATTGTATATATTTTGTTTATGTGGATGAGGGAGACAAAAGGCAGAACTGCCTGTGACGAGTGCCTCCCCCATTTGAAAGAGTGACATGGCCAAAATCAAGGAATGTCCGAGCCAGAATGCCTTGACACACAGAGTTTGAAGCAATTTAAGTCATAGGATGAGGGGAAGATGGATTCAGGGATAGAGTTCCAGAGCTCAGCTGTTGAATAGAAGAAGGTTTGGGAATATCGTTTCACTCTTGGATTGGAGAGTTGCACAGAGTAGGGATGGGATTGTGTTGCAAGAGGTGTGCTACGCACTCAACGTACAGGAAGTGGTATACACTAAGAGAGCTCTGAGGAACATTGATTATTGTAATAGCGGTAGAATAGCGAGAGAGATGCAACACTGCGGCGAAGAGAGAGAGATTGCAAAGAGTCAGTTTACAGCAATGGTAAGCATTCGTGCATACAGATATGCTCACTAGAGACTCTATAGCATAAGAGAGGTCAGTCAGCCGCCATCTTGTTGTCACTGTAATTGGTCTTGGGTGTATACATATTTAGTGGATGTGATAGTACGTCCTAGCGTGTTCCACATGCTCGCAACAGGTCGTATACAGACTAATAACACACACAACAAAGTCACTTCAACAGCTTACTCTCTCTCTCCAACACCCTTCTCCTGGGAGGCTATGCATGCTGCCGGATCCCATGCCATGGCCCCGCCCACTGCCGGATCCCATGCCTTGTACAAATATTATATTAGATTAGATTAACCTAACTTAACTTAACCTAACCTAACCCTAATATAATATAATATAATATAACATAACACAAATAACAAAATAAAAATATAAAATACACTCGATCCAAGAGGGATCGAACGCTGGATTATCAGTGTGAGGGGCGAGAGCTCTACCAAATGAGCTACGGAGCGACTTAGCAGTATCGGTTTGAAGGTTTAAAGTACCGCGGTTGGGCAGGGGGGCGGGGCCAAGGCATGGGATCCGGCAGTGGGCTGGGCCAAGGCATGGGATCCGGCTGCGTACATGGCCTTCCCTTTCTCCTCTCCATAATATTTGAATAGTAGATACGAGGTGCCGTTGTAAAGACATATTTCTCAATACATTCACCTGACCTACAAGCCTGGCCATACAGATCGATTGTGAGATGTATTCTCCCTATTTATTAGTATTATTTAACTCTCATATTTACCAATCAAAGTTTTGGATTGTAGCTAATGATTAGGAGAACAATATTAGAGATCACACAAGGGATAAGCAAGTATTTCACCATTGTTGTTTGAAGGCAACGTTACTAACATTCGATCAGCTAGGCTACTGTCCCTTATTTGGTATCACTAGTTAATTTACAATTTACAACACTCTTAGCCTAAGTATTACCCCCTGCCTACTGCTTCATAACCTACAACACTCATTACTTCATTCATAGACTACAGTAGATCTGGACTTTGACACGGAAATGGAACTTTACAGTAAGGGACCCAAAATCGGAGAACGAACCCCCAAGTTCGAACCCCGAAACCGCGAAAATATCACATTTTCGCGGTTTCGAGGTTCGAACTTGGGGGTTCGTTCTCCGATTTTGGGTCCCTTGCTGCGAAGTTCCATTTCCGTGTCAAATCCAGATCTACTGTAGTTTATGCTTCGTTGTATTACTTTCTGCCTTCTGTAACATCACCTATAATACTCATAGTCACATTATTACAATTATTTACTTGCACCAACTCGATCATTATGACTGGGAGACGTGCGTGATTGTTTCACCTTGTTTTGCAATAATTATTTTCTTGCTGGGTATCTAGGGTATCTGAAGAGTTGCATAGTAGGTAGATATCGATCACTACACTTGTATGCCGTACATCACAGCATTGTTATGTTTATAGTATCATAATATATGAAGCACAAAATCCTGTATAGCTTAACGCCGATCAGGCGACTTAGCCTTTGAAAATATTTTGCCACACAACCTTAATCGTGACTTATAAAAATCAGTCCATCGTGATTTGAGTACTTACAAGACATGAGATTACCTGTACATTAATTAATAAACTTAAATAATCGTTACTAATACGAATTCGCTGAGATAATGGCGTAATCAAGTGTAGGTGGCGATATACTGTATACTAAGCGCCGAAAAGTCCAATCATGACAGAAGCACGGGCACCAAAATGGTGCCCACGAAAATCGACCAATCAGAAAACAGGTTCAAATACTGGCTGTCCCATTTCTCTGTTATACTATAGGGTTCCTATAGTCTATTTCTCTGTTATACTATAAGGTTCCTATAGTCTATTTCTCTGTTATACTATAGGGTTCCTATAGTCTATTTCTCTGTTATACTATAAGGTTCCTATAGTCTATTTCTCTGTTATAGGGTTCCTATAGTCTATTCTCTGTTATACTATAAGGTTCCTATAGTCTATTTTCTGTTATACTATAGGGTTCCTATAGTCTATTTCTCTGTTATACTATAAGGTTCCTATAGTCTATTTCTCTGTTATACTATAAGGTTCCTATAGTCTATTTCTCTGTTATACTATAGGGTTCCTATAGTCTATTTCTCTGTTATACTATAGGGTTCCTATAGTCTATTTCTTTGTTATACTATAGGGTTCCTATAGTCTATTTCTCTGTTATATATACTATAGGGTTCCTATAGTCTATTTCTCTGTTATACTATAGGGTTCCTATAGTCTATTTCTCTGTTATACTATAAGGTTCCTATAGTCTATTTCTCTGTTATACTATAAGGTTCCTATAGTCTATTTCTCTGTTATACTATAAGGTTCCTATAGTCTATTTCTCTGTTATACTATAGGGTTCCTATAGTCTGTTTATCTGTTATATATACTATAGGGTTCCTATAGTCTTTCTCTGTTATATAATATAGGGTTCCTATAGTCTATTTCTCTGTTATACTATAAGGTTCCTATAGTCTATTTCTCTGTTATACTATAGGGTTCCTATAGTCTGTTTATCTGTTATATATACTATAGGGTTCCTATAGTCTGTTTCTCTGTTATATATAATATAGGGTTCCTATAGTCTATTTCTCTGTTATACTATAGGGTTCCTATAGTCTATTTCTCTGTTATACTATAAGGTTCCTATAGTCTATTTCTCTGTTATACTATAAGGTTCCTATAGTCTATTTCTCTGTTATACTATAAGGTTCCTATAGTCTATTTCTCTGTTATACTATAAGGTTCCTATAGTCTATTTCTCTGTTATACTATAGGGTTCCTATAGTCTATTTCTCTGTTATACTATAAGGTTCCTATAGTCTATTTCTCTGTTATACATAAGGTTCCTATAGTCTATTTCTCTGTTATACTATAAGGTTCCTATAGTCTTTTCTCTGTTATACTATAGGGTTCCTATAGTCTATTTCTCTGTTATACTATAAGGTTCCTATAGTCTATTTCTCTGTTATACTATAAGGTTCCTATAGTCTATTTCTCTGTTATACTATAGGGTTCCTATAGTCTATTTCTCTGTTATATATACTATAGGGTTCCTATAGTCTATTTCTCTGTTATACTATAGGGTTCCTATAGTCAATTTCTCTGTTATACTATAAGGTTCCTATAGTCTATTTCTCTGTTATACTATAGGGTTCCTATAGTCTATTTCTCTGTTATACTATAAGGTTCCTATAGTCTATTTCTCTGTTATACTATAGGGTTCCTATAGTCTATTTCTCTGTTATACTATAAGGTTCCTATAGTCTATTTCTCTGTTATACTATAAGGTTCCTATAGTCTATTTCTCTGTTATACTATAAGGTTCCTATAGTCTATTTCTCTGTTATACTATAAGGTTCCTATAGTCTATTTCTCTGTTATACTATAGGGTTCCTATAGTCTATTTCTCTGTTATACTATAGGGTTCCTATAGTCTATTTCTCTGTTATATATACTATAGGGTTCCTATAGTCTATTTCTCTGTTATACTATAGGGTTCCTATAGTCTATTTCTCTGTTATACTATAAGGTTCCTATAGTCTATTTCTCTGTTATACTATAGGTTTTGGATTTACACTATTGTTTGACTGGGTTAATTCTGGCGCTCTTTCCAAACTAGCTGTTAAGGTCAATGGGATATGATCTTCATCTGTATATGTATACTGAATTTCCATATTTGTTATCATATCATGGAAATCAGCACTAGCTACGGTATGATCTAGCCAAGACGTTGAGCCCCATGCTGCACTGACACATGTGTAACTACTATGAGGGAGCATGAGCTGAGAAGAGATAATTAGATCATGCTCACCACAGAAGTTAGTCATATGACTAGCAAACAGAGAGTTACTCATGTCCTTCAGATTAGCATTCCAGTCCCCTATTACAGAGTAGCAGGTGGTATTTAGTTCTTGTAAAAGAGCACTTAGCTCTCCAAGGCATTCCAGGTATTGTTCTTCATTTTCATTACATTGATAGGGCAAGTACACACTAAGAATAACTACTTTCCGTTGGATATCTTCTATTTCTATACCTGTACACCATGGTAAATTTGTTACAAGTGGTTTAACCCGGCTGTCTAAAGAGTCCCTCCACAAAATAGCTACTCCTCCCGGTGGGTGACCTGCTACTAGACCATCCATAGCATCGGTTGTCGAGACCCCAAACCCATGAAAATTATCACAGATATTGTATTTTGTACTATTTTAATGTCTTGTCATGTTGCAAATTTGATTTTAAATAATATTTTGACATTTAACATATAGTTTCTTTATTCATGCAGAGTTTAGTAAAATTTGCCAGAACGTCCCGGACTTCCCAAACTTGACTACTTCCTTTAACGTGACGATAGTGCGTTGTTATATGTGCGATTAGTTTGCTTGGGAAACAGATTAACTTGCTCATGTAGTAATGTACACCCTATGTGGTGGATTGTGTTCTTTTATTTAATAATTTTCATTTTAGTAAACGTTGTTTCCACATAGCGATTTTGATAATTTAATTTGACTTTATATTGTCCTTGTCCCAATTTTGGTTTGTTTAGTTTGCAAGTTTTACATTTTAATACTATAGGGTTCCTATAGTCAATTTCTCTGTTATACTATAAGGTTCCTATAGTCTATTTCTCTGTTATACTATAGGGTTCCTATAGTCTATTTCTCTGTTATACTATAAGGTTCCTATAGTCTATTTCTCTGTTATACTATAGGGTTCCTATAGTCTATTTCTCTGTTATACTATAAGGTTCCTATAGTCTATTTCTCTGTTATACTATAAGGTTCCTATAGTCTAATTCTCTGTTATACTATAAGGTTCCTATAGTCTATTTCTCTGTTATACTATAAGGTTCCTATAGTCTATTTCTCTGTTATACTATAGGGTTCCTATAGTCTATTCTCTCTGTTATACTATAGGGTTCCTATAGTCTATTTCTCTGTTATATATACTATAGGGTTCCTATAGTCTATTCTCTGTTATACTATAGGGTTCCTATAGTCTATTTCTCTGTTATACTATAAGGTTCCTATAGTCTATTTCTCTGTTATACTATAGGGTTCCTATAGTCTATTTCTCTGTTATACTATAAGGTTCCTATAGTCTATTTCTCTGTTATACTATAAGGTTCCTATAGTCTATTTCTCTGTTATACTATAAGGTTCCTATAGTCTATTTCTCTGTTATACTATAAGGTTCCTATAGTCTATTTCTCTGTTATACTATAAGGTTCCTATAGTCTATTTCTCTGTTATACTATAGGGTTCCTATAGTCTATTTCTCTGTTATACTATAGGGTTCCTATAGTCTATTTCTCTGTTATACTATAGGGTTCCTATAGTCTATTTCTCTGTTATACTATAAGGTTCCTATAGTCTATTTCTCTGTTATACTATAAGGTTCCTATAGTATATTTCTCTGTTATACTATAAGGTTCCTATAGTCTATTTCTCTGTTATACTATAAGGTTCCTATAGTCTATTTCTCTGTTATACTATAGGGTTCCTATAGTCTATTTCTCTGTTATACTATAGGGTTCCTATAGTCTATTTCTCTGTTATACTATAGGGTTCCTATAGTCTATTTCTCTGTTATATATACTATAGGGTTCCTATAGTCTATTTCTCTGTTATACTATAGGGTTCCTATAGTCTATTTCTCTGTTATACTATAAGGTTCCTATAGTCTATTTCTCTGTTATACTATAGGGTTCCTATAGTCAATTTCTCTGTTATACTATAAGGTTCCTATAGTCTATTTCTCTGTTATACTATAGGGTTCCTATAGTCTATTTCTCTGTTATACTATAAGGTTCCTATAGTCTATTTCTCTGTTATACTATAGGGTTCCTATAGTCTATTTATCTGTTATACTATAAGGTTCCTATAGTCTATTTCTCTGTTATACTATAAGGTTCCTATAGTCTATTTCTCTGTTATACTATAAGGTTCCTATAGTCTATTTCTCTGTTATACTATAAGGTTCCTATAGTCTATTTCTCTGTTATACTATAGGGTTCCTATAGTCTATTTCTCTGTTATACTATAGGGTTCCTATAGTCTATTTCTCTGTTATATATACTATAGGGTTCCTATAGTCTATTTCTCTGTTATACTATAGGGTTCCTATAGTCTATTTCTCTGTTATACTATAAGGTTCCTATAGTCTATTTCTCTGTTATACTATAGGGTTCCTATAGTCTATTTCTCTGTTATACTATAAGGTTCCTATAGTCTATTTCTCTGTTATACTATAAGGTTCCTATAGTCTATTTCTCTGTTATACTATAGGGTTCCTATAGTCTATTTCTCTGTTATACTATAAGGTTCCTATAGTCTATTTCTCTGTTATACTATAAGGTTCCTATAGTCTATTTCTCTGTTATACTATAGGGTTCCTATAGTCTATTTCTCTGTTATACTATAAGGTTCCTATAGTCTATTTCTCTGTTATACTATAAGGTTCCTATAGTCTATTTCTCTGTTATACTATAGGGTTCCTATAGTCTATTTCTCTGTTATAGTATAAGGTTCCTATAGTCTATTTCTCTGTTATACTATAAGGTTCCTATAGTCTATTTCTCTGTTATACTATAAGGTTCCTATAGTCTATTTCTCTGTTATACTATAGGGTTCCTATAGTCTATTTCTCTGTTATACTATAAGGTTCCTATAGTCTATTTCTCTGTTATATAAGGTTCCTATAGTCTATTTCTCTGTTATACTATAGGGTTCCTATAGTCTATTTCTCTATTATACTATAAGGTTCCTATAGTATATTTCTCTGTTATACTATAAGGTTCCTATAGTCTATTTCTCTGTTATACTATAAGGTTCCTATAGTCTATTTCTCTGTTATACTATAGGGTTCCTATAGTCTATTTCTCTGTTATACTATAAGGTTCCTATAGTTTATTTCTCTGTTATACTATAGGGTTCCTATAGTCTATTTCTCTGTTATACTATAAGGTTCCTATGGTCTATTTCTCTGTTATACTATAGGGTTCCTATAGTCTATTTCTCTGTTATACTATAAGGTTCCTATAGTCTATTTCTCTGTTATACTATAGGGTTCCTATAGTCTATTTCTCTGTTATACTATAGGGTTCCTATAGTCTATTTCTCTGTTATATATACTATAGGGTTCCTATAGTCTATTTCTCTGTTATACTATAGGGTTCCTATAGTCTATTTCTCTGTTATACTATAAGGTTCCTATAGTCTATTTCTCTGTTATACTATAAGGTTCCTATAGTCTATTTCTCTGTTATACTATAGGGTTCCTATAGTCTATTTCTCTATTATACTATAAGGTTCCTATAGTATATTTCTCTGTTATACTATAAGGTTCCTATAGTCTATTTCTCTGTTATACTATAAGGTTCCTATAGTCTATTTCTCTGTTATACTATAGGATTCCTATAGTCTATTTCTCTGTTATACTATAAGGTTCCTATAGTTTATTTCTCTTTTATACTATAGGGTTCCTATAGTCTATTTCTCTGTTATACTATAGGGTTCCTATAGTCTATTTCTCTATTATACTATAAGGTTCCTATAGTATATTTCTCTGTTATACTATAAGGTTCCTATAGTCTATTTCTCTGTTATACTATAAGGTTCCTATAGTCTATTTCTCTGTTATACTATAGGGTTCCTATAGTCTATTTCTCTGTTATACTATAAGGTTCCTATAGTTTATTTCTCTGTTATACTATAGGGTTCCTATAGTCTATTTCTCTGTTATACTATAAGGTTCCTATAGTCTATTTCTCTGTTATACTATAAGGTTCCTATAGTCTATTTCTCTGTTATACTATAGGGTTCCTATAGTCTATTTCTCTATTATACTATAAGGTTCCTATAGTATATTTCTCTGTTATACTATAAGGTTCCTATAGTCTATTTCTCTGTTATACTATAAGGTTCCTATAGTCTATTTCTCTGTTATACTATAGGGTTCCAATAGTCTATTCTCTGTTATACTATAAGGTTCCTATAGTTTATTTCTCTGTTATACTATAGGGTTCCTATAGTCTATTTCTCTGTTATACTATAAGGTTCCTATGGTCTATTTCTCTGTTATACTATAGGGTTCCTATAGTCTATTTCTCTGTTATACTATAAGGTTCCTATAGTCTATTTCTCTGTTATACTATAGGGTACCTATAGTCTATTTCTCTGTTATACTATAGGTTCCTATAGTCTATTTCTCTGTTATATATACTATAGGGTTCCTATAGTCTATTTCTCTGTTATACTATAGGTTCCTATAGTCTATTTCTCTGTTATACTATAAGGTTCCTATAGTCTATTTCTCTGTTATACTATAGGGTTCCTATAGTCTATTTCTCTGTTATACTATAAGGTTCCTATAGTCTATTTCTCTGTTATACTATAAGGTTCCTATAGTCTATTTCTCTGTTATACTATAGGGTTCCTATAGTCTATTTCTCTGTTATACTATAAGGTTCCTATAGTCTATTTCTCTGTTATACTATAAGGTTCCTATAGTCTATTTCTCTGTTATACTATAGGGTTCCTATAGTCTATTTCTCTATTATACTATAAGGTTCCTATAGTCTATTTCTCTGTTATACTATAAGGTTCCTATAGTCTATTTCTCTGTTATACTATAAGGTTCCTATAGTCTATTTCTCTGTTATACTATAGGGTTCCTATAGTCTATTTCTCTGTTATACTATAGGGTTCCTATAGTCTATTTCTCTGTTATACTATAGGGTTCCTATAGTCTATTCAATGTAAAAAAGCGAGAAACAATGACTAGAGTAATCGATCTAACATTTCTACCATTTGGGAAGAGTCAGGCAAGGAATAGATATGGAAATTTATTGCCAATTTTCTCTAACCCCTTATGAGTTACAGAGGATAGAGGTCATGATTTATCGCCTACTTACACAAACATAGCTGAACGAAGCGTGTGTTTATTTATGTTCTGTTCGCTATTTCCGTAAATATAATGATAATAGCACCTGTCTTGCAACACAATCCCACCCCTACTCTGTGCAACTCTCCAATCCATGAGTGAAACGTTATTCTCAATCTTTCTTCTATTCAACAGCTGAGCTCTGGAACTCTCTCCCAGAATCAGTATTTCCCTCTTCCTATGACTTAAATTGCTTCAAACTCCTTGTGTCCAGGCATTTTGGCTCGAACGTCCTTTGATTTTGGCCTGTTACTCTTTCAACTCTGGGGGAGTCATTTGCCACAGGCAGTTCTGACTTTTGTCTCCCTCACTCACATAGATCAACAAAAACACGTCTACTCTAGTATTTGTATAGTTAACCCATACAATATACGATGACGCATTTCGTTTCGGTTTTCAGGCTATTATTAGAGGATTTTATTCCCGGAACATTCTTCTACCGACAAATGTACACATTTGTCTTGATAGGGGGTTTAGGTTTTGTCTTTTAAAGCTTGATGGAGGTCTAGCGAGGAAACTCAAAAATATATTAATAGATAAATATATAGACCAAAACACAAACACAAGAACTATCCACTTAATAAGCTTGATGGAGGTCTAGGGAACAAACTAACACCCTCCCTTAATAGGTATAACGAACTATTAACTGGGTTTAAACAATTAGGAACGATTAATATTCAATATATATTATCCGATGTTAACCCTCTGAGGCTCATGACGCACTTAAGCAGCGTATTCTGGCTATTATTAGACGTTTTTTATACAGCTTTGCAAAGACTTCAGGTAATCAAAGGGGTAAAGTCTATCTCAATTATCCTTATGTCTTACATAGATCCCTCCTTTAATTAATATAATTGAGATACCATCCACAGTAATCGATGAAGGGAGTTGCATAAACTACACCGTGTGTTACGGGGTCCTGATGTACTGAGGGAGAGGAGTTGAGAGATACAATAGTGGGTGTACAAGTTTATAGTAGTTTACTAATATTGATCATAATATTAACATGGATATTTATAGTTACAGTAATAAGGCATGAAGCAAAAATACAAGTACAATATACGGAGGACATACAATAATATAGTACAATATACGGAGGACATACAATAATATAGTACAATATACGGAGGACATACAATAATATAGTACATACAATATACGGAGGACATACAATAATATAGTACATACGCTTACAGACGATAAGGATGATTTCTATGACTCTTTGATATGCTTAATGTGTGTGGGGGAATAGCTATACTGGAGTTTATTGTAATATGTGTGTCAGGCAGAGTGCTTCACCTATAAGTATGCAGCGGTCTGGTAACTGAGTGTTCAGACAGACGTGTGACAGTGTACTTATATGTGAATGGTAAGTTATTGGTAGCGTGTGAGGTTTTCCATGGGCAACTAGTATACAAAATACGATATGTTAAAGGGGGCCTGAAAGACAGGTCTCAACTAAGCAAAGCATCTCTTATGCAATAATACCTGTCCAGAATGCACTGGGCAGGTAACAAGAGGCTGGGCAGCACTCTGGGTCTCTACCTGGCTAAGGATTAGCTGTTGCAGGTATTCTAGGGCCGGGAAGCACACTAGGATCTTACTTGGCCAGGATTAGCCATTGCAGGTATGCAAGTCGGTCAACACTGCAAGAGGTCGGTCAACACTATAGGGCCGATTAGCATCTTGAGGCCAGTTAGCACTCAGATCTCAGGAGGGGAGGTGAGATATCTTTCCATGCCTTGTCTGATTACCTATCTGGAATTTAGTTAGAACTGGCCCTAGGAATGCTACAGGGGAAAAGGGCATGTTTATAAGTAGTCTCGATAGGTGCTATAGGTCCCTCTTGTGTCGGCGAGGGATATAGGGGGGAAAGTAGTGGAAGGACCCTCCTGATATGCCGGCGGATACCCTCCAAGGACCAATCAGAGGGGTGGCTGGCTGATGACGTCACGGCTGCGTGAGTGGTGGGGGTGCCTGTTCTCCTGGCCAAGCCTGCGTCAGGTGGACTGGTGACGTCATGGCAACGGTGGCCGGCTCTCTCGATGCCAGATTTTTTTTTTTTTTTTTTTTTTTTTTTTTTTTTTTTTTTTCTATATTCCAACTACTCCCTCTCGGGCATAGGCTGAGAGCCTGTACATGCCACCGCTCAACACGGTGAAGCCCGTGAGGTCTTGTTCCAGCCTGGGGAGTGAGACATGTGAAGCATCCATCATGGCTCGAAGCAGCTCCATCTCTGAAGCGGCCGGTTGCTTCGCTCAAGTGCTTCACCGTCTCACCCTCCAGACTCAGACCCTCACTCTCAGACCGCCACCTATTGAGCAGTGAACTCACTAGGCATTGTCCCCCTGTAACATATTTTGTCGCCTTTTGTCGCCTTTTGGATGCGGGGGTGGCCTTTGGGGGAGCTGGTTGGATTGTGGGGGGTTCTGTCCTTTCGGCATGGGTACTGCCTTATTCTGGGCCCGTTCGTTTGCAGAGGTAACTGGCTTATTTCGTGGTATAACAATAATTGTATAGTAATAGCAAGAATAAACTCTCAAAATACATCATGATCCTCAAAGGGTTAACCAATACAGTACCAGTGACGTCCTTTTCATTATATACTGACAATCATTTAATTATATTTAGCATAAGAGGGACCTCAAACAATTAAATAGTTACAGACTAACTCAATCAATCATTTTAAGTACCATATATCCTTTCTACGCTCAATAAAAGCGTCTAATGTTTGCCAGCATATGATGAAGAGGAGTACAAATGAGTACAAAGGAAATCAAGCAACAACAGGTCTAGTGACCCTTCTAGGCTGCTTGTCCTCCAAAACACTGAGGATCATGTGTCCAAACAGTGGTTTAGAGTGGGTAAGGGAACATTGGAAAGGGAACTACTGCTCTGGAACTAATGTCCATGGCAGGATTAGGAAGTTAGTAGGGGACAGAGGGGCTAGTAACTGAGGGGGGGATTATATATAGTTATTAATATACAAACGCAGTCAGTCGCGGGTTTGATGCAAGATATTTGTCTAGGCGAAGTTTAAAAGAATCAACGGTGCTGCAGTCTATAACGTTTCGAGGAAGCCCATTCCACAAGTTGACAACTCGATTGAAGAAGAAATTCTTAGATTCGTGAGAGTTAAATGATTTACCAATCATTTTGCAACCGTTTCCCCGCGTGTAATTAGATTGGTCGATAGTGAGGTACTTCCTACAGTTAATATTGTCGATGCCTTTGATGATTTTGAAAACTTGAATTAAGTCGCCTCTTAATCTGTGCTGGGTTAAAGGAAATATATTTAATTATCTAAGACGCTCCTCGTATGGTTTGTTGTTGTTGTTGTTGTTGTTCCCTAAGCTGCCTGGCCGAACAGCCCCGAGTCCCTGAGAAAGGCCATGGCCACGATCGGGCTTTCCCACAGAGCTCTCATTGAGTGTAGATTGTGTTGTTGGCGTAAGTGGTTGTGTGAAATGCAGTCTTCTATGATGCGTTTAATGGTATGGGGTGCTGTGTTACATCCCGGGCAGGCATCGACAACGGAGTCATCCAGTCTCTTCTGATAGCTAAGGAGAGCTGGATGGTGTCCGCATCTCAGCCTGGCCAGGTGGACTCTGTCCTCGCGAGGAAGGGAGGATTCGGAAGGATGGATTTCGGGAGGTCGTGCATGCAGCTGCGTGTTGTCTGTGAGTGAGTGGATGGATGGTGTTTGTGTAGTGTTTCTTGGAGGCAAGTGTTGTGCAGGTGAAGTGGGTCCCGTTCCTGCATGAATTGCAGAGAACTGAACCCTTAGTATGGTGACTCGAAGTGATGGGTTTTGAGCAAGTTGGACATATGTATGTGTACGTGGGTCCTGGGTTGCTCTCAATGTCTCCGGCTAGAAGAAGTCTTCGAGAAATGACAGCCGGAGAGTAATTTCTCGGTGTAGGAAAAACTGTGTGATGTGTGTGTTTGGTGTGAGAGGTGTGGAAATTCCCGGCGCGACCGAAGCCGCTCCAAGGACCCGTGCCCCCAGGGAGGGGGCAGGGGATGGTTGTAACGGTTTGGCTCCCGAAACTGCTCCCTGCGGCCGGCATCCGGTTTTCCTCCACTGGTCGTTGATTTTGTCTTCGGCCGTGGAGGGTCGGCAGCCATCCGCGGTTGGCAAGCCTCGGGAGGTGGCCCCACGGCGTAGACGCCGCCACATCAGGACCATGTATGGTTTGTTCTTTAGGTTAGGTATCATTTTGGTAACTCTACGTTGAACTCGTTCTAGCTTGTCTATATCTTTTTGGTAATAAGGGCACCAGGATTGAACGCATTATTCCAGAAGAGGGCGGACTAAGGAACCAGTACTGGATGAGTTAACCCAGAAACCTTGACTGATTCCCTGACCACTCTTCCCTTCCCCCACTAGGGTTACTGAAGTACGACATTGCCCTGAGCGTGAACTCTTACCTGGAGAAGGAGAGCGACTATGTGCCCTGGGTGGCTGCTCTGTCTGGCTTGGACTATCTGGAGGTGATGATGACCAGGGGAGGAGGCTATGGAGCTCTTAAGGTAATTATCTTAACCCCTTCTGTATCGGCCACGTATTTTGTATTATATTCTAGCTATATTCTGAGGGGTATTAGCAACTTAAGAAGGATCTGTGGTAGTGCAAAAGGTTACGTGAGATAGTTCGCAGCCTGTTAAATGCTGGAGGTCCTTTTTAAACTGAATATAATAATCTAATTGTAGTCAGAACAAAATTAAAAGGACCGCACCTGTACGGAAGGGGTTAAACCCTTAATAATAATAACGCGTTATAGCAGTGGATTTTGGTTATTATTACACAATGTTATATATGCAGTTTAGGAAGGACCTCTGGAAATTTAAGGGGTTAAGGGCAACTTAATTATGACTCCAACTCCCACAGATCCTTCCTAAGTTTAATAAAAACCTCTAATGTACGCCAAGATAGCCGAAGGAGAGCTACTATGTGCCTTGGGTGCCTGCTGTGTCCGGCTTAACTATCTGGAGGTAATGGTCACTAGAGATCCTATATAATAGTACTTTCTAACTATAGGATCTCTAATGATGACCAGGACGGAGCTCTTAAGGAGCCGACTTGTTTTTTATCTCTAGGTTTTATCCATTCGGACCCATTCAGCCTACAGTTTTAAGAAGTTTCTCCCCATTCAGGTATCGATTTTTTCTGGCGAGCGATAGCGAGCCATCATTGTATTGAGAAATCCGGCATCGCCGGAGACATTTTTCTACCGAACTATGTACAAATTAAGTCAGCTTCTAAAATAATCAAAAATATGCTGGCTCGCTATCGCTCACCAGGTGTCAATCGACACCTGGATGAGGATAAACGTCTTAAAACAATAGACTGAATGGAGTTGAATGGCTACTAGCCAGAGAGAAAAATAAAAGCAGGTCCGTTCTCTTAAGGGAGGATGATTTTTTGTTTTCTGTCTACCCTTCTCCCTCATGTGTAGCCCCAGTAGTTTTCAGTTTTTAAGATGTTTGGCCCATTAGTTTGGCGATTTTAAGACCTTTTACCCCATTTCTTTATCAATATGAGGACCTTTCGTGTCATTTAGGTGTCGAGTTCAGGACATGGACATGTTTCTACCGAAAAATTTATAAATCTATCTCGAACGGGAGTAGAGTGGGTGGTCGTGTTTTAAAGCTAAATGGAGGTCTAGCTAGCGAGGCAACTAACACATAAATGAATAAATAGACCAAAAAATGAGCCCTACCTCCCTCAAGTTAGTTATCTGAAGGGGGGGGGTTGCTTTTTTATTTTTGGCCCCCTTTACCCCTCAAGTTTAGCCCCTTTAGTTTTCAGATACTAAGACGTTGGACCCCTTAAGAAGGATGACGCGTTTTATCAATTGAAGCCAAATGTGTAATTATCGTGACACATATAACCCCTTGAGGATTATGATGCGTGTTAGCAGGATGTTTCGGCCACCATTATGATGCGTGTTAGCAGGATGTTTCGGCCACCATTATGATGCGTGTTAGCAGGATGTTTCGGCCACCATTATGATGCGTGTTAGCAGGATGTTTCGGCCACCATTATGATGCGTGTTAGCAGGATGTTTCGGCCACCATTATGATGCATGTTCGGAGGATGTTTCGGCCACCATTATGATGCGTGTTAGCAGGATGTTTCGGCCACCATTATGATGCATGTTAGCAGGATGTTTCGGCCACCATTATGATACGTGTTAGCAGGATGTTTCGGCCACCATTATGATGCGTGTTAGCAGGATGTTTCGGCCACCATTATGATGCGTGTTAGCAGGATGTTTCGGCCACCATTATGATGCGTGTTAGCAGGATGTTTCGGCCACCATTATGATGCGTGTTAGCAGGATGTTTCGGCCACCATTATGATGCGTGTTAGCAGGATGTTTCGGCCACCATTATGATGCGTGTTAGCAGGATGTTTCGGCCACCATTATGATGCGTGTTAGCAGGATGTTTCGGCCACCATTACACGATGTTATGCAGTTAAGGGTGGATGGGAGGATATTAATGTTATGCAGTTAAGGGGCGATGGGAGGATATTTTTGCTCATTAATGTATATTTTTGCTCATTAATGTATATTTTTGCTCATTAATGTATATTTTTGCTCATTAATGTATATTTTTGCTCATTAATGTATATTTTTGCTCATTAATGTATATTTTTGCTCATTAATGTATATTTGTATTATTTATTTAGTTTCCTCCCTAAACCTCCATCAAGCTTAAGCAAACAAAGACCCTCCTTCAAGATAAATTTGTAAATTTTTCGATAGCAAAATGTCCTGGCCGAAGGCCGGTTCCTCTTAAATTACAGGCTCGCTATCGCTCGCCAGGAAAAAATCGACACCTAAATGACACGAAAAGTCTAAATATTGACAAACAAATGGGGCGAAAGATTTTAAAATCGCCAAACTAATCGGCTGAACATCTTAATATCTGAAAACTAATGGGGCTAAATATGAGGAAGAAGGGGGACCAGAAAAGAGCCCCAACCCTCCTTAAAGAAGTACCTCTGGGAATGTATGGATTTACAGCCCAATTGCTCAAGCCCTATTACAGAGGTTAGGGTACACGATTGCTGGCCTACCTATTTGGAACAGGGTATAATAACTATCTATCTGTCTTCGAGACAATGTGTTCAACTAATCCAATTTCGATGAAGGGGAGATTTTTTTTTTTTTTTTTTGCTGAACCTTCTTCTCCCTTATGCTTAGCCCCATTGGTTTTCAGAATATAAGATGTCTGACCCATTAGTTTGGTTATTTTAAGACCTATCACCCCATTTATTTGTCAACATTTGGACCTTTAGTGCCATTTAGGGGTCGACTTTTTCCTGGCGAGCGAAAGCGAGCCTGTAATCACTTTTCTACCGGAAAATGTACACATTTATCTCGAATGGAGGAATAGGGAGTGATTATTTTAAGCTTGGAGGAGGTCCAGCGAGGACACTATATATATATATATATATATATATATATATATATATATATATATATATATATATATATTAATTGTTAAACAAGACAACAGATACTACCCCCATAAAGTAATGTATCATGTGGTCAATAAGGTATTCGGTATCTAGTGTGGCAGAAAGGAAGCAATCAACACCTTGAAGCTTCACTGTGACCATCTAGTGCGACACATGAAACACCCAGCATCTCGAAGATTCAATCGACAAACTCGGGGCCTCGTAAGAGCTACAGACTACTGAACAGCCTACAGTTCCGAGGCTGACACTTAAAATAAATAAATAAATAAGTAAAAATATGTGTAAATAACAAATATATTTTAGTAATCTATCTACCTTTCAGCACTACTTACTGGCTCTGCTCGAGACACTGTGTTGAACTAATCTAGTTTAGGATAAGGGGTAGGTAGTTGCTTTTTATGGGCCCCCTTCTCCCTCATGTTTAGACCCATTTGTTTTAAGATTATAAGACGTTCGCCCCATTAATGTCGATAATAAGACCTTTCGTCCCATTTCTTTATCAACATCAAGTCTTTTCTTGCCTTGTAGATGTCTATTTTTTCCTGGCGAGCGATAACAAGCCTGTAGTTTTGGAGGAACCTTTGGCCAGGACATTTTTCTACCGATTATTTTTACAAATGTTTCTCGAAGGGGGAGCTTGAGGATAATTTATCAAGCTTAATCTAGGTCTAGGGAGGCAACTAAGATAATACCAATTTTATAAATACTGTATACTAATAAATATACCCTACCTCCTTAAACTATTATATCACGTGGTCAGTAAAGAATATAAGTTGTACCCTGTTCCAAATTGGTAAGCCAGAAACTGTGAACCCTAACCTCAGTAACCCGCAAACGGCTAGAGCCAATGTGTTGTAAATGTGTACACCTATTCCCTGGCTGACCCTTCCCAAATGGTAGGCATATTAACTCGAATACTCTAGTCGCTTGTGAGTTATAGAGGTTAATGATGAAAAGTTTTGGCCTACTTATTTGGAACAGGGTGTAGTTAACTCTTCCCTAATGATAGACATGTTAGCTCGATCACTGTATTAGCTTGTGAGTTATAGAGGTTAGTGTTGAAGAGTTTTGGCCTATTTATTTGGAACAGGTGTAGTAATCATGGACCTATCTTCCAGCACTACCTCCTTGCCCTGCTCGATCCCTAATAAGTCGGCCTAATAAGTCATGTCTCGGCACCAAGTATGTTTTGATCAATAATTGGTATCAGCAATATCTAAAACTTGATTTATTCGTTTGAAGTGAGATATACAAAAACATTCCTACACTTATCCACCCTCTTCAACATCTGACAGACATTAATATAGCGCACAGCGAGTCAAACGTGATGGCAGCTGAGACATGACTTATTAGCGCCACTGTACAAGTCAGTAGGGTTTAATGATGACCTGCCAGACTCTCACATGAATCAGTTGAAGAGGGAGGTAGTGTGTTTTTTTGTTAAGGAATTTTGGCCTACTTACTTGGAACAGGGTGTAGTAACCATGCATCTATCTTCTAGCACTACCTCCTTGCCCTGCTGGAGCCACTGTACAACTCAGTAGGGTTTGAGGATGACCTGACAGACCCTCACATGGACCAGTTGAAGAGGTCCCTGGCTTTGGACTGGACCTGCCATCTCGGTCATGTGGAGTGTCTGGAGGAAGCAACCACTTCCTTTGCGGCCTGGACCAATGGCAGGTCAGAGAATAGTTAATCCCTTTACGATTATGCTGCATGAATATATACACCATATGAAGAGGAGAAACGTCATTGACAACGTTTCGCAGATAGATACTTCAGGTCACTGAAGAAGCTATTTGGGAAACGTTGTCAATAAAGTGCTCCTCCTATTATGGTGTTTATATGGATTCTGTCAACTTTTCAAAGTTAAATATACATAATAACGCATATTGACCCTTGAGGCGTGGACTAATGGCAGGTCAGTGATTAGTTAACCCACTGAGGATTATGACCCAATTTGACCCTTTGAGACCTGGACCAATGACAGGTCAGCGATTTTTGTTTTATTATTTTTGTGTGTGTTCATATATTCCAACTACTCCCTCTCGGGCATAGGCTGAGAGCCTGTACATTCAACCATACATTGAACGGCGAAGCCCGTGAGATATCGTTCCAGTCTAGGGACTGAGACATGTGAAGCACTTTGGGATACAACCAGCCCCCCCCCCCCGATATCTTGCTTTCGCAAGATGCACGGGTCCACCCATGGCTCGAAGCATCCACATCTCTGAAGCCGCTTCGCTCCAGTGCTTCACTGTCTCACCACCTATACTCGAACCCTCACTTTCAGAACGCCACCTATTGAACAATGAATTATCTAGGCATTGCCCCACTGTAGCATATTTTGAATATGGGAATATTCATACAATGCTATTTAATCAGGGAACAATGAGGGTATTTGTTTTGCATTTCGGTGGGCTTTGTGGTAATGCACTGATACTACTGTGGGTTTCAGAGGCCGTGAGGCATCGTTTTTCGGGAATAACTTATGAACAAACAGTTGGATAAGAATTATATTTTGCCACAGCTTGTTTCACACCGTCCCCTAATTTGTGTTAATATTATGCATTACCAATAATGAAGAATTAAGCCACTTGTCTCTGTGTCATGAGGTTAAAGTCACACCTGAATGGCTAGGAAACGGACAAGGCTACTGTGGCTTACCTGTGAACACCACCAAACCCTACTATCACCTTTAAAATAAAGTTATCTGTCACTATCAAATATAAATATACAAAACATATGTATTTTTGTATATTTATATTTGATAGTGACAGATAACTTTAATTTAAAAGTGATAGTAGGTTTGGGTGGTGGGTGATAACTACCGTGTTTGATGGAGGAGCAATAATGGTTTGGTGGTTTCACAGGTAAGCCACACAGCCTTGTCCGTTTCCTAGTCATTCAGGTGTGACTTTAACCTCATGACACAGAGACAAGTGGCTTAATTCTTCACTTTTGGTAATGCAATATATTAACGAAAATTAGGGGACGGTGTGAAACAAGCTGTGGCAAAATATAATTCTGATCCTACTGTTTGTTAATATGTTATTCCCGTTAAACGATGCCTCACGGCCTCTGAAACCCATGGTACGCACAAACTCCATCCCAATAATATCTTCCCATTGATACATCGAGATTCGAACCAGGGATCATTGGATTACCAGTCCAGTGGCATGACCACTCCACCACACCTCCTCTTAGGACTATGACCCATTTTGCCCCTTTGAAACCTGGATCAATGGCAGGTAACAGATTAGTTAACCCCATAAGATTTATGATAAGATTTTTTCTCCACCAACTCAACCTTAGATGAAATAAATCAAGATGTCCCAGTACTTAATTTTAATTCGCCTGAAATTCCCTCACTTAAGATCCACACCAGACATGTCAAAACTATTTTGCAGAATCTCTCAGTAGATAAGGCTCCTGGTCCAGATGAAATTCCTCCAATAGTACTTAAGAATTGCTCCTTGGTGCTCGCTCCTGTATTGGCAAAATTGTTCCGTCTATGTACTCATACCTCATGCTTCCCAGTACCCTGGAAAGAAGCAAACATCCATCCAGTTCCTAAAAAAGGTGCCTCTTCAGATCCATCAAACTACAGACCAATAGCTATAACTTCCACTCTTGGTAAAGTCTTTGAAATTATATTAAATAATCACATAATTAAGCATCTTGAAAATAATAAATTAATCAGTGATTGGCAATATGGTTTTAGACGATGTCGATCAACTGCAGACATTCTTTGCCTTCTTACGCATCAAATCAACCAAGCTACAGACCAACATGGTGAAACGCATACAATAGCACTGGATATATCAAAGGCATTTGATAGAGTCTGGCATCAATCCTTATTGTCGAAGATGTCACACTACGGCCTTGCATCATTAGTTCCACTAATTTCTTCTAATCTTCATAACAGAAAAATACGTGTAATGGTAGATGGCCTTTATTCTCAATTTCACTCAATAAATGCTGGTGTTCCCCAGGGATCAGTTTTGGCCCCAACTTTGTTCCCCATTCATATCAATGATCTCATAATTTATCTACCACTCATAATCCAATACATTCCTATGCAGATGACTCAACACTCCACAGTTCCTTCACATTTACCAATTCTTTCACCCAACCCGATCTTATAAATTCAAAAATAAGCACTGCACTTTCTCTGAACCAGGACCTTTCTAGAATTGAAGAATGGGGACAAAAGAATCTAGTTTCCTTTAATGCACAGAAAACCAAGTTCATTCAATTTTCTAACCGACAGAATCTCACTGACTCCCATATATTTGTTAATGATGTAAATATTCCCACTTCCCCTAGTATTGACATTCTCGGTGTAACATTAACTACTAACTTGAGCTGGACACATTATGTTAGAAGCATTGCTAAGAATGCCTCTAAAAAAATGGGACTCCTGTACAGAGTTCGAGAATTCTTCACTGACGAGCAGTTGGCCGTAATATATAAAAGTCATGTGCGTTCTCAGATGGATTACTGTTCACCTCTGTGGGGTGGAAGTGGAGTGGTTGCATTGAGGCAGTTGGACAAAATTCAAAATAAAGCTATTAGATTAATCAATAACCCTGCAATCACACAGGACCTTCCTACATTATCCATACGAAGAAACGTTGCATCCCTTGCATTATTCTACAGATATTTTCACAGCAATTGTTCCGAGGAACTTGCTTCAATTGTGCCGCCTCTCCACATCTTTCCCCGTAGAACTAGGGCAGCTGAGAGCGCCCATGAATTTACACTTTCTCCTCCACAATGCAGAACTTCTGCTTATCAAAATTCATTTATCCCTAGAACTACTACTCTTTGGAATTCACTTCCCTCGAATTGCTTTCCACAAACTTACAATCTACAAATGTTTAAATCCAGTTGTTACAAACATTTTATGAATGGAGGATGCGTTTAGGCAGATGGACCTTTTTGTTTTATCTGTGTTTTTCCTTCCTCCGTTCATTGTCTCTTTAAAAAAAAAAAAATATATATCCATTTTGATCAAATTTAGAGTATAATGGCGTTGATTTGTTTCTAAGGCTTAGTGTAATTTTTAGAATAATTAAATTTGCTGCAATCAGCATAGGTTGACTACTCTTCTCAATAAACTATCTGACTATCTAGTATACGAAATTAGACTGGAAGTTGCTATGATATAACCACAAACAAATCTTTCAGCTTTCAATTCTTAGTTTAAACACATACAAAAAGAATAATCCTTTTACCATGTTATATTAGAGTGTTTCTTTAATCACTTTTACCATGTTATATTAGAGTGTTTCTTTAATCACTTTTACCATGTTATATTAGAGTGTTTCTTTAATCACTTTTACCATGTTATATTAGAGTGTTTCTTTAATCACTTTTACCATGTTATATTAGAGTGTTTCTTTAATCACTTTTACCATGTTATATTAGAGTGTTTCTTTAATCACTTTTACCATGTTATATTAGAGTGTTTCTTTAATCACTTTTTCCATGTTATATTAGAGTGTTTCTTTAATCACTTTTACCATGTTATATTAGAGTGTTTCTTTAATCACTTTTACCATGTTATATTAGAGTGTTTCTTTAATCACTTTTACCATGTTATATTAGAGTGTTTCTTTAATCACTTTTACCATGTTATATTAGAGTGTTTCTTTAATCACTTTTACCATGTTATATTAGAGTGTTTCTTTAATCACTTTTACCATGTTATATTAGAGTGTGTCTTTAATCACTTCCAGTGAAAATTACTTATGTTGCACTTTTATCTAGGTTCACCACCTTCTTATCCTAATCTGACTGAGGTTTCACCTTCAATTTGTTTTTGTTCTATGTTAATGAGGGAGATAAAAGGCAAAGCTGCCTATAACAAGTGTTCCCCTCAAAGTTGAAAAATATATAATAATCCAAATACAAGACATAAATGTCTGGACACACGGAGCTTGAAGCATTTTAAGTCATAAGATGAGGGAAAGACAGGTTGAGGAAGAGAGTTTTAGAGCTTTCTTATTGGGTAGAAGAAACAACTGGGAAACTTGGTTCAATCTTTGGTTAGAGAGATGGACAGAATAGGGGTGATGCTTTTGACTCTACCTTTTCGAAAAGTGTGGTATGGGTGTATCCTACTCACACATGCGAACAATACTCGTCACATGGGAACACAGTGCCCCAGTAAAGAGCAAAAAGCTGTGCAGGGATAAAGAACCCATGGAGACGGTTGAGCATGCCTTGCTTCTGGGAAGCTGTTTTAATAAGAGTGGTAATTTATGATCTTTATAGGAAAGTTCAGATGAAAAAGATATATTAAAAATAATTGTATTGATTTGTGTATTGTTGAAGAGTAAGTGATAATCTTGTGGGAGATTGCGACAGGTAGATAGAAGGAGAAACTGGATCTTGGAGGCATTTAAAATATCAAGTTTCTCTCTGCATACATTGTTGATAGATCAAAAGATAGGCATGCTATGGCCTCGTCACGTGAATTTTAGAGTGATTATGTGGTTGGTTGTTGTGGAAAACTAGTTGAATAATGTACAATAAGTCGTCAGCATATGAGTAAATAGGGCTACAGGTACATTCACAAAGATCAAACATGAATATTAGGAAGAGAAATGGAGACAGAACGGAACCAGAAACATTTAAATTAATCAATTCTTCTCAGCATGGATTCACTCAGAGACGTTCTTGCCTTACTAATTTGCTTAGCTTTTGCTCAGAGGTATATGAAACAGTAGATAATGACAAGTCATATGATATAATATATTTAGATTTCAGTAAAGCTTTCGACAGAGTCCCTCATGAGAGATTGATGAGAAAACTTGAGGCGCAGGGAATAGGTAGGTCGTTGTTGGGATGGATTAGGTCATGGCTAATTGGTAGGAAGCAGAGAGTCAGCATAAGTGGTATTACGTCAGAATGGGGAGCAGTCAAAAGTGGTGTCCCCCAGGGATCTGCATTAGGTCCTCTGTTGTTTGTTATATACATAAATGGCCATGATTTAGGCATAACTAGTAGGATAAGTAAATTCGCAGACGATACCAATATGGGGAGAACAATAGATTCAGATAGGGACATAGAGTGCCTCCAAAGGGATCTAGATACCTTACACGAATGGTCAGTAAATTGGCAGATTAATTTTAACATTGACAAATGCAAGGAATTAAAGATAAGGAAGATGAATACAGTTGTAAAATATAAACTAGCTAATATGGAATTAGAAAACTCAGACTGTGAGAAAGATATAGGCGTGTTTGTTAGCAATGAGTTGAAAACTAGAAAACGGTGTATAAGCGTTCGTAACAAGGTAAACAGGATTCTCGGGTTCATCTCTAGGAGTGTCAGTAACAGAACTTCTGATGTTATCTTAAAACTTTACTTGTCATTAGTGAGACCTCATAATTATGGATTATGCTGTTCAATTTTGAACCCTTATTACAGTATGGACGTTGATTCCCTGGAGAGAGTACAACGTAGAATGAAAAAAATTAGCCGTAATATTAGATATCTTCCATATGAAGAAAATTTGAAGAAATTAGGCTTACATTCGTTAGAGAGACGCAGAGTTAGAGTGGAAATGATAGAGGTGTTCAAGTGGGTTAGTGGGATTAATATAGGGGACATAAAAGGTGTACTAAAGCTCAGTAATTGTGAAAGAACTCGAACAAAGGGTTTCAAATTAGATAAATTTCGTTTCAGAAAAGATATAGGCAAGTATTAGTTTGGTAACATAGTTGTAGATAGGTGGAATAGGCTACCAAGTGCTATAGTGGGATCAAGAACTATAGAGAGCTTTAACAAAATTTAGAAAGGCCAAATTATGGATGAGGTGGTTTGGGTGTGAGGGGGATCTGCCGGGTGTGGGCAAATCGGCGCTCTGCAGACCCCCGTTTATTGACCTCTGACCATTTTGGTGAGGTTGGTCCTCATGGTATAGTGAGCTGAGCCTATAATGAGGCCTTGTAGCCTAATTGGGGTTGGGTGAAGGAGGGATCTGCCTTGTGTCGGCCAATCAGCTTTCTGCGGACTCCCGTTTTCTTATGTTTTTACACCGGATTAGATAGGTTGAGGAAGTGAGCGATGGCAGTCCACTACTGTGGCTATGGAATGGCCAGAAAGAAAATTACAAACAATGGCACAGATAGAGAGATAGAAACCGAAAGAGGGTAGTTTGGAAATCAGATATTTGTGCCAGACTCTATCAAAGGTTTTCGACATGTCTAGCGCAATAAAAAATGTCTCACAGAAGTCCCGAATGGAGGATTACCCAAGATAGATCCGATTTTGCTTGCCTTTCTTCTACTCAACAAGCAAGGTTTGGAACTTTCTCCCACAATCTGTCTTTCCCTCATCCTATGACTTAAACTGCTTCAAGCTCCGTGTGTTTAGACATTTGGACTCAAACTCAACGGAAAGAAATGCGTGTTGTGTGAGGGAGTCAATGAGAATGTTCACTTAGGGTAATTGTATTGACGTCAACAAATGTATTTGATCTGTTGATGTTCATATAATCTGTAACTTTCTTCTTCAATCCAACAGCTCCATCTCAGCCAACGTAGAGAGCAGTGTTTTGTGTACGGGTGTGAGTGAAGGTGGTGAAGCAGAGTGGCAGGCTGTGTGGCAGTACTACCTGGAGGCTGACAGTGCTGCAGAGAACTCCATACTTCTGTCTGCTCTTGGCTGTACTCAAGAGATGTGGCTGCTGTCCAAGTAAGTGCTGGAGGACAATGTTCTTTTGGGTTGATTAAAGTGAAATGGGTTGATTATTGATTAGATGACTTGGACTGCTTTAAGCTGGGTGTTTCCTGGCATTTTACCCCATCGTCCTGTGAATTTGGCTCGCTGTCACTGTTTTGGCTTTGGTGGAGACACTTGTTACAGGCAACATGTTTTTGTGTCCTCCATACACATAGACAAAACTAGTAGGTATTTAAGATTAAAGAAGAAAGGTGTTTAGGAATTATTATGATTGCAATATGTTCTGCGCTTGCGTCGAAGACGAAGGCCTGTGAATACTTGACTTTGTTGTTGTATTTATTATTGGGCATCAGAGATCAGCTGTGGATAAGGCAATAATGTATTATATTTTTTGAGATACATGTATTTTGATATGCAGGTAGATATGACGCACCACATTTCCCTATGCCACTTAGGAGGTAAAGCTGAAAACCATTCCATAGAAATCCACGGTAGGCTGTGGAGAATTAAATTATTTATATTTATTTATATTATTATATTTATTGAAATATCGCTCTGTCTTATGACAACTGTATATATGTTTCTGAGTTATAGAAAGGTCCCCATTTCTTTTTGATGGAAAATATTACGTCATTCCCGCCCCTGCAGAAGTGGGTGATTTATCGATTTACATTTTTATCTTCATTGTTTTACATAATGAACTGAAACCCTGAAGCCAAATCACCACAGGTAAACCCTAATACATTGGGTTTTTTGTATTGTATTACACCAATGCATACCTAACCTTGCAAAATAAATATTATTTTGTTACTAATCGAGTTGAAATTTTGCATCCGTATACACATGACATATAAAAGATGGAATATATACTGTATATATATATATATATATATATATATATATATATATATGTTTTAATCAACTCCACCACGGCAGTCTTGATTAAAGCGTCGGCTATCGTTCTGACAGTCGACGGTTCGAACCCCACTGAGAGATTAAAACATTTAGTGGCTCACGTGTATTTGTGATACATATTTAATATATATATATATATATATATATATATATATATATATATATATATATATATATATATATCTATATATATATATATATATATATATATATATATATATATATATATATATATATATATATATATATATATATATATATATATATATATATATATATATATATATATATATATATGGAGAAAGGAAACCACCCTACCTGTATTTCCCTGGATTAGATAACTGTTTACCAAACCCTGCTACCATCGGGTGGATAGGACTCATCAGCCTTGGTCGGTAACCCACCTAGGGGAGACAACACTTCAACCCATCCAGGGGAGACATCACTTTAACCCTCTGGGCACCAGCGCCGCAGCGTATGCGCGGCAATGTATGTAACGCTAAACCCCAGCGCCACATAAGGTGCGTCGGCACTGTCGAAAAATAAATAAATAAATAACACATTTACTCTTGTCCTATGGTAGCTAGAGCATTCCAATTTGTATGGGATATACCTTATGATGTTGCCGAACAGTGACAGTCCTCCGTAAACACCCAAGTCCAGCCGCGCGGGTGGGGACAGGTGGATGGGGAAAGCCAGTTTACCTACTTATCTCATCTCATCGAGCTTATTTACTCATGTCCTATGGTAGCTAGAGGGTTTATATTGATATGGGATATACCTTATGATGTTGCCAAACAGTGGCAATACTTGGCAACCCCAAATCCAGCCGCGGTGGGGAGTGGGCAGATGAACGCCCGGGAGGAGGGGGGAAGACAATTGTCCCATTGACTTCGCGAGTGTCTGATCTACCTCGTCGCCTCGCGATGTTGCAACAGAGGGCAGAGAGTGTGTATCGCTCCCCCACTGCTCCCCATGGCATAGTTGACTCCCATCCAAGTGGGGAAGAGGAGGAGGAGGATGACCCAGACCCCATGGCATTCCTCAAAATTCCGCCAGGCCATCGTAGGGGTCAGAAGAGACAAACTGAGGACGAGAGGTATCATGTTGCTTCACAACAAGTGCGACGTGGTTCTCTCCTACGCCTGCCTTCACCACCACCTCACACTCTCCCCACTAAAAATACAATGTCAAAACCCACATTTCTAAGTCAAAAGTGCCTAAAACAATGTGTAAAACTCATATTCTAACTATAAAACATACGATAAAGTAAAAAATCAATAAACAGAGTGCGTGAGAGAGGCAGAAAATGAAAGTGAGAGTGGTGGCAGACTAGTGTCAGTCAGCTGGCCTTGTGTACGTGCGTGCGTCGTGGGCCAAAATGGCTGCCGGTCGCAATGGTAACCAGGACGTGCGCGGGGCTTGCCACTCGTCGGCATTTATAAAACTTGAATCTATGCATTTATCACACTGTAACTTCAATTACAATGACATTATGTGATACATGTTGCTAATATATGAACTATGAAGGCACACATAATGCTTGGGTGGTGTAAATAACCGTCACTCGAAAATTGGAGGTATCGTACATCGCCATGCTGCCTCACCCAGCTGTGGTATGCTGGCGCAGGAGGTTTGAAGAGGCGTCCGGCACCAGCTGATGGCTGAGCCCCCTACCCCTTAGGACCCCCAAATGACCGAGGTGAGTGTTTTTTTTTCTCCTTAATTTCTCACCTATTTTTAAGCTGTTTTAGGGAAAACAAAAAATTCCATTTTCGGCTGGTCCTAGAGTGTACATTTATTATGTATTAGCTGTTGCCTTGTGAGTTAACTCTGACCCTATAACCCCCCCCCCCCCCCCCCCCCCGTCTATCTCAGAACCCTGGACATGGCCTTCACGGAGGGCAGTGGCATCAGGAAGCAAGACTCCTCCCGGGTGTTCGAGTCCGTGGCCTCTAACGATGTGAGTCATACTCTGGCTTGGTACTACCTCAACGATAACTGGGAAAGGCTAGCAGCTGAGTAAGTATTATGGGGGGTCCCCTGATTTTTGTCTCTCCTTTTCTCTCTTTCTCTGGCTTGTATCCATTTAGCCTCATTCAGCCTATTGTTTTAAGACTTTTATCCCCATCCAGGTGTTGATTTCCTCTTGGCGAGCAATAGCGAGCCAGCATTGTATTGAGAAATCCGTCTTCACCAAAGAAATTTTTATATAATATTTTGTTTAAATTTAGCCTGCTGTCAAATATTTGTATTACTTATATATTTGTATTAATCGTTATTACTTCGTTATGCCATGATATCTTGAAAAACGTGAATATTTCTAAACTTCTATTCTATGAATTTGCCAATTAGGATAATATAAAACCTTGTAGTATTGTAATTAGGGGTTACACCTTCTCTACTCTAACGAAACATGGCACCAATGCATGAGTTGTCCACTCCTGTGTCGCTCAGTTCCTGCTATAACTTGTAGAGGTATGGAGGGGCACTCACGATGTTTGTTATTTTCCACTATTTGAGAGACTAAAACTGCATGAAAATGTGATTTACTTACTCGACTGTAAAATATGGAAACATGATGTATACTTATGGGCTCTGCAATGGACGTTCTAGTGCTGCTGTGGCCGTATACAAGAGATACCCAAACATGTGTCTAAATCCTTAAGTGTTTGACAGTGTTTTCCAGCTTATGCATGATAGAGGAACGTTTCCTGGAGTTTGTGGTGCAGCTGAACGAATAGAGAGTCAAGACAATGTAAAGCAGATTATTGACATAGTCAAACAAAGCCCAAATATCAGCCTAAACAGTTTTGAGGAAGGTTGTGTATTAAAGCTGATGGCGGTCACTTTGAACCTGAGCAAATTTTCACGAGTTAACACGAGGCACAACGAGTCGCCACGAGTGGACCGTGAGGGACCTGGGAGTGGTTGAAAATTTTAATTTTAACGGTCATTTTCGGATTAGGAGTAGATACGAGTCACCACGAGTAAGTAAGACACAAGTTACTGCGAGTACGACATGAGTCACTGAGAGTTGTAACATTGCGCTGAGAGTATGCCAGGAATGCCTCCCATTGTCTATCTATCTATTGCCTGACGCCGTTATCCCCGAATGGGTGGCCACGAACGAAACGCCTCCATGCACCTCTGTCCCCAGTCAGTCGTTGCCCCTCCTCCCAACCAGCACCGCCTTCATCCATATACTTCTTCACTCAATCCTTCCACCTCTCTTTCGGTTTACCTCTCCCTCTCTGCCCTTCCACCTCGCTCTCGTACACCCTCTTAGTCATTCTCTTGCTTCCCATACGTTCCATATTGTGCTCCTGGCATATACAGTATATGCGGTGTCCCATGCCACACCTACAGTCATGTTATTTGGTCTCTATATAATCTGTGAATTATTTCCGATATGATGTACAGTAAGTAAAGATTTTTGTTTTCAACAACTCATAATCAGCAAAAATGACACAAATGTCAATTATAATCATGTTAAACAATTTTCACCCATCATTTTGTTTACACACTTTCAAGGCGAAAATATACCATTCACAAAAAAAAAAAATAATAAAAAAAAAAAAAAAAAAAAAAATATATATATACCCGGTATATATATATATATAGTTATATACTGTATATATTATATATATATATATATATATATATATATATATATATATATATATATATATATATATATATATATATAAGGCGAATCTTCTGACTGTCAGAGGCTCACACCAATTAGTATATCTGGAGAAGTTAAGGGAAAAATCTTTAGTTGACTCTTTGTTATTTATTTTGTATCTATGTGCTGGAAATATATTACAGTTTTCAATTGCATTGCATTAGAAATTATTCATAGATTACAAAAAGACCAAATATGACATAGTTACGTAATGTATAAGGGAGATAGATAGATGCATTGGATAGATAGATAGACAGAGAGTTGCTAGGTCTAAGCGATCTGATCGATAAGTGCAAACATAAATGAGACGGACTTAAGTTTCTGAAAAGACAAAGGATACATTTTTATTGACTCCCTTTTTAATTTTATTATTTGTTTGCTGGAAGGATATTATATTTTAAAATTCCATCCCATTAGACATGATGCATGGATTAAAAAAAGACCAAATAAGACATAGTAATATATGTATAAGGGAGATAGATGCATTAGATAGATAGATAAACAGACATTTGATGCATAAATAACATGTAGAGACCTGACTGTATACATTATTTATATTGGTATATATTGATATATACTGTATATTGAGTTTTATGATTTATCATTGTATTATAATTATATATTTATATATTTGTTCATATGTTATTATTTTGTTATTTCTAATTTTCTATGATTCTTGTAGCATTTCTCAAGTTATATTCTAGTTAGATATGTTCTTTGACGTTTTAATATTAAGTTTATGTAATTGCGAGTTATTTACGAGTAGTTACGAGTAGTTACGAGTCGCTAAGAGTATTCTCGAGTCACTGAGACTTGTCAGATTCGTGGTCGAAATTTCGTGCAGGGTTGAAATTTTGCCGGACCAGCCCGAGCCACTACGAGTGTCCACGTGTCACATACGAGTCCCCCGAGTCACTTTGAATCACTGATTTTTACTGCGAGTCGCTACGCGAGTTCCAAAAAGTGCGGATTCGTGGTAACTCGGGTTCTCACTCGTGATAAAGGTACAGGTACGGTGGCGCTAATAAGTCATGTCTCAGCTGTCATTACGTTTGGTTCGCTCTGTGCTGTAGTGATGTCTGTCAGATGTTGAATAGCGTGGGTAAGTGTTGGAACATGTGTTTATAATTCACTCGATATGAAGAAATGAAGCTTAGATATTGCTGATACCAATTATTGATCAAAACATACTTGGTGCCAAGACATCACTTATTAGCGCGACTGTACAGTAGGGTTAATAGCTTACATAATTATCATAATGTAAACACAAGCGAGATAAGACATCATAGAGACAACAACTATACTATATTTGTTTAAAGGGGGATGGTACGTTTTTCTGGACCCCAATCTCCCTCAGGTTTAGCCTCATTTGTTTTGAGATTTTATGACAATCGTTCCACTATAGTTTGGCGATTTTGCGACCGTTCGCCCCATTTCTTTGACAATATTAAGACCTTTCGTGTAATTTAGGTGTAAACAAATTCCTGGCGAGCAATAGCGAGCCTGTAGTTTTAGAAGGAACCGGCCTTTGGCTGCGAAATTTTTCTACCGAAAAATGTACACATTTATCTTAAAAGATGTTTTAAAAGGTGTGAATTTTTAAGCTTGATGTAGGTCTAACGAGGAAACTAAAAACATAATATTAATATATAAATATATAGAACACAAATATAACCACTTCCCCCTTAACTTGGCAGAAATGGTATTCCCTTAGCAGCTAATTGATAGATAATTACTGGGTAAATCATAAACAACTTTGACTCTCCATCACATTATTGACAAGTTTATATAATTGACTTAATACTTTGCTATACTGTACAGACGTTGTAATATCCGAGTAATCAAGATATACTGTAGATCACTCAATGTCTTGCCAGCCTTAGGGGGTAGTTGATTTTTCAGAACCCCCTTCTCCCTCATGTTTAGTCCCAATAGTTTTGAGATTGTATGACATTCACCCCATTAGTTTGTCGACTGTAAAACCTTTCACCCAATTTCTTTGTCAATAATACGACCTTTCGTGCCAATTAGGTTTCGATTTGTTCATGGTGAGCGATAGCGAGCCTATAATTTTAGGAGGAAGCGGCCTTCGTTGGGGCCATTTTTCGATGTAAATATATATAATAATTATACAGTATATATATATGTATATATATATATACAGTATACTATATATATATATACAGTATACAGTATATATGTATATATATATATATATATATATATATGGTGGAGGAAATAAAGAATATGCCCCACGCGTCCTACTGCGTGTGTGTCGCACAAGGCGACTAATAGGGGGAATGAGGGGAGATTGTAGGCACCAATCGAACAGGGCTATACCCAGGGGAGGCGGCTAAGCATTTGATAAGGAATCGCTGGAACTCCTGTTTCATTTGCTTGGCCTCTCTTACTGATTCCCTTTGTGCCTCACTTACACTGAGAGTAGTCCAGCATGCTCTCACAAACCCCTCCTCCTCCTATCTATTTCACTACACTTAACATGCACATCACACTTCCTCCTTCATAAATATTAAAAACAAAAATGATGAACACAGGCCCAGCCTCGGAGTCCTCAGTGAGGGGGGGGGGGGGGGGGACCATAAATGCCCCCACACATGCCCGACCTTCCCCTGACGACCCCTCTAAATACTCTGGACCACGGCCTGTCACTCTTACTATCAACTTTTGAAATATTCGTGGCCTTTCCTATAATTTTCACTCTATCGAACACCATCTCTCCTCCTCCAAACCTGATCTTCTTTTCCTCACCAAAATCCAGGTATCTGAGACAACTTCCAGCAGGCCCTTCTCTGTATCCTCCTACTTTCTCTATCCTAGTTTCAAAGCCAGAGGCGGATGTTGTGCATACGTGCACAACAAACTCGCTTGCTCTCGTGTGCCCGATTTCGACTCCTCTGAATTCTCAACTTTATGGCTCAAACTTTCCTGTCATTCTCATACTAAATATTTCTGTGCTGTCTATCTTTCCCCTAACTCTACCGACTTTCCCAAATTCTTCGACTATCTAAACTCTAAAGTGGAACACATTCTATCTATCTCTCCCTTCTCTGAAATCTCCATCTTGGAGATTTCAACGTTCACCACCGCCAATGGTTCTCCTCTCACTCTACTGACCAACCTGGTGAACAAGCCTATGTCTTTTCTATCGTAAATGACCTAGAGTAGCTGGTCCAGCAACCAACCCGTATCCCGGATCGCTTCAGAGATCGGCCCAACATTCTTGACTTATTTCTGACTTCTAACGCTTCTTCTTATACTGTCAATCTTTTCTCTCCTTTGGGCTCCTCCGACTATAAATTTATCTCCGTCACCTGTCTAATCTCTTCAGTACGGCCATCCGATCCTCCCAGCCGGCGGCGCTTGTGGCACTTTGGCGCTGCCGACTGGGAGGCTCTCCGACAGTACTTCTTTGATTTTCCATGGAATGACTTCTGCTTCCGTGGCCGAGGACCCTCGGAGAGTGCTGAACGCATTACCGAGGTAATCCTCTCGAGCATGGAAGCGTACATTCCATTTTCTTTCTCGCAGTCTAATGCAAAAAAATCTTGGTTTACTCACGCTTGTTCTACTGCTGTCCACAACAAGGAGGAAGCATTTAAACGGTACCGACGCCTTAAAACTCAAGAATCTCATTCTTCCTATGTTTCTACCCGGAATCAAGCCAAATCTGTTCTTCGACTTACCAAGCACTCTTTCATCAATAATAAATGCACTGAATTATCCAACTCTAGCAATCCCCAAGCTTTCTGGCATCTAGCCAAAAACCTCTCCAACAACTTTTCATCCTTGTCTTTCCCTCCCCTTTTCCACTCTGATGGCACAACCATCACTTCTTCCTCTGACAAAGCTGAACTCTTTGCTCAAACCTTTTCCAGAAACTCTACCTTGGATGATTCCGGTGCTATTCCTCCCTCTCCATCCCCCTCTCTCCTACTTATGCCTAATATCCTAATCTCTTCTAAACATGTACTTTCTGCCCTCTCTGGGTTTAATAGTAAGAAGGCGTACGGTCCGGACGGTGTTACTCCTGTTGTACTTAAAAATTGTGCTTCCGTGCTGAACCCCTGCCTAGGCAAACTTTTTCGTCTCTGTCTCTCCTCTAACGTCTTTCCTTCTTGCTGGAAGTTTGCCCTCATTCAACCTGTCCCAAATAAGGGTGACTGCTCTCAACCCTCCAACTATCGTCCAATTGCTCTCATCTCTTGTATCTCTAAAGTTTTTGAAACTATTCTTGCTTCCAAATTTCTTAAGCATTTCTCTTCTCATAATCTGCTCTCAGATCGTCAGTATGGCTTCCTTAAGGGTCGCTCTACTAGTGATCTTCTTTCAATTCCTACTAACTCTTGGTCATCCAACTTTTGGGCCTTCGGTGAGACTTTTTCTGTTGCTCTAGACATATCGAAGGCCTTCGATAGAGTCTGGCACAAATCTTTAATTTCCAAACTGCCCTCCTTCGGTTTCTGGCCCTCCATCTGTGCCTTTGTCTCTAATTTCCATTCCGGCCGTTCCATAGCTGCGGTTGTGGACAGCCATCGCTCATTTCCTCATCCTATCAACTCAGGTGATCCTCAGGGTTCTGTCCTATCTCCTATTCTCTTTCTAATTTTCATAAAGGTTCTTTTCAACTGTACATCCAGTCCCATCCATTCATATGCAGACGACTCTACCTTACACCACTCAATTAGTTTTCCAGAACACCCCAGCCAGCAGCCCCTCACAAACAAACGTAATGAAGCCATACAACGCTTATCTTCTGATCTAGCTACTATTTCCAATTGGGGTGGAGAAAACCTTGTTGCATTTAATGCTTCCAAAACTCAATTTATCCATCTTACTACTTGTCAGGAACCTCCAGAGGATTATCCCTTATTCTTCAACAATACACAAATCAACCCTTAATCTCTCAATGTTATCGGTGTCTTTTTTTCTTCTGTTCTCACTTGGAAGGACCATATTACCAGTCTCGCTAAGGCAGCCTCCCAGAAGCTGGGTGTGCTCAACCGCCTCAATTTTTTTTTTTTTTTTTTTTTTTTTCTATGTGATTGAGGGAGGCAAAAGGCAGAACTGCCTATAGCGAGTGCCTCCCCCATAGTTGAAAGAGTGACAGGGCCAAAATCAAGGGACGTTCGAGCCAAAATGCCTGGACACACAGAGTTTGAAGCAATTTAAGTCATAGGAAGAGGGAAATACTGATTCTGGGAGAGAGTTTCAGAGCTCAGCTGTTGAGTAGAATAAAGTTTGAGAGTAATGTTTCACTCTTGGGTTGGAGAGTTGCACAGAGTAGGGGTGAGATTTAGTTGCAAGATGGGTACCACGTGCCCTACGTAAAGGAGGTGGTATACACTGGGAAAGCTCTGAGGAACACTGATTATTATAGTAGCGATAGAATAGCGAGAGAGATGCAACATTGCGGCAGACAGAGAGAGATTGCAGAGAGTTAGTGAGTGGACGGGAGTTAATGTTACGAAAGGCCTTCCTTTCAACTTTGTCTAGGAGAGCGGTGTGAGAGGAACCTCCCCACACATGTGAACAATACTCAATACAAGGACGCACTATGCCCCTGTACAGAGCAAGAAGCTGTGCAGGGGAAAAGAACCCCCTAAGGCGGTTGAGCACACCCAGCTACTGGGAGGCTGCCTTAGCAAGACTGGTAATATGGTCCTTCCAACTGAGAGCAGAAGAAAAAGAGACACCAAGAATATTGAGAGAAGATGAAGGATTTATTTTTGTATTGTTGAAGAATAAGGGATAGTCCGCTGGGAGTTCCTTACGCCCCTGCACAGCTTCTTGCTCTGTACAGGGGCACAGTGCGTCCTTGTATTGAATATTGTTCACATGTGTGGGGAGGATGCTCTCACACTGCACTCCTAGACAAAGTAGAAAGGAAAGCCTTTCGTATCATTAACTCCCATCCACTCATCAACTCTCTGCAATCTCTCTCTCTTCGCCGCAATGTTGCATCTCTCTTGCTATTCTATCGCTATTACAATAATCAGTGTTCCTCAGAGCTTTACCAGTGTATGCCACCTCCTCTACGTAGGGTACGTAGTACCCGCCTTGCGACACAATCCCACCCCTACTCTGTGCAACTGTCCAACCCAAGAGTGAAATGCTATTCTCAGACTTTCTTCTATTCAACTGCTGATGAGCTCTGGAACTCTCTCCCCAAATCAGTCTTTCCCTCTTCCTATGACTTAAATTGCTTCAAGATCCGTGTGTCCAGGCATTTTAGCTCGAACGTCCCTTGATTTTGGCCCTGTCACTCTTTGAAATCTGGGGGAGGCACTCGCTACAGGCAGTTATGCCTTTTGTCTCTCTCATTCACATAGAAAAATTTATATATATATATATACAGTATATATACAGTATATATATTTACAGTATATATATATCTCGAAGTGGGGTTTCGAATTTTTGTCTTGAAATTTTATGAAGTCTAGCGAGTAAACTAAAGGATATATTAATAGATACATAAATAGACCAAAAAATGAGCCCTACCCTAATATAAACAAAAACAAAATAGATTATAAGCTTACTGAGTCTCACATCTCGCCTGCCTTACCCAATTCATATTATCACCAACCCACCAATTAACTTACAAATAAACCTAATCAATGAAATCATTGAAACTAAGAAATACATGTGGTACTCCCAGGATTCGAACCTAGGATACTCACACCGAAATTGAGCGCACTATCCTTTATGCTATCAAGACAGTTAAAGGTTTATGCACAAGCTCACGATATATTATCCATTCTCGAATACTAGATGTTAATCTGGATATTAATCAATCACAGACCATCCATTACCTTTTTCATGCTTAGCGCTTAGCCTGTTCAGTACCAGTTCCGTCCTTTTCATTTTATACTAGCTACTAACAGACTATTTTATTCAGGTTAGGAAGGGACTCCAGCAATTAACAGGCTTCGAAATATTGTTTTCACCCTTTTTACTGCCATAGATTCTCCTTAAGCTGCACAAAATCGCGAAGCAAAGCAGCGTTTTAATGAGCAAATTTCGTCTAGCAGCTCGACATGATTATCACACGGTACCTGGCAATTTTGTAGAGTTCGCTGCAAACACAAGAAGATCTATCATAATTAATTGACGATAACATATGCTGCTAAACTTTATGGAAAATCCTTTATTTGCTATGAACATCATGCTCAATTATTTTTTTAATTATGTGGTGCATGTCAAAATGATTCATCCTAAAGACTTATTGCTGAGGAAACTATCGCTTAACACAGAAAGCGCATCAACTATGTTTTTTAAAGTGCCGCCTGTGCGAAAAGATTAGCTTCAATTCTGACAAAAAAAATCTATATTTACTATATAAGGCAAAATTACTGCTCCATATGAGCATGCATTACTTGTATAATGAACATGTTAACATTGAAGAACCAAAAACTAGGTGTATAGAGCAAATATTCAATGTAAAACTATATATTTGTGACAGGAGAGGTTGGAGGTAGGTGGGAGAGGGTGCGACATACATCCACCTTCGAAACTGCATAATAAATCGTAGGCTCGTCCACCATTCTTTAACTGTCTTCGTAGCGCAATGGATAAATGCACTGAATTTCGGTGTGAGCATCCTAGGTTCGAATCCCTGGACTGCCACATGTATTTGTTGATTTCATTAATTGAGTTTAGGAGTAAAGTCGGTTGGTGGAGGTAACATAATAATTAATTCAAGTTCAGGGGTAGTTTATAGAGAGGCCTTCCTTAGGGTTAAGGCCCCATGAATTACTCCTTCCATCCATCTATCCATAGCCTATGATTGATATGCAGGATTCGAAACTGCATAATAAATCGTAGGCTTGTCCACCATTCTTTAACTGTCTTTGTAGCGCAATGGATAAATGCACTGAGTTTCGGTGTGAGCATCCTAGGTTCGAATCCCTCGACTGCCACATGTATTTGTTGATTTCATTAATTGAGTTTAGGAGTAAAGTCGGTTGGTGGAGGTAACATAATAATAAATATATCGCGAGATACTAGCAAGAGATAGCTGTCTTTCGTGCATGTAGGATGGTAGAGGGAGTGTAGAGGAGGGTGACTAAACGTAATTGAGACGGGAAGGAGGATTTATAGGGAGTGGGGGAGGACAAATATTGGATAAATGATGAGGGGAAAGTGGAGGCAGACAAAAAAGGGGGGGGGGGGGGAGCACTGGAGAGGGATTGGGAGGGTACAACACATGTAAGGGGAATTTGAAGGTTTTCTTTTTACATGTGTTTGAATGCCGTGCCTCAAGTGATGCTTGTAGCAGTTCTTGGTTTTGGCAAACTGGATGAGACTGCTTGGTCAGAAGTTATATAGTTGCAAGGTAATTGATTGCTTTAACCCCTTCAGTACCACGATGCCTTTTTAACTTTGAATCTGGCTATAATTTGATGATATAATGCAGTTCAAGATGGACCTATATTATTATTTATGTATGTATGTGTACAGTATACTCAGACACATACCCCACAGCTGGACATGACCGACTCCAGACAGAGGGACTGGGACCACATTTGCATTCCTTCACCCCTTTCTCTGTCTCGTCTAATAGGTGAATGTTGCAAGAGGAGGAGGATTCCTAGCCTCCTGCCTCCAGAAGGAAAATTAGGATAGAAAAAGAGACTGACAGAAACGGCTAAGGTTGGGTAGACGATGCCAAACCTCACCCGTCCTATGTTACTAATTTGGTTTATTGAGATTGTATTTACCCATTTGAGTTGAATAAGTCGATTACAAAGAAAAGAAAATTGTTTACTGGTAACCATAATATGATGTAAAGTATGTAATGGTGGTGAATGGATTAAAGGGAATCTTAATACAAAAAATATAATTTTTAAAAGTTTAGTTTGGCTATCATTAGCCGATTTTAGTCAGCTTAGAAAGAACCTGTGGAATCAGAGCCATAATTGAATATATTTTTGACCCTTTAGAGTCCTAGAGGTCCTTCCTAAACTGCATAACATCTTTTAATGAAAGCCAAAATTAACTGTCCAAACGCTTCATATTCCTCCTAAGCCGCATAAACTCTTCTAATGATAGCAGCCAATATAAACTGCCAAAACGTGTCATATTCCTCCTAAGCCGCATAAACTCTTCTAATGATAGCAGCCAATATAAACTGCCAAAACGCTTCATATTCCTCCTAAGCCGCATAAACTCTTCTAATGATAGCCAATATAAACTGCCAAAACGCTTCATATTCCTCCTAAGCCGCATAAACTCTTCTAATGATAGCAGCCAATATAAACTGCCAAAACGCTTCATATTCCTCCTAAGCCGCATAAACTCTTTTAATGATAGCAGCCAATATAAACTGCCAAAACGCTTCATATTCCTCCTAAGCCGCATAAACTCTTCTAATGATAGCAGCCAATATAAACTGCCAAAACGCTTCATATTCCTCCTAAGCCGCATAAACTCTTCTAATGATAGCAGCCAATATAAACTGCCAAAACGCGTCATATTCCTCCTAAGCCGCATAAACTCTTCTACTCTTCTAATGATAGCAGCCAATATAAACTGCCAAAACGCTAGCAGCCAATATAAACTGCCAAAACGCGTCATATTCCTCCTAAGCCGCATACAATCGTCTAATGATAGCAGCCAATATAAACGGTCTAAACACGACCAATTCCTCCTAAGCCGCATAAAATCGTCTAATGATAGCCAAAAGTAACTTTCACAATGCGTCATATTCCTTCTGGACTGGGTAAAATCTCCGAATAACGGCTAAAATATAGTAATCAAACGCGTCCTATTCCTGAAGGGGTTAACCCTGGTAATGTAACGTCCCATTTTGGGGTCAGCACTGGTGACGTGGTTCCCGATCATACACCACGACTTAAAATATTATCGTTAAGCTCCATACAAATAGAGTATAGAAGGGAGTGAGTGAGTGGTTGATAGAGACCTTAGCACCGTAACAACTCTATGTGTCCAGACATTGTGGCTCGAACATTCCCAGATTTTGGTCCAGTCACTCTTTAAATTCTGAGAGGGGCACTCGTTTTATTGCTCTTTGTCTCCCTCATCCACATAGACAGAACATAGCGCCGGACAAGAGTACATAGATGCGGAAAAACAAAAGCCTCGAAACATCATGAATAACACTAACTTCTAACTTTTATAACTCAAAAAGAGCTAGAGCAAATGGGCTGTAAATTCCACACCTCTTCCATGGCTGACTCCTAACAAATGGTAAAAATATTAGCTCGATTACTCAAGTCGTTTGTGAGTTATAGAGATTAATGTTCTAGAGGTTTGGTCTACTTACTTGGAATAAACGTAGTATTAAACAGTGAAATAGTCCAGCCTCTTTATCCCTTCCAGTACCAGCAACGTCTTTCTGGTTGTATTTCAGCGGCATTTAGACGATTTTGTGAAGCTTAGGAGAGATATATGGTAGCTTAAAGGATTAATCGAGATTGTATGCAATTTTTATCGGGCAGACATCCCTCCTAAGCTGAATAAAACTGTCCAATAGTTGTCAGAGTATAATGAAAAGGATGTCACCGGTACTGAATGGGTTAAACAAAATAAGCACATCATCTCCAAGAATATAGAAGGGAAGCCTATAATATATAAGGGGAACTATTTGTATTTTCTGATCCCCCTTCTCCTTCATACTTTGCCCCAGTAGTTCTGAAATGTTAAAGACTTTGGCCCATTTCTGTATTAATATTAATACCTTGCGTGACATTCAAGTGTCGATTATTTACTGGCGAGCGATAGCAGTCCTGTAATTTTCGAGGAACCGGTTTTCGGCCGGGTCGTTTTTCTACCGAAAAGTGTACAAATCTATCTCGAAGGTTTTTTTTGGAGATGTTATTTATTAAAGCTTGATGAAGGTATTGGGAGGAAATTTAAATACATAAGCTATCTATCTATCTATCTATTGCCTGACGCCGTGATCCCCGAAGGGGTGGCCACGAACGAACCGCCCCCATGCACCTCTGTCCCCAGTCAGTCGACGCCCCTCCCCCCCAACCAGCACCGCCTTCGTTCATGTACTTCCTACTCCATCCTGCCACCTCTCATGTGCCTTCTGCGTGTCGTGCCGTAAGAGGCGACTAAAGAGGTTGGGTCGGTGGGCTTGCGACCCCCACCCGGAAAAAATAGCTAAGCAAAGAAAAACGAACGAATACATAATGTATATATAAATAAATGAACAAAGAAATAGAAGTATATACAAATCTTCCCGTAATCTGCACACCAAAATAGTATACAAAGGCAAGCCATACTAACCCAGTATTGTATTATATAACCCAGTATTGTATTATATAACCCAGTATTGTATTATATAACCCAGTATTGTATTATATAAACCAGTATTGTATTATATAACCCAGTATTGTATTATATAACCAGTATTGTATTATATAACCCAGTATTGTATTATATAACCCAGTATTGTATTATATATCTCAGTATTGTATTACATAACCCAGTATTGTATTATATAACCCAGTATTGTATTATCTAACCCAGTATTGTATTATATAACCAGTATTGTATTATATAACCCAGTATTGTATTATATAACCCAGTATTGTATTATATATCTCAGTATTGTATTATATAACCAGGATGTATTATATAACCAGTATGTATTATAACCCAGTATTGTATTATATAACCCAGTATTGTATTATATAACCCGTATTGTATTATATACCCAGTATTGTATTATATAACCCAGTATTGTATTATATAACCCAGTATTGTATTATTAACCACCAGTATGTATTATACCCAGTATTGTATTATCTAACAGTATTGTATATAACCCAGTGTTATCTACAGTATTGTATTATATAACCAGTATTGAATTATGTAACCCAGTATTGTATTATATAACCCAGTATTGCATCATATAACCCGGTATTGTATTATATAACCCAGTATTGTATTATATAACCCAGTATTGTATTATATAACCCAGTATTGTATTATGTAACCCAGTATTGTATTATATAACCCAGTATTGTATTATATAACCCAGTATTGTATTATCTAACCCAGTATTGTATTATATAACCCAGTATTGTATTATGTAACCCAGTATTGTATTATATAACCCAGTATTGTATTATATAACCCGGTATTGTATTATCTAACCCAGTATTGTATTATATAACCCAGTATTGTATTATATAACCCAGTATTGTATTATTTATTTATTTTTTTTTCTATGTGATTGAGGGAGGCAAAAGGCATAACTGCCTATAGCGAGTGCCTCCCCCATAGTTGAAAGAGTGACAGGGCCAAAATCAAGGGACGTTCGAGCCAAAATGCCTGGACACACGGAGTTTGAAGCAATGTAAGTCATAGGAAGAGGGAAAGACTGATTCTGGGAGAGAGTTCCAGAGCTCAGCTGTTGAGTAGAAGAAAGTTTGAGAGTAACGTTTCACTCTTGGGTTGGAGAGTTGCACAGAGTAGGGGTGGGATTGAGTTGCAAGACGGGTACCACGTGCCCTACGTAAAGGAGGTGGTATGCACTGGGATAGCTCTGAGGAACACTGATTATTATAGTAGCGATAGAATAGCGAGAGAGATGCAACATTGCGGCGGAGAGAGAGAGATTGCAGAGAGTTGGTCAGTGGACGGGAGTTAATGTTACGAAAGGCCTTCCTTTCAACTTTGTCTAGGAGAGCGGTGTGAGAGGAACCTCCCCACACATGTGAACAATACTCAATACAAGGGCGCACTATGCCCCTGTACAGAGCAAGAAGCTGTGCAGGGGAAAAGAACCCCCTAAGGCGGTTGAGCACACCCAGCTTCTGGGAGGCTGCCTTAGCAAGACTGGTAATATGGTCCTTCCAAATGAGAGCAGAAGAAAAAGAGACACCAAGAATATTGAGAGAAGATGAAGGGTTGATTTTTGTATTGTTGAAGAATAAGGGATAGTCCGCTGGGAGATCCTGATAGGTAGATAGATGGAGAAATTGGGTTTTGGAAGCATTAAAGTTAACAAGGTTTTCTCTGCCCCAATTGGAAATAGTATTTAGATCAGAATTTAAGAGTTCTATGGCTTCAAAACGTTTGTCGTTGAGGGATTGCTGGCTGGGGCGTTCTGAAAAACTAATGGAGTAGTGTAAGGTTGAGTCGTCTGCATATGAATGGATGGGAATTAAGGTACAGTTAAGGAGATCGTTTATAAAAATTAGAAAGAGAATAGGAGATAGGACAGAGCCCTGAGGAACACCGGAGTTTATAGGGTGAGGAAGTGAATAATGGCCGTCCACAACCGTAGCTATGGAACGGCCGGAAAGGAAATTAGAGACAAAGGCACAGATGGAGGGATAGAAACCGAAGGAGGGTAGTTTAGAAATTAAAGATTTATGCCAGACTCTATCGAAGGCTTTCGATATGTCTAGTGCAATAGAAAAAGTCTCACCGAAGTCCCGAAAGGAGGATGACCAAGAGTTAGTAAGATACGAAAGAAAATCACCAGTAGAGCGACCCTTAAGGAAGCCATACTGGCGATCTGAGAGCAGATTATGAGAAGAGAAATGCTTAAGAAATTTGGAAGCAAGAATAGTTTCAAAAACTTTAGAAAGACAAGAGATAAGAGCAATTGGACGATAGTTGGAGGGTTGAGAGCGGTCACCCTATAACCCGGTATTGTATTATATAACCAGTATTGTATTATATAACCCAGTATTGTATTATATAACCCAGTATTGTATTATATAACCCAGTATTGTATTATATAACCCAGTATTGTATTATATAACCCAGTATTGTATTATATAACCCGGTATTGTATTATATAACCCAGTATTGTATTATATAACCCAGTATTGTATTATATAACCCAGTATTGTATTATATAACCCAGTATTGTATTATATAACCCAGTATTGTATTATATAACCCTGTATTGTATTATATAACCTGGTATTGTATTATATAACCCAGTATTGTATCATATAACCCGGTATTGTATTATATAACCCGGTATTGTATTATATAACCCAGTATTGTATTATATAACCCAGTGTTGTATTATATAACCCAGTATTGTATTATATAACCCTGTATTGTATTATATAACCCGGTATTGTATTATATAACCCAGTATTGTATTATATAACCCAGTATTGTATTATATAACCCAATATTGTATTATATAACCCAGTATTGTATTATATAACCCAGTATTGTATTATATAACCCAGTATTGTATTATCTAACCCAGTATTGTATTATATAACCCAGTATTGTATTATATAACCCGGTATTGTATTATATAACCCAGTATTGTAATATATAACCCAGTATTGTATTATATAACCCAGTATTGTATTATATAACCCAGTATTGTATTATATAACCCAGTATTGTATTATATAACCCAGTATTGTATTATATAACCCGGTATAGTATTATATAACCCAGTATTGTATTATATAACCCTGTATTGTATTATATAACCCGGTATTTTATTATATAACCCAGTATTCTATCATATAACCCAGTATTGTATTATATAACCCTGTATTGTATTATATAACCCAGTATTGTATCATATAACCCGGTATTGTATTATATAAGCCAGTATTGTATTATATAACCCAGTATTGTATTATATAACCCTGTATTGTATTATATAACCCGGTATTGTATCATATAACCCGGTATTGTATTATATAACCCGGTATTGTATTATATAACCCAGTATTGTATTATATAACCCGGTATTGTATCATATAACCCGGTATTGTATTATCTAACCCAGTATTGTATTATCTAACCCAGTATTGTATTATATAACCCAGTATTGTATTATATAACCCAGTATTGTATTATATAACCCAGTATTGTAGTATATAACCCTGTATTGTATTATATAACCCAGTATTGTATTATATAACCCAGTATTGTATTATATAACCCAGTATTGTATTATATAACCCAGTATTGTATTATATAACCTGGTATTGTATTATATAACCCAGTATTGTATTATATAACCCAGTATTGTATTATATAACCCAGTATTGTATTATCTAACCCAGTATTGTATTATCTAACCCAGTATTGTATTATATAACCCAGTATTGTATTATATAATAAAGTATTGTATTATATAACCCACTATTGTATCATATAACCCGGTATTGTATTATATAACCCGGTATTGTATTATATAACCCAGTATTGTATTATATAACCCTGTATTGTATTATGTAACCCGGTATTGTATCATATAACCCGGTATTGTATTATATAACCCGGTATTGTATTATCTAACCCAGTATTGCATTATATAACCCGGTATTGTATTATATAACCCAGTATTGTATCATAACCCGGTATTGTATTATATAACCCGGTATTGTATTATCTAACCCAGTATTGTATTATCTAACCCAGTATTGTATTATATAACCCAGTATTGTATTATATAACCCAGTATTGTATTATATAATAAAGTATTGTATTGTATAACCCACTATTGTATCATATAACCTGGTATTGTATTATATAACCTGGTATTGTATTATATAACCCAGTATTGTATTATATAACCCTGTATTGTATTATGTAACCCGGTATTGTATCATATAACCCGGTATTGTATTATATAACCCGGTATTGTATTATCTAACCCAGTATTGCATTATATAACCCGGTATTGTATTATATAACCCAGTATTGTATCATATAACCCGGTATTGTATTATATAACCCGGTATTGTATTATCTAACCCAGTATTGTATTATATAACCCAGTATTGTATTATATAACCCAGTATTGTATTATATAACCCGGTATTGTATCATATAACCCGGTATTGTATTATCTAACACAGTATTGTATTATATAACCCGGTATTGTATTATCTAACCCAGTATTGTATTATCTAACCCAGTATTGTATTATCTAACCCGGTATTGTATTATATAACCCGGTATTGTATTATATAACCCGGTATTGTATTATATAACCCAGTATTGTATTTGATGACCCTGTATTGTATTATATAACCCAGTATTGTATTTTATAACCTGGTATTGTATTATATAACCCAGTATTGTATTTTATGACCCAGTATTGTATTCACTAACCCAGTATTGTATTATGTAACCCAGTATTGTATTCCCCTGCAGGTACAACTCTCTCAACACCCTCGAGCGTCTTATTACCTCAGCCACCAGGGAGTTCAACACAGAGGTGGAACTGATGGAGGTAAGGTCATATATATATATATATATATATATATATATATATATATATATATATAGAGAGAGAGAGAGAGAGAGAGAGAGAGAATGTGTATGCGTGTGAGAGAGAGATAAATATACAATGGAAGACAAGCAACAACAGATCTGATGGTCCTTACTAGGCTGCTTGAAAAGAAAATGCCACAGCCATCAACTGAAGGGCATTAGCTCCCGACTGTGGCCAGAAAACATAATTATAGTAATATGTACGATGCTGATACAGTTACCTTACTCGGGCACAAACGTAGTGAGTCGCGGGTTTATGGCAAGATATTTATCAATGTGATATTTAAATGTCTAGACTTCTGACACTCTACAACATTTCTAGGCAATGTATTCCGTAAGGAGAGAACGAAGGGGAGATCATTCCAACTGATGGTACACTCAACGACATAAACATTGGCCCAATATGAATTCTCAATCTGCAAAATGAACCTCTGACATTTAATTTTGGGTAAACAAGTTAATGAGAAGATTCGATTCTGTTGGGGATACCTTCGAAAATGTAGGCCCTAACTTATGTTGTTGAATGTACAGTTGCCTTTATAAGTTATGTTCCTCGTCGTGTTATCTACCATATGGGAAAGGTCAGCCAGGGATTAGGAGTGGATATTTACAGCCCACTTGATCTAGCTCATTTTGAATATAAGTACAGAGGTTAGGGGCCACGATTTCTGGCTTACCTATTTGGAACAAGGAATATTTGTGAGCCATAGTGACCATGCATAATCTATCCAGGATCCCTCAATGTCCAAGTGATCAATTATTTAATACTATAATCTTTAGTAAAACCGGAATCACACAAGCGCTTTTTCCCTCAACAATTATGCTCAACACTGGTCTGGTAGCTTATGACGTAAACATTTGAACTATATCAGTTACGAAAATTCATCTAACATCAGTCTAGTTTCCGATACCAGTGCAAATTATTCCAGGAATCTTGCCAAAAATATGTTGATTATCGAATGTTGACTAAAGAAGCTCTCGTGTGATACCGGCATAATTGATCACTTACGAATTTCAGGCTATAAGGAAGTTGGAACCGTAAACATCGATTATGTAATTATTATTCAATCACTATCTCACCACCATAGCTCAACATCTTCCCACACACTCCATCTCTTCCTGATGCGTTCACCATCTTCACTCTTTCCAAGGCCTCACACACATTTGATCTGTTACCTGTTATTCCTTCCATTAACCCCTTCAGTACCGGTGCTGTACTTTAAAATTTATCCTGGCTACTGTTAGACGATTTTTCACAGTTTAATAAGGACCTCCAACAATTAACAGGCTAAACTATCTCGCTTAACCCTTTGTACTACCTTCTTAAACTTCACAAAATCATCTAAATATAGCTAGAATAAAATGAATATTACGTCATCGGTACGGAAGGGGTTAACCCAATCAGTACCGGTGACATCCTTTTCATTATATTCTGACAACTATAAGACTATTTTATTCAGCTTGGGAAGGACATCTACCAATGAAAAGACTACATGATATCTCAATTCATCCTTTAAGCTACCATATATCCTTCTTAAGCTTTATGGAATCGTCTAAATGTAGTTGGAATCAAATACAAAATACGTCACCGGTACTGAAAGGGTAAACAGAATTATGAGTTAATATAAGGTAATAGTGCATTTATAAGCACATAAAGCAAATTCAAAGTACTTTCTATCTATCAAAAACCTGCATTATCATTTATAGTTAACATCGATGTATACAACTCTATCTATCAAAAACCTGCATTATCATTTATAGTTAACATCGATGTATACAACTCTATCTATCAAAAACCTGCATTATCATTTATAGTTAACATCGATGTATACAACTCTATCTATCAAAAACCTGCATTATCATTTATAGTTAACATCGATGTATACAACTCTATCTATCAAAAACCTGCATTATCATTTATAGTTAACATCGATGTATACAACTCTATCTATCAAAAACCTGCATTATCATTTATAGTTAACATCGATGTATACAACTCTATCTATCAAAAACCTGCATTATCATTTATAGTTAACATCGATGTATACAACTCTATCTATCAAAAACCTGCATTATCATTTATAGTTAACATCGATGTATACAACTCTATCTATCAAAAACCTGCATTATCATTTATAGTTAACATCGATGTATACAACTCTATCTATCAAAAACCTGCATTATCATTTATAGTTAACATCGATGTATACAACTCTATCTATCAAAAACCTGCATTATCATTTATAGTTAACATCGATGTATACAACTCTATCTATCAAAAACCTGCATTATCATTTATAGTTAACATCGATGTATACAACTCTATCTATCAAAAACCTGCATTATCATTATAGTTAACATCGATGTATACAACTCTATCTATCACAAAAACCTGCATTATCATTTATAGTTAACATCGATGTATACAACTCTATCTATCAAAACCTCTTATCATTTATAGTTACATCGATGTATACAACTCTATCAAAAACCTGCATTATCATTTATAGTTAACATCGATGTATACAACTCTATCTATCAAAAACCTGCATTATCATTTAAACATCGATGTATACAACTCTATCTATCAAAAACCTGCATTATCATTTATAGTTAACATCGATGTATACAACTCTATCTATCAAAAACCTGCATTATCATTTATAGTTAACATCGATGTATACAACTCTATCTATCAAAAACCTGCATTATCATTTATAGTTAACATCGATGTATACAACTCTATCTATCAAAAACCTGCATTATCATTTATAGTTAACATCGATGTATACAACTCTATCTATCAAAACCTGCATTATCATTTATAGTTAACATCGATGTATACAACTCTATCTATCAAAAACCTGCATTATCATTTATAGTTAACATCGATGTATACAACTCTATCTATCAAAAACCTGCATTATCATTTATAGTTAACATCGATGTATACAACTCTATCTATCAAAAACCTGCATTATCATTTATAGTTAACATCGATGTATACAACTCTATCTATCAAAAACCTGCATTATCATTTATAGTTAACATCGATGTATACAACTCTATCTATCAAAACCTGCATTATCATTTATAGTTAACATCGATGTATACAACTCTATCTATCAAAAACCTGCATTATCATTTATAGTTAACATCGATGTATACAACTCTATCTATCAAAAACCTGCATTATCATTTATAGTTAACATCGATGTATACAACTCTATCTATCAAAAACCTGCATTATCATTTATAGTTAACATCGATGTATACAACTCTATCTATCAAAAACCTGCATTATCATTTATAGTTAACATCGATGTATACAACTCTATCTATCACAAACCTGCATTATCATTTATAGTTAACATCGATGTATACAACTCTATCTATCAAAAACCTGCATTATCATTTATAGTTAACATCGATGTATACAACTCTATCTATCACAAACCTGCATTATCATTTATAGTTAACATCGATGTATACAACTCTCACTTCCTTGTACCCTGAAATTTGCAAGTGGTCAATTTATAATGTCCATAGTGCTATACCCTGTTGAATGTATTATAATAGTAACAACCCTATGTGAGTGAGGGAGACAAAAGGCAGAACTGCCTGTAGCGAGTGCCTCCCCCAGAGTTGATATATATATATACAGACCAAAAAACGATCACTACCCCCTTAATGTATGGACAAACAGATGCATTCCAATCAATATAGCCATTTATATGTTTCCATGGCCGGGGACCCTCGGTGTGCTCTCAGTATTTTTGTTTTCTATGTGTATGAAGGAGACGAAAGACAGGTTGCGTGTAACGAGTGTCTCTCACAAAGCCAAAAAGGGCACAAAGCCAAATTCAAGGGACATTGGGGTCAAAATTCCTGGACACACAAATATTAAAGCAGTCTAAGTCATAGGATGAAGGAAAGATTGATTGAGGGAGAGAGTTTCAGACTTCACTTGTTGAGTAAATGAATGACAGAAAATTGGCAAATTCTTGGGTTTGAGAGTTGGACAGACTAGAAGTGGGAGTGTGTTGAAAGGCGGGTGTCTCACACTTGCCACAAGGGAGGAGGTATGCACTGAGAGAGCTATGAAGAACACTGAACACTGATTGCTGTAATAGCGATAGAAGAGTGAAAGAGATGTCACATTGCAAAATGCAAAAACATCTTGGCTTACTCACGCTTGTTCTGCTGCAGTCGAGAAAGCATTCAAACAGTGTCATTGCTTTCAAACTCAAGAATCTCATATATACTTTATATGTTTCTGCCCGGAGTCAAGCCAAATCTGTTCTCGCCAAAAAAAAAAAAAAAAAAAAAATCTTACATCAATAATTATTGCTCTGAACCGTCCAACTCTAGCTCATCCCAAACATTCTGCCATCTAGCCAAATACCTTTCCAAAAAATGTACTTCCTCGTCATTGCATCCTTTTCTACACTCTGATGTCACCACTGTCATTTCTTCCTCTGACAAAGCTGAACTCGTGCTCAAACTTTCGATAAAAAACTTCATCTTGGAAGATTCTGGTGTTGTTCCTCCCTCTACACCCTCCTCTCTCCTACTTCTGCCTATTATCCTAATCTCTTTTCCCTCTCTTGGCAGAATAACTCTTTAACTAAAAAAGGGCTAGAGCTAATGGGTTGTCAAATACCACACCTTTCGCAAATGATAGGAATATTTGCTCGATTGCTCTTGTCTTTTTTGAGTTATCACATTTAGTGGTCAGAAAGTCTGGCCTAAAAACTGTATTGATGGTGCAATGGTTTATATGCTTATGTTCTGGGTGTGGTGTCCCGAGTTCGAATCCTGGGAGGACCATATGCTTTCATTAGTTTATTCAAGTGCATTGGGGTTTGTAGTTGATGATTAATGTTAAGAACGGGGTGTTACTTAATAATGTCGTTCCTTCTAACCTGCCCCTCATTCCTTTGTTTCCCAGCTCGAGCAGTTCAACTCCGATCACTCCGGGTCCCTTGGAGCGGCCAGCAACGCCATCCAACAAGCTCTGGTCAACACTCGTAACAACATCGACTGGATGAACAACAACTACTACATTATTGTTCAGTGGCTCCATGATAATGGTTATTCAAGAGACAACTAGAGGACTACTCGGTAGAGTGCATACCTCCGCCTACGTCTTAAGAACCTGACAACTAATTGGGCTAAGCATGAGGGAGAAGGGGGACCAGAAAAACAACCAACCCCCTTAAAAATGTATACAAAAAAACGACAAAATACAGCCGTCTTTCTCAATCCCTCATTTTCTCCATAGATAAATGCGTAATGGATCTTGAATGGGTTAACTCTTTCAAGATGCAATACGCATTTCTTGTTTTCATGTTTGGCTACTATTAGACGATTTTATTCAGATTAGGAAGGACATTTGGAAGTCAGACGGTTAATTGAGATAGTTTTAACTCTTATAATTCCCACAGTTCCTCCTTGAACTATATAAAATCTTCAAAAGTATGTTTTTTCCCGCCTGATGCCTAAGTGCCATCTCGCCATCCTTATTCCTCGGTTACTACCAAAATGTTGCAGCAATGCTAACAATGTAAACTAAGCAATAACCCCTTTAACCCCTTCTATACCGGCTATGTCTTTTAACTATATTCTGGGTGCTAGTAGACTATTATATGTAGTTTAAAAAGGCCGTTCAGCACTTTTACAGGCTTCGAACTATCTCACTTTACCTTTCTACTGCCACAGATCCTTCTTAAGCTGAACAAAATCGTCTAGATATAGCTACAATAATATATATAAGACCTCGCCGGTACAGAAGGGGTTAAGTATATTTAGGCGAGATTATGCAGCTTAGGAAGGATCTGTGGTAGCTAAAAGAGGAGATTGAGATACTTCGAAGCCTTATTATTGCTAGAGGTCCTTCCTAAGCTGAGTAAAATTATATAATAATTGACTGAATATGATGAAAAGGACATCCCTGGTAGAGAAGGGGTTAAGTATCGAACAATCCGTCACCATAGGATTCAATTTACCGTCATGTGTAAAAGAACAGGGAGCGGGATACTCGATAACCGCTTACCTTCACCTGTGCTGGGGGGTGACCTGTTTTGGTTCTGTCCTTTTCTATCTTTCTCTGGCTTGTATCCATTTGGCCCCATTCAGCCTACTGTTTTAAGACGTTTATCACCATGCAGGTGTCAATTTTTTACTGGTGAGCGGTAGCGAGCCAGCATATTTTTTATTTTTGTTTGACAGCAGGCTAAATTTGTACATTTTTCGATAGAAAAATGTCTCCGGCGAAGCCGGATTTCTTCATATAATGCTGGCTCGCTATCGCTCGCCAGGAAGAAATCAACACCTAGATGGGGATAAACGTCTTAAAATAGTTGGCTGAATGGGGCCGAATGGATACAAGCCAGAGAAAGAGAGAAAAGGACAGAAATAACAAAAAGCAGGTCACCCCCCTTAAGGGGGCACTACTCGCTTTCCATAGACCTTCTCCTTCATGTTTAGCATATTTGTTTTGACATTTTAAGACCTTCCTTCCATTAGTTTGTCGATTTTAATACCTTTCATCCCATTTCATTGTCAATTTCAATACCTTTCGTGCCATTTAGGTGTCGATTTTTTCCTGGCGAGCGAAAGCGAGCTTGTAATTTTAAGAAGAACCGGCCGAATATCGAAAAATGTACACATTTATCTTGAAGGGGGGTCTAGGGGGTGTTTACTTAAGCTTGAAGGACGTCTAGCGAGGACATTAAAAACATAATTAATAAATCAATTAATAGCCCCCAAAACGGCCACTAGCCCCTTAAGGGGGTAGTGCTTGTTTTTTGGTCGGTATTTTTATATATATATATTATTTTATTGGTTTCCTCGCTAGACCTCAATCAAGGTTAACCAACACCCCCCCTAGACCCCCCCCCCCCCTTCAAGATACATGTTTACATTTTTCGGTAGAAAAATATCCCGGCCGAAAGCCGATTCCTTCTAAAATTCCTAAGAAACCGACATCTAAATGGCACGAAAGGTCCTAATATTGACAAAAAAATGGGGTGAAAGGTCTTAGAATCGCCAAACTAATAGGGCGAACGTCTTATAATCTCAAAACAAATGTGGTTAAACATGAGGGAGAAGGGGGTCTAGGAAAGTGACATATCAGAATCAGAATCGTTATTTCCATTGTTGCAATGGTTATTCTTGTCATTATGTACAATGGCTCACATTGAAATATATACAATATAATACATACAGGGCTATACAGTACCGGTATTGTCAATATAATACATACAGGGCTATACAGTACCGGTATTGTCAATATAATACATACAGGGCTATACAGTACCGGTATTGTCAATATAATACAATACAGGGCTATACAGTACCGGTATTGTCAATATAATACATACAGGGCTATACAGTACCGGTATTGTCAATACAATACATACAGGGCTATACAGTACCGGTATTGTCAATATAATACATACAGGGCTATACAGTACCGTATTGTCAATATAATACATACAGGGCTATACAGTACCGGTATTGTCAATATAATACATACAGGGCTATACAGTACGGTATTGTCAATATAATACATACAGGGCTATACAGTACCGGTATTGTCAATATAATACATACAGGGCTATACAGTACCGGTATTGTCAATATAATACATACAGGGCTATACAGTACCGGTATTGTCAATATAATACATACAGGGCTATACAGTACCGGTATTGTCAATATAATACATACAGGGCTATACAGTACCGGTATTGTCAATATAATACATACAGGGCTATACAGTACCGGTATTGTCAATATAATACATACAGGGCTATACAGTACCGGTATTGTCAATATAATACATACAGGGGTATACAGAACCGGTATTGTCAATATAATACATACAGGGCTATACAGTACCGGTATTGTCAATATAATACATACAGGGCTATACAGTACCGGTATTGTCAATATAATACATACAGGGCTATACAGTACCGGTATTGTCAATATAATACATACAGGGGTATACAGAACCGGTATTGTCAATATAATACATACAGGGCTATACAGTACCGGTATTGTCAATATAATACATACAGGGCTATACAGTACCGGTATTGTCAAGTTTAAAATGAATGCAATAATATACAGAGATCAAATAATAAGTTTTATTTATAACTTAAGTTGATTATTTAAAAGATATAATTTCAGTCGTTGATCTTGGCTCTATATCACTCTTTCAACCTTGGGGGGACACTTGTTACAGACAGCTTTGTCTTTTATCTCCTTCATTCTCATCGAAGCAAACAAATATAAATACAAACAAACTTAAGTAAGGATAAATGTCAATAAATATCCTACATAGTACCAGAATTAGTTTTGAAGAACCAAATAAAGGATTGAAACTAACATTTAGGGAGGATGGGCGTATTTTTGTTCCCATAATATCCAGTATAGGACTACTGTATATATCCAGTATAGGACTACTATATATCCAGTATAGGACTACTGTATATCCAGTATAGGACTACTATATATCCAGTATAGGACTACTATATATATCCAGTATAGGACTACTGTATATATCCAGTATAGGACTACTATATATATCCAGTATAGGACTACTGTATATATCCAGTATAGGACTACTGTATATATCCAGTATAGGACTACTATATATATCCAGTATAGGACTACTGTATATATCCAGTATAGGACTACTGTATATCCAGTATAGGACTACTGTATATATCCAGTATAGGACTACTATATATATCCAGTATAGGACTACTATATATCCAGTATAGGACTACTATATATCCAGTATAGGACTACTGTATATATCCAGTATAGGACTACTGTATATATCCAGTATAGGACTACTGTATATCCAGTATAGGACTACGAGATATCCATTATAGGCTACTCTGTATAATCCATATAGGGACTACTGTAGTATAGGACTACTGTTATAGATCCATAGAGACTGTATATATCCCTTGAGGACTACATAATATCCAGTAATAGGACTAACTGTATATATCCAGTTATAGGACTAATACTATATATCCAGTATAGATATCACAGGACTACTGTATATATCCCGTATCGGACTACTAAGTATCCTAGTAATATGGCCATATAGGACTACGTATGATATCCATAGTCGTGGACTACTGTCTAGATATAGAGGATACTTTGGTTTTATATCCAGTAGACTCTGTATATATCCATAAGGACTAGTACTACTATAAGATACAGTATAGGCTACTTCTCATGATAGGACTACTGTATATATCGTACTAGGACGCCGGTATAGGGACTACTATATATCCATTCTACTATATATCATCAGTATAGACGACTGTATTATCCAGTATAGGACTACTGTAATATCCATATAACTACTATATATGCAGTATGAGGCTACTGTTATATATCCATTATAGGAACTACTGTATATATCCAGTATAGGACTATACTTTATATATCCAGTATAGGACTACTTATATATCCAGTACTACTATATATTCCAAGTATAGGACTACTTTATATATCCATATAGGACTACTGTATATCTCCCGTATAGGACTACTGTATATCTTCAGTTTCTAGGACTACTCTATTATCCGCAGTATAGGACTACTGTACTTATCCTAGTATAGGACTACTGTAGATATCCAGTATAGGACTACTGTATATATCCAGTATGAGGAAGCACTATAATATACAGTATAGGACTACTGTATATATCCAGTATAGGACTACTTATATATCAGTATAGGACTACACCTATATATCCAGTCATAGGAAACTACTGTATATAGCAGTATAGGACGACTACTATAGATCCAGTATAGGACTACTGTATATACCCAGTATAGGACTACTGTATATATCCAGTATAGGATCGACTATATATCCAGTATAGGACACTACTCTATATATCCAGTATAGGTACTACTGTATATATCCAGTATAGGACTACTATATATATCCAGTATAGGACTAACTGTATATATCCAGTATAGGACTACTATTATTAGCCATGTATCCAGTCTATACTACTGTAGATATCCCGTATAGGACTACTGTATATATCCAGTATAGGACCTACTGTATATATCCAGTATAGGACTACTAACTATATAATCCAGTATAGGACTACTGTATTAAAAGATCAGTATAGGCCTACTGTATATTGCAGTATAGGACTTAACTGTATATATCCAGTCTATGGACTACTGTATATATCCATATAGGACTACTGTAGTATATCCCGTATAGGACTACTGTATATATCCAGTATAGGACTACTAATATAGATCAGTCCTAGACTACTGTATATATCCAGTATAGGACTACTATATAATCCAGTCCCGTATAGGTACTACTGTATATATCCAGGTATAGGCCTACTATATATATCCCAGTATAGGGACTACTGTATATATCCAGTATAGACTACTGTAATATATGCCAGTATCGGACTACTGTATATATCCAGTCTAGGACTACTAGATATATACCAGTATTGGACTACTGTTATATATCCAGTATAGGACTACTATATATCCAGTATAGGATCTACTGTATATATCCAGTATAGGACTATTGACTGTATATATCCAGTATAGGTACTACTATGTATATCTCCAGTATAGGACTACTGTTATATCCAGTTATTGGACTACTATATATATCCAGTATAATACGGACTACTGTATATATCCCAGTATAGGACTACTGTATATATCCATTATAGGACTACTGTATATATCCAGTATAGGACTACTATATATATGCCTAGTATAGGAACTACTGTATATATTCCAGTATAGGACTACTATATATATCCAGTATAGGACTACTGTATATATCCAGTATAGGAGCTACTGTATATATCCAGTATAGACTACTGTATATCTCCAAGTAATAGGACTACTGTATATAGCCAGTAGAGGACTACTGTACTATACCAGTATAGGACTATTACTATATATCAGTATAGGACTACTGTATATATCCAGTATAGGACTACTGGTATATATCCCGTTATGGACGACTATATATATCCAGTATAGACTACTGACTATATCAGTATAGGACTACTATATATCCAGTATAGGACACTGTATATATCCAGTATAGGACTACTATATATATCCAGTATCGGACTACTATATATATCCGTATATGGACTACTGTATATATCCAGTATAGAACTACTGTATATATCCAGTATAGGACTACTGTAGATATCCAGTATAGGACTACTATATCTAGCCAGTATAGGGACTACTATATATAATCCAGTATAGGACATACTGTATATATCCATAGTTAGGACTACTGTAATATCCCAGTATAGGACTACTGGATATATCCAGTATAGCCTACTAGTATATATCCACCATAGGACTACTGTATCGTCCAGTAATCGGACTACTACTAAAAAAAAAAATAATATCCAGTTATAGAAAAAAACGAAAAAAAAAAAAAAAAAAAAGTCCAGTAAAAGTACTACTATGTATATATCCAGTATAGGACTACTGTATATATCCAGTATAGGACTACTATATATATCAGTATAGGACTACTGTATATATCCAGTATAGGACTACTGTATATATCCATATAGACTCTGTATATATCAGTATAGGACTACTATATATATCCAGTATAGGACTACTGTATATATCCATATAGGAACTACTATATATATCCAGTTATAGGACTACTGTCATATATCCAGTATAGGAGTCACTGTATCTATATTTTCCAGTATAGGACTACTGTATTATCCAGTATAGGACTACTATATATATCCAGTATCGGACTACTGTATTATATCCAGTATAGGACTACTATATATCCAGTATAGGACTACTGGAATATATCCATCATAGGACTACTGTATATATCCAGTATAGGGACTACTGTATATATCCCTATAGGACTACTATTATATACCAGTATAGGACTACTGGATATCATCCAGTATAGGGACTACTACTATATATCACCAGTATAGGACTACTGTATATATCCAGTATAGGACTAGGTATATATCCAGTATTTAGGACTACTGTATATATCGCATGATAGGACTACTGTATCATATCCAGTATAGGACTACTATGATACTATCCCAGTATAGTGGACTACTGTATATATCCAGTATAGGACTACTGTATATATCCAGTATAGGACTACTATATATCCAGTATAGGACTACTGTATATATCCAGTATAGGACTACTATATATCCAGTATAGGACTACTGTATATATCCAGTATAGGACTACTATATATCCAGTATAGGACTACTGTATATATCCAGTATAGGACTACTGTATATATCCAGTATAGGACTACTGTATATATCCAGTATAGGACTACTGTATATCCAGTATAGGACGACTATATATCCAGTATAGGACTACTGTATATATCCAGTATAGGACTACTGTATATATCCAGTATAGGACTACTATATATCCAGTATAGGACTACTGTATATATCCAGTATAGGACTACTATATATCCAGTATAGGACTACTGTATATATCCAGTATAGGACTACTATATATATCCAGTATATGACTACTATAATCTATCCATATAGAAGACTACTGTATATATCCAGTATAGGACTACTGTATATATCCAGTATAGGACCTACTATATATCCAGTATATCGATACTGTATATACCAGTCATAGGACTACTATATATCCAGTATAGGGACTACGGTAATATATCCAGTAGTAGGACTACTGTATATATCCAGTATAGGACTACGTATATATCCAGTATAGGTACTATATATATCCAGTATAGGACTACTGTATATATCCCAGTATAGGACTACGTATATATCCAGTCTAGGACTACTATATATATTCCAGTATAGGACCTACTATATATATCCAGGTATAGGACCTACTGTTATATATCCAGTATTAGGACTACTGCTATATCCCAGTATAGGACTACTGTATAGATCCAGTATAGGACTACTGTATATATCCAGTATAGGACTACTATATATCCAGTATAGGACTACTGTATATATGCTATCGTATAGGACTACTGTATATCCAGTATAGGAACTACTGTATATATTCCAGTATAGGACTACTGTATATATCCAGTATAGACTACTGTATATATCCAGTATAGGACTACTATATATTCCAGTATAGGACTACTATATATCCCATTATGACTACTGTATATTATCCAGTATAGTAGTACTACTGTATGATCCAGTATCGGACTACTGTATATATCCAGTATAGGACTACTGTATAGATATCTCATATATGACTACTGTATATAACTCCAGTATAGGACTACTGTATATATCCCAGTATAGGACTACTGTATATATCCCGTATAGGACTACTGTATAGATCCAGTATAGGACTACTGTTATACCAGTATAGGACTTACTGTATATATCCAGTATAGGACCTTCTACTATATATCCAGTATAGGACTACTGTATATATCCAGTATAGGACTACTGTATATCATCCAGTATACTGTTAGATACAGATACTATATGTAGAGCCATCCAGTATAGGACTACTGTATATATATATAGGCCTACGTAGTATCCAGTATAGGACTACTATATATCCAGTATAGGACTACTGGTATATATCCAGTATAGGACTACTATATATCCACGTATAGGACTACTGTATATATCCAGTATAGACTACTGTATATATCCAGTATAGGACTACTATATATCCAGTATAGGACTACTCTATGTATATTATCCAGTATAGGACTACGTATATATCCAGTATAGGACACTAACTTGTATATATCCCGTATAGGACTACTGTATATGCCAGTATAGGACTACTATATATTCCAGTATAATGGACTACTATATATCCAGTATAGGACTACTCGTATATATCCAGTATATGACTACTATATATCCGTATAGACTACTATATATCCAGTATAGGACTCCTGTAATCTATCCATATAGGACGACTACTATATATCCAGTATAGGACTACTGTATATATCCAGTATAGGAACTCACTGTAATATATCGCCAGTATATAACTACATGTATATATCCATTATAGGACTACTGTATTATCACAGTATAGGACTACTGTATATATCCAGTATAGGACTACTATATATCCAGTATAGGACTACTGTATATATCCAGTACCATGTAATAGGGACTACTATATATCCAGTATCTGACTACTATATATATCCAGTATAGGAATACTGTATATATCCAGTATAGGAACTAACATGTATATATCCAGTATAATGACTACTGTATATATCCATATAGGACTACTATATATCCAGTATAGGACTACTGTATATATCCAGTATAGACTACTGTATATATCCATATAGTACTACTGTATATATCCAGTATAGTACTACTGTATATATCCCGTATAGGACTACTGTATATACTCCAGTATAGGACTACTATAATATCCAGTATAGGACTACTGTATATATCCAGTATAGGACTACTATATCTCCAGTATAGGACTACTATATATCCAAGTATAGGACTACTATATATATCCAGTATAGGACTAGCTGTATATATCCAGTATAGGACTACTGTATATATCCAGTTATAGGACTACTGTAATTCCAGTATAGGACTTACTATATATCCAGTATAGGGACTACTGTTCGTCTATCCAGGTATAGGACTACTGTATATATGCCAGTATAGAGACTACTGTATATATCCAGTATAGGACTACTATATATCCAGTATAGGACTACTATATATCCAGTATAGGACTACTATATATATCCAGTATAGGACTACTGTATATATCCAGGATAGGACTATCATATATCCAGTATAGGACTACTGTATATATCCAGTATAGAGTATATATAGCGACTACTATATATCCAGTATAGGACTACTGTATATATACCATATAGGCCTACTGTATATCCAGTATAGGACCTACTGTATATATCCATATAGGACCTACTGTATATATCCAGTATAGGACTACTGTATATATCCATATAGGACTACGTATATATCCAGTATAGGACGCTACTGTAAATATATCCAGTATGAGGACTACTGGTATATGATCCAGTATAGGACTACTGTATATATCCAGTATAGGACTACTATATATATCCAGTATAGGACTACTATATCTATCCAGTATAGGACTACTGTATATATATCCACAGTATAGGACTACTATATATCTATCCAGTATAGGACTACTGTATATATCCAGTATATGGTACTACTGTATATATACAGTATAGACTACTGTATATATTCCAGTATAGGACTACGGATATATCCAGTATAGGACTACTGGAGAATATCCGTATAGGGACCTACTATATATACATTATAGGCTACTATATATACATTATAGGCTACTATATATACATTATAGGCTACTATATATACATTATAGGCTACTATATATACAGTATAGGCTACTGATATATCCAGTATAGGACTACTGTAATATATCCAGTATAGGACTACTATATTATCCAGTATATGACTACTGATATATCCAGTTATAGGACTACTATATATTTCCAAGTATAGAAGGACTACTGTATATATCCATTAGGACTACTAATATATCCAGTATAGGACTACTGTATTAATATCCAGTATAGACTACTATAATATCCAGTATAGGACTACTGTATATATCCAGTATAGGACTACTATATATCCAGTATAGGATTACTGTATATATCCTGTATACGACTACTGTATATATGCAGTATAGGACTACTGTATATATCCAGTATAGGACTACTGTATATCCAGTAGAGGACACTATCCCGATATAGCCAGTAGAGGACTACCTTATATCTCCAGTATAGGGAACTACTGTAATATATCCAGTATAGGACTACTGTATATCCAGTCTAGGACTACTGTATATATATCCAGTAGGTAGGGACTAATATAGGGTATCCAGTTATAGGACTACTATATATATCCCAGTATAGGACTACTGTATATATCCAGTATAGGACGACCTGTATATATCCAGTATAGGACTACATGTATATATCCAGTATAGGACTACTGTAATATCCAGTATAGGACTCCTGTATATATCCAGTATAGGACTACTGTATATATCCAGTATAGGACTACTGTATATCCAGTATAGGACTACTGTTATATCAGTAATATAGACTACTGTATATATCCAGTATAGGACTACTGTATAGATATCCAGTATAGGACTACTGTATATCCAGTATAGGATCGACTATATATCCAGATGGACTACTGTATATATCCAGTATAGGACTACTGGTATATATCCAGTATAGGCTACTGGTATATATCCAGTATAGGACTACTGTATATATCCATTATAGGACTACTGTATATATCAGTGTATAGGACTACTGTATATCCAGTATAGGACTACTGTATATATCCAGTATAGGACTACTATTATCCAGTATAGGACTACTGTATATATCCAGTATAGGACTACTGTATATATCCATTATAGGACGACTACTATATATCCAGTATAGGGAACTTACTGTATATATCCAGTATAGGAACTCTGTATATATTCAGCTCAGTATAGGACGACTACTGTATATATCCGTATAGGACTACGGTATATATCCAGTATAGGACTACTGTCTAGCTTGGGGTCTCCAGTACTATAGGACTACCTTGTCATATATCCAGTATAGGACTACTGGATTTATCCAGTATAGGACGACCTCTATATATCCAGTATAGGACTACTCTATATATCCAGTATAGGACTACGTATATATCCAGTATAGGACTACTTATAATACGTATACCAGTATAGGACTACTGTATATATCCAGTATAGGACGACTACTGTTATATATCCAGTCTAGGACTACTGTATATATGCCAGTATAGGAACTACTATATATAATCAGTATAGGACTACTGTTATATCCCATTATAGGACTACTGATATATATCCATGTATAGGACTACTGTATCTATATGCCAGTATAGGGACTACTATATATATCCAGTATATGACTACTATATATATCTCAGTATAGACTACTGTATATATCCATATAGACTACTGTATATATCATTATAGAGGACTACTGTATATATCCAGTATCGGACTACTGTATATATAGCCAGTATAGGACTACTGTATATATCCAGTATACGGACTACGGTATTATATCCGTATAAGACTACTGTCATATATCCAGTATAGGACTACTGTATATATCCAGCATAGGAACGACTGTATATATCCAGTATAGTGCACTACTATAATATATCCAGTATAGGACTACTGTATATATCCAGTATAGGAACTACTATGATATCCAATTATCGGAATACTGTATATATCCAGATAAAATCTACTGTTAATATAAGCCCAGGATAGGACTACTGTAAATATAATCCAGTATAGGAATACTATGATATATCCAGTATAGGACTACTGTATATATCCAGTATAGGACCTACTATATATCTCCAGTATAGGACGACTATAATATCTGGTATATACTACCATCCTATAGGAACTACCTATATATCCAGTATAGGATACTGTATATATCCAGTATAGGACTACCTCTATATATCCATATAGGACACGACTGTATATATCCAGTATAGGACTCCTACTGATATTCCAGTATAGGACTACTGTATATATCCAGTATAGGGACTACTATATAATAGCCAGTATAGGACTACTGTATATATCCAGTATAGGACTACTATATATCCAGTATAGGAAACAACCAGTGGTCAAAAATATCCGGTATAGGGACTCTACTGGATATAGATCCAGTATAGGCCTACTGATCTATATCCAGTATAGGGACTACTGTATATATCCAGTATAGGACTACTATATGTATATCCAGTATAGGACTACTACTATATCTATCCAGTATAGGACTACTGTATATATACAGTATAGGACTAGTATATATATCCAGTATAGGACTAGTGTATATATCCAGTATATGACTACTATATATACTCCAAGTCTAGGACTACGGTATATATCCAGTATAGGACTACTGTATATATTCAGTATACGACTACTGTATATATCCAGTATAGCACTACTATATATATACAGTATAGGACTACTGGTTAGATATCAGTATAGGACTACTATATATATCCAGTATAGGACTACTGTTTGATATCCAGTATAGGACTACTGTATATATCCAGTTATAGGACTACTATCTCTATCCGTCTAGACTACTGTATATATATCCAGTTATAGGGAATACCTGTATATATCCAGTATAGAGGACTACTGTATAGATCCATAGGACTACTATATTATCCAGTATAGGACTACTGTATATATCACAGTATGGAACTACTGTATATATCCAGTATAGGACTACTGGATATATCCAGTATAGAGACTACTATATATATCCAGTATAGGACTACTGTATATATCCAGTATCGGACTACTATAGATATCCAGTATAGGACTACTGTATATATCCGTATAGGACTACTGTATATATCCAGTATAGGACTAACTGTATATATCCCGTATAGGACTACTGTATATATCCAGTATAGGACTACTGTATATATCCAGTATAGGACTACTATATATATCCAGTATAGGACTACTAATATATCCAGTCTAGTACTACTATATATCCAGTATAGGACTACTGTATATATCCAGTATAGGACTACTATATAGAGATCCAGTATAGGACTACTAGTATATATCCAGTATAGGACTACTGATATATCCAGTATAGGGGACTACTATATATCCAGTATAGGACTACTATATATACCAGTATAGGCTACTGTTAATATCCAGTAGAGACACTATATATCCAGTATGGAGGCCTACTGTATATATCCAGTATAGGCACTACTGGTATATATCCAGTATAGGACTACTATATATATCCAGTATAGGACTACTATTATATATCCAGATAGGACTACCTGTATATATCCGTATAGGACTACTGTATATATCCAGTATAGGGATACTGTATATACCAGTATAGGACTACTATATATATCCCGTATAGTACTACTGTATATATCGTATAGGACTACTGTATATCATCCCGTATAGGACTAACTGTATATCTCCAGTATAGGACTACTGTATAGTCCAGTATAGGACTAGCTGTATATATCCAGTATAGGACTACTTGTATATATCCAGTATAGGACTACTGTATAATCCATACGAGGACGACTTTTGATATCCAGTATAGGACTACTTGATATACTCCAGTATAGGACTACTGTATATATCCAGTTATCGACTACTGTATATATCCATATAGGACTACTGTATATATCCTCGCTCATAGGACTACTGTATATATCCAGTATAGGACTACTGTATATCCAGTATAGGACTACTGGATATTATCCAGTATAGGACTACTGTATATATCCATATAGGAACCCCCCCTACCTTTTTGTATATATCCAGTATAGGACTACTGTATATACCAGTATAGGACTACTGTATATATCCAGTATAGGACTACTTGTATCATATCCAGTATAGGACTACTGTATATATCCATATAGGACTACTGTAATATCCAGTATAGGGACTACTATATATATCCAGTATAGGACTACTGTATATATCCGTATAGGAGCTACTATATATCCAGTATAGGACGACTGTATATATCCAGTATAGGACTACTGTATATATCCAGTATGGACTACTGTATATATCCATTTGTATAGGACTACTGTATAGTCCAGTATAGGACTACTGATATATCCAGTCTAGGACTACTGTATATATCCAGTATAGGACTACCTGTATATATCCAGTATAGGACTACTGTTATATATCCAGTATAGGACTACTGTATATATCCAGGTATAGACTACTATATATTAAGGCCTATAGGACTACTGTATATATCCAGTATATGAGACTACTGTATATATCCAGTATAGGACACTGTACGATATATCCAGTATAGGACTACTGTATATATCCAGTATAGGACTACTATATATGATCCAGTATAGGACTACTGTATATATCCAGTAGAGGACTACTGTATATATCCAGTATAGGACTACTGTATATTCCAGTATAGGACTGACTGCTAATATATCCAGTATAGGACTACTGTATAGACTCTCCAGTATAGGACTACTGTATATATCCAGTATAGAGACTCACTGTATATCCAGTATAGGACTACTGTATATCCAGTATAGGACTACTCATATATCCAGTATAGGACTACTGTATATGCCAGTATAGGACTACTATATATCCACGTTATATGCCTACTGTATATATCCAGTATAGGACTACTGTTAGATATCTCAGTTATAGGACTACTATATATATCCAGTCTAGGACTACGGTATATATCCAGTATAGGACTACTATAATATCCAGTTATAGGACTACTGTATATATCCAGTATAGGACTACTGTATATATCCAGTATATCGACTACTGTATCTATATCCAGTATATGACTACTGTGATGATCCAGTATAGGACTACTACTATATCCAGTATAGGACTACTGTATTATCCAGTATAGGACTACGTGTATTATATCCAGTATAGGACTACTGTATAGCCAGTATAGGACTACTGTATATCCAGTATACGGACTACTATATATCCAGTATAGGAATGACTACTGTATATATCCAGTATAGGCTACTGTATATATCCAGTATAGGACTACTGTATATATCCAGTATAGGACTACGTATATCCAAGTATAGGACTACTATATATCCAGTATAGGACCTACTGTATATATCCAGGAATAGGACTACTGTATATACTATCCAGTATAGGACTACTATATATATCCATATAGGACTACTGTATATCCCCCAGTATAGGACTACTAGTATATCCAGTGATCGGACTACTGTATAATCCAGTATAGGACTACTGTATATATCTCTATCAGTATAGCGACTACTGTATATTCCAGTATAGACTACTATATATCCAGTATAGGACTACTGTATATAATCCAGTATAGGACTACTGTATATATCCAGTCTATCGGGACTACTGTATATATCCAGTATAGGACTACTGTATATATCCAGTATAGGACTACTATATATCGCAGTATAGGACTACTGTATATATCCAGTATAGGACTACTATATATCCAGTATAGGACTACTGTATATATCAGTATAGGACTACTGTATATATCCAGTATAGGACTACTGTAATATATCCCGTATAGATCTACTATATATCCAGTATTCGGACTACTGTATATATACATTATAGGCTATCGTTATATATACATTATAGGCTATCGTTATATATCCAGTATAGGCTACTGTACTATATCCAGTATAGGACTACTAGTTATTCCAGTATAGGACTACTATATATAGCCAGTATAGGACTACTGTATATATCCAGTATAGGACTACTATATATCCAGTATAGGACTACTGTAATATAGCCAGTATAGGCTACTGTATATATCCAGTATAGGACTACTAATATATAGCCAGTATAGTACTACTGTATATATCCAGTATAGGCCTACTGTTATATATCCAGTATAGGACTACTGTATATATCCAGTATAGGACTACTGTATAGATCTCCAGTATAGGACGACTATATATCCAGTATAGGACTACTGGATATATCCAGTATAGACTACTGTATATATCCAGTATATGGACTACGTATATATATCCCGTATAGGACTACTGTATATATCCGTATAGGACTACTATATATCCAGTATAGGACTACTGTATATATCCAGTATAGGACTACTCCGTATATATCATACCAGTATAGGACTTACTGTATATAGCCAGTATAGGACATACTGTATATATCCATATAGGACTACTATATATCCAGTATAGGACTACGGTATATATCCCGTATAGGACTACTATATATCCAGTATAGGACTACTGTATATATCCATATAGACTACTGTATATATCCAGTATAGGACTACTGTATATATCCAGTCGTATAGGACTACTGTATATATCCAGTATAGGACTACTGTATCTATCCATATAGGACTACTGTATATATCCAGTATAGAATATACTTACGAGATCCAGTATAATGACTACTGTATATATCCGTATAGGACTAGTTACTGTATATATCCAGTATAGGACTACGATATATCCAGTATAGGACTACTTGTATATATCCAGTATAGGACTACTGCATATATCCAGTATAGGACTACTGCTATATATCCAGTATAGGAACTACTGTAATATCAGTATATGGACTACTGATATATCCAGTATAGGACTACTGTATATATCCAGTATAGGACTACTGTATATAGCCAGTAGAGGACTACTATATATATCCAGTATAGGACTACTGATATATCCAGTATAGGACTTACTATATAGCCAGTATAGGACTACTGTATATATCCAGTATAGGACTACTGTATATATCCAGTATAGGACTACTATATATCCAGTAATAGGACTACTGTATATATCCAGTATATGACTACTGTATATATCCAGTATAGGACTATCTATATTTATCCCGTATATAGACTACTGTACTATATCCAGTATATGAGACTACTATATATCCAGTATAGGAATACGGTATATATCCAGTATAGGAGCTACTGTATAGATCCAGTATAGGACTACTGTATATATCCAGTATAGGACTACTGTTATATCCAGTATAGGCTACTGTAATATCCAGTATATGACTACTGATATATCCAGTATAGGACTACTGTCATATCCAGTATAGGACTACTGGTAATTATCCAGTTATAGGATACTATATATCCTATATAGTGACTACTGTATATATTCCAGTATAGGACACTACTGTATATATCCAGTATAGGACTACTGATATATCCAGTATAGACTACTGTAATACCCGTATAGGACTACATATATCCAGTATAGGACTACTGTATATATCCAGTATAGGACTACTGTATATATCCAGTATAGGACTACTGTATATCCAGTGTAGGACTACTATATATCCATTATAGGACTACTGTATATAATCCAGTATTCTGGACTACTGTATATATCCAGTATAGGGACGACTGTATATATCCAGTATAGGACTACGATATATCCAGTAATAGGACGACTACTATATATCCAGTATGGACTACCTGGTATATAAAGTATAGGACTACTGTATATATCCAGTATAGGAACTACTGTATATAGCCAGTATAGACGACTGACGGGATATATCCAGTATAGGACTATATATAATCCAGTATAGAGACTACTGTATATAACCAGTATAGGACTACTGTATATATCCAGTATAGGACTACTGTATATATCCAGTATAGACTACTATATATATCCAGTATAGGATACTGTATATCCAGTATGGACTACTGTAGATATCCAGTATCGACTACTGTATATATCCAGTATAGGACTACTGTATATATCCATTAGGACTACGTAATATATCAGTATAGGAATAACTGTATATCAGTATAGGACGACTCTGTATATATCCAGTATAGGACTACTGTATATCTAGCCAGTTCGGACTACTATATATATCCAGTATAGGACTACTATATATCCAGTATAGGACTACTGTATATATCCAGTATAGGACTACTGTATATATCCAGTATAGGACTACTGTATATATCCAGTATAGGACTACTGTATATCCAGTATAGGACTACTGTATATATCCAGTATAGGACTACTGTATATATCCAGTATAGGACTACTGTATATATCCAGTATAGGACTACTGTATATATCCAGTATAGGACTACTATATATCCAGTATAGGACTACTGTATATATCCAGTATAGGACTACTATATATATCCAGTATAGGACTACTGTATATATCCAGTATAGGACTACTGTATATATCCAGTATAGGACTACTGTATATATCCAGTATAGGACTACTATATATATCCAGTATAGGACTACTATATATCCAGTATAGGACTACTGTATATATCCAGTATAGGACTACTATATATCCAGTATAGGACTACTCTATATATTTATATTGTTATTATTTGTTTTTTAATTTACTCCCTTGGTCTCCATCAAGCTTAAAAAAAAAAAAAACACGACCCTCCTTCAAGATAAATTTATACAGTTTTCGATATATAAATGTCTCGGCAGAAGCCGGTTCCTCCAAAATTATAGGCTCGCTATCGCTCGCCAGGAAAACATCGACGCCCAAATGACACGAAAAGTATAAATATTGACAAATCAATGGGGCGAAAGGTCTTAAAATTGCCAAACTAAAGGGCAGAAAGTCTTAAAACTTGAAGACTAATGGGGCTAAACATGAGGAAGAAGGAGGGCCAAAAAAACTACCTTTCTCACCTTAAAAAGCACCAAAGGCCTCCGTCGAACACAGCAAATCACCAGCTATTCCAAATTTGTCTCCTACCTCCCTTTTTTTTTCTTTGCTTTTTTTTTCTATGTGGATGAGGGAGACAACAGGCAAAAATTTCTGCGACGAGTGCCTCCCCCAGAGTTATAAGAGTGACAGGGCCAAAATAAAGGAATGTTCAAGCCAAAATGTCTGGACACAGAGTTTGAAACAATTTAAGTAATAGGATGAGGGAAAGATGGATTCAGAGAGAGAGTTCCAGAGTTCAGCTGTTGAATAAAAGAAAGACTGGGAGTATCGTTTCACTCTTGAGTTGGAGAGTTGTACAGAGTAAGGGTGGGATTGTGTTGCAAGATGGTACTACGTACCCTATGTAGAGGAGGTGGTATGCACTGAAAGAGCTCTGAGGAACACTGATTATTGTAGTAGCGATAGAATAGCGAGATATATGCAACATTGCAGCGAAGAGAGAGAGATTGCAGAGAGTGGACGGGAGTTAATGGCTTTCCTTCTTACATTGTCTAGAAGTGCTGTGTGAGAGGATCCTCCCCACACATGTGAAACATACGCAATACAAGGATGCACTGTGCCCCTGTAAAGAGCAAGAAGCTGTGCAGGAGTAAAAGATCCCCTTCAGGTGGTTGAGCACACCCAGCTTCTGAGAGGCTGCCTTAGCAAGACTGGTAATATGGTCCTTCCAAGAGAGAGCAGAAGAAAAAGAAACGCCGATAATACTGAGAGAAGATGAAGGGTTCATTTTTGTATCGTTGAAGTATGAGGGATCTCTGGGAGTTCACGGTGGGTAGATAGATGGAGAAATTAGGTTTTGGAATCATTAATGGTAACAAAGTTTTCTCTGCCCCAATTGGAAATGGTAGTTAGATCAGAAGATAAGTGTTTTTAGGCTTCATTACGTTTGATTTTGAGGGATTGCTTGCTGGGACGTTATGGGAAACTAATTGAATAGCGTAAGGTAGAGTCGTCTGCATATGAATGGATAGGACTGGAGGCACAGTTGAGAAAATAATGTTTTGAATATTAGAAAGAGAATAGGAGATAGGACAGATCCCTGAGGAACACCAGAGTTAATATGATATAGAAGTGAATGAACCGCAGCTATGGAATGGCCGGAAAGGAAATTAGAGACAAAGGCACAGATAGACGGATAGAAACTGAAGGAGGGTAGTTTAGAAATTAAAAAGTTGTGCCAGACTCTATCGAAGGCCTTCGATATGTCTAGCGAAATAGCAAAGGTCTCACCAAAGTCCCGAAAGGAGGATGACCAAGAGTTAGTAAGATATGAAAAAAGATCACCAGTAGAGGGACCCTAAACCCGGGAAAGGCGCCGAGACTCTTCACCCATTAAGCGCGAAAATGCCCTATGGGCAAGGGTACTTATTTGTGAATTTCTAGCCTTGGATTCTGACAGAATTTATTATATTTACTATATATAGCATTATTTGTTTTCAGTGTGCTTTTATTTTACATATATGATGAATATATGAGCATTCAAGAGCGATGAAATAAGTGGGAAAAACATTTGGGTGGTGAAAATCGTAAATATTCACCACACTGTCGTATTCTCAGGCGTGAGGGAGCGAGTCATACACCCTCCTCTCTCACTCTCTCTGAGTCAACTGAAGCTAGCGGGAGGTGTCTCGGTGTTATATAACGATCTTTTGTGCAACCCACTTTCCTACATTACCGCGGGAGAGAAAAATAACCGATAAATTATGCAAATAAGAGGAAATATAGGTAATAATTGAGGAGGGTGGGAAGGAGGGGAAGGGGTGGGGTGTGAAACATATGTATGAGTGGTAGGAAGTACTAGAGGGTAAATATCTCGCCTAACGACATATTCCTTTGTTTTGAGAGCCATTGGGGTGGTTTGGATTTAATTTTGTTATGGTCTTGCTTCCGTGAGGCCTATCGCGTTCGCTATGGTGACCCTTCCGTTAGACCTATCGCGCTTGCTGGGTTAAGAGGTTTTGGTGGTGAAAGGCAATGGGACTCTTAAGATCCATGGCCTAAAAAAAGCCTTTTAAAAGACCCCAGTAGCACTCAAAACAAATTAATATGTGATTAAGTGAGATAATTCCCCTCCATACCTCTTATCTCTCCTCCTCATGTGTCAAAACCTCCTCCTCCCCCCCCCCCCCCCTTCAATTATCACCAATATTTCCTCTGATTCCCTTGTTTATCGGTTTATTCATCGTGCCAATATCTCCAACCCGGTTCCAAGGTCATCTACTGCGCATATAGAGAACGTGGGTAGAGAAAGAAAGCAAGACTGAGGGCTCAGGCTGCCTTGAGGCCTCTTAGAGGGAGGATATACGTCGCTTTCGCCTCTCGCCTCATGACTAGAGGGTCGGCAATAATTCGTCTTTTTCACCCCCCAAATACTATTTCCACTTGTTTTATTGCTGTTACATGTAAAATTCTTCATATTAAACATAAAATAGGCGCATATGAATAAGTAATAACAATATTTATGGTACAATGACGATTATAGGCAGGAATGAAGCCAAATATCGTCGCTTGGCGGTAGGGTTTGTACTACCAATAGCGCGCACTTCCCGGGTTAAGGAAGCCATACTGGCAAATCTGAGAGTAGATTATGAGAAGATTAATGCTTAAGAAATTTTGAAGTAAGAATAGTTTAAAAAACGTTAGAGATGCAAGAGATGAGAGCAATTGAACGATAGTTGGAGGGTTGAGAGTGGTAATCCTTCTTTTGGACAGGTTGAATGAGAGCAAACTTCCAGCAAGAAGGGCAGACGTTAGAGGAGAGATTTAGACGAAAGAGTTTTCCTAAGCAGGTAGTCAGCACGGAAGCACATTGTTTAGTACAACAGGAGGAACACCATCCGGACCGCACACCTTCTTAGTATTAAGCCCAGAGAGGGTAGAAAGTACATCTTTAGAAGAGATTAGGATATTTTTTAGTATCAAGCCCAGAGAGGGTAGAAAGTACATCTTTAGAAGATATTAGGATATTAGACATAATCATGAGAGAGGGGGGTGAAGAGATTTTTTTTAAATAATACTGAGATGACGGGACTGGAAGAAGATAAGCCAACAGCAATAAAGAACCCGTTCCCGCAACCAGAAGAGCCCCAAATAATACCTTGCAAAATTGCGGCCATAACCAACAAAAGAAGAAGCAAGAAGAATTCTACCCTCCAAACCAAAAATCACCTACACCAGTCACCCCTACAGAAGCCAGATAGAAAACAAGATTCATCTGGCCCCTTAAAATACATTCTGGATACGGTCAGAAACCCTTTTGCTAATTACCCCCGGGCGGTCAATAAAACGTGGCCGCTCACACCAAAAGACCAAGCATCACCAAAGGAACCAGATTTAAATTACGATGAGGCATCCTTTATGCAATTACGCCATCAGCCTCCTCCCTTTCCGTCTCTCTACCCAGACGAAAATACCGACCATGGCCACTACGAAGTGAGGCAACAACTACAATAAGAAGATTCCAACCAACAACCAAACTATTGCATAGAAATGCATAAATAGTAATAAGCTATAAAAATGTAAAACTATTTATCCTGTCTTATCCAAGCTGTATAAGACTTACTTCTAAAATTAGATAAATAAAGGATACCATTCCCCATATAAACATGTATGTACTATATTTTTAAGACTTTAGATAACCAAGCAATATTTCAAAAACTATAATTCTCATGCCTCTCATATTCCGAAACACATCAACCATGTTCATAACTGTACAGTAATGTGTAATACTACCTGATCAAAAATAGGATATTGTTAGGCAAAGTTGATTCACTGTCTAGCACGGGTTTTCTGTGTTGGAGTATACGTGACCAAGTCAACTCGGAGAATACTTCCGTAGGGGCTAACCAAAATCCCCTTGAAAAGTATCCTACAAGCTGTGAGGAGTGCTGGAGGACCAAGAGAGTGTGTTGTGCTAGAAGTGCCCTTTCTAGCTATACCGTGTGAAGGTATCATCTATCCCAGGTGAAGTGACCTCGAAACGGCACCATACAATTTTTGCCGACTTTACATTGACACACAATTACAATTTACAATTTTAACAATCACATCCGAACTGCGTCTGATGCGGAAATTCGCCCCAAATGTTTTTAGGGCACGGCCCGGCCGAGATTCGAACTCGGGCCCGCCACGTGGGAGGCGAGCGCTTTGTCCACTACACCAAGAGAAGTACTCCACTTGGCATGATAGCTCAAGCAGATTTCAGCATCGAATGCAGTTACCGATACTTTGCCACAATCCAGGCATTACATCACATTATCGTCCAGGTAGCGAAGACTCCGAGCGAGCGAAAGCAAGCGAGGCACAAGTCTGAGCGTGCCAACTACAGCGAGGCTCCGAGACAATGATCACCAGCGACATTCCTTATATCCGTCACTTGCCGGGCGGGTCACACACCTCGGCGAGGAGGCAGCGCAGGAAACATCTGCTACCATACCTCCCCAACGAACCGGAGTCACTGGGACATCATCTCTGAGAATTTCTGAGAGCTCTAGCCTTAGCAACTGTTGTAGCCAACCAGTTAAGGCCAGGCAGTACACCATGGGGATTCCCCAACTAAGCCTCTCAGATATCCCTTTACAGCTGCCACCAGTGAAGTGACCTCAAAACGGCACCATACAATTTTTGCCGACTTTACATTGACACACAATTACAATTTACAATTTTAACAATCACATCCGAACTGCGTCTGATGCGGAAATTCGCCCCAAATGTTTTTAGGGCGCGGCCCGGCCGAGATTCGAACTCGGGCCCGCCACGTGGGAGGCGAGCGCTTTGTCCACTACACCAAGAGAAGTACTCCACTTGGCATGATAGCTCAAGCAGATTTCAGCATCGAATGCAGTTACCGATACTTTTCCACAATCCAGGCATTACACTGGTGCAAACAGGCAGGCGGACACTGCACTATAATCGCCACGTGTGACCAGATCTCTCACGGCTGCTTTCTCCTATACTTCAACACAAATTAAGTGCTTTTGTGATTCTTATGAGTTTGGTGATTATTGCGAAGGTTATATAGGATATGTTATGTGTTCAATTTAACGTAAACCTCCGAGATTAATTATTCTAGTCTTCTATCAATCGTTGCTCGTATCGAGAGAACATACAAACTCTGTCCAGAGATTGATGTATCGATATACTTTGTAATATATATTCCTATATTACATTTAAAGTTTATAGATATATTCGTTCGGAAATATTACCCGCACACTACACGTAAATACCTGTGAACACCCTAACAGATCTTATTCTATGATTAATATTATTAGCAGGGTACGTAATCTTGCATAAATGTTCACAGAAATTGTTAAATATTTTGTCTCTTATTTAAATTTATTGTATTCATGCTTCCTGACTTCAAACTCAGACTAAGCATTAATTGAGTTAATTTTTAACTTCTATTTATACCACATCGCGTTAATATTTCAACGACGAGACCTCAGCCATTCACACAGGCTAAAATAAATTATCCTCAGTTCCATGAACTAAAATCTACATTTGTACTTATATGAGTTTATAGAGATTTATATACTCTAAATATCGATCGAACTTCCCAGTTATTTAAACCTCATCTGATATCCTAAATTCCATATCTTGCCATCGCTGAATACGTGTGACCTCAGTATTATTGACCTACCTTGATCTACGCTATACCTCGCGTTCGTTTTCTAAAATCAGGATATCAGTTATTGTTTGAGACTAACCGCTCTGTGTGCATTTATGCTTTTGATGTATATTCATCATCTTATATTAACTAGCTCCTATTGTTGATGAAGAATAACCTTTATTATTATTTATATATGATCTAGGAATAGTGTTATTTATTCCATATGCATTCCTGAACTTATTTCTATATAAGTAAGATTCAAACAAACTTTATATGTGCTGTGTACCCTAGCTAACTAAATTAAATAAAACTTGTGAACCGCAATTGTGTATTCTGTGACCTTGGTGGAGATTGATTTGATTTAGATTCATATGATTTAAGTCAGTTATGTTCCAGTTGAGAGTTGTAGTTCTAAAGCTTTCCTAAGGTGGAAATAGTGAACTAACTTAAAATATGCAGAATTATAGCACGACATAACAAATACACTATTTCAATCATTTTAAAGGCTAATAGTGAGGGGTTATATTTAAACCTGAAGGTATTTAGAAGCATACTGTGCCTTACTTACGCCTAGAAATAATGTTGAAATAACTTTAAAAAGTTGACAGAATGAGGAGGCTTTATTGACAACATTGACAGAATGAGTATAAACACCATATGAGGAGGCTTTATTGACAACATTGACAGAATGAGTATAAACAATTGACATTGACAGAATGAGTATAAACACCATATGAGGAGGCTTTATTGACAACGTTGACAGAATGAGTATAAACACCATATGAGGAGGCTTTATTGACAACGTTGACAGAATGAGTATAAACACCATATGAGGAGGCTTTATTGACAACGTTGACAGAATGAGTATAAACACCATATGAGGAGGCTTTATTGACAACGTTGACAGAATGAGTATAAAACACCATATGAGGAGGCTTTATTGACAACGTTGACAGAATGAGTATAAACACCATATGAGGAGGCTTTATTGACAACGTTGACAGAATGAGTATAAACACCATATGAGGAGGCTTTATTGACAACGTTGACAGAATGAGTATAAACACCATATGAGGAGGCTTTATTGACAACGTTGACAGAATGAGTATAAACACCATATGAGGAGGCTTTATTGACAACGTTGACATAATGAGTATAAACACCATATGAGGAGGCTTTATTGACAACGTTGACAGAATGAGTATAAACACCATATGAGGAGGCTTTATTGACAACGTTGACAGAATGAGTATAAACACCATATGAGGAGGCTTTATTGACAACGTTGACAGAATGAGTATAAACACCATATGAGGAGGCTTTATTGACAACGTTGACAGAATGAGTATAAACACCATATGAGGAGGCTTTATTGACGACGTTGACAGAATGAGTATAAACACCATATGAGGAGGCTTTATTGACAACGTTGACAAAGTTGACAGAATGAGTATAAACACCATATGAGGAGGCTTTATTGACAACGTTGACATAATGAGTATAAACACCATATGAGGAGGCTTTATTGACAACGTTGACAGAATGAGTATAAACACCATATGAGGAGGCTTTATTGACAACGTTGACAGAATGAGTATAAACACCATATGAGGAGGCTTTATTGACAACGTTTCGCAGATAGCTCAAATTGGCAAGTCAGTTAAATATACACAAAAAAGGGCTCAATCGTCGGTTTTTCTGCATGTATTCATGTTTATAGCTATGAATTACAGGCATATCCTTCCTAATCTAAGTAATATCGTCCAATAATAATATAAAATTCGAAAGTAAATGCGTCATCTGGCCATAACGGTTTGAATACAAATGTTTAAAAGTATCATTCCTCCTCTAAGCCTCTGATATATTTGCAGGAAGCATGTATATTTACTAACGATTACAAACGGCGTTCATGTATAATTATCTACCAATTGATTAATCACAACAAATTCACATGTATAATCTAAGTCTGTGTTATCATCAGTGATAATGTATAATGCAACTGATTCCCTTCTTCCCCAAACATTACGGTATACGAAAAATCCATCCACAATCAATAATCACCAAGTCACTTAATTAATGTATAATACAACCTCGAAACTAGCCTACACAATGACGACATGTATTTAGTTTGAACTGATAAAATATTGGAAGGTGAGCAAACTTACCCTGGTAGTGTGAGCCCGCCGGCACCAACGACTGACTGATCAGACTGAATTTCTGAAATGCAGCTAGCGGATGCCAGCTGTCAGTATTGTCATCGATAAAATTTTAATATTGCTAGATGGATCATATTCCTCTAAAATCTGTTAGATCAGAGTACCAACCGTAAGCTGCGGTAGTGGTGGTAGCGGTAGGCCTACTGGTCGAAATTAATACTTGTGGTAACTGCAGGCTACCATTTATGTATATAGTATATACTGCATGGTAGCTAGATCTAGTGAAACACAGCTAAAATGGTAACTCTGCAATCTGGCGCGTAACATTTTACCAGTACGTGAGAAACAAAGCTAGTAGGCCTATTGTATAATGTCTGTGCTCTCATAATTATATCCATAGTAAAAATACTATTACTGTATTAGTTATACTCTTTGGACTATAGAATCGGATACTAAAAAATAAATACGAAATGTATATATTGTATTCATAATTAGCCTAGTTACTTTTTGTTAGTAGAGAATTATAAACAAAAAATTATACTTTTTTGCATATTTTAGGGGGTTGGGGGGGGGGGGCGAACGCCCCCCCCCCCCCCCCCCTTGATCCGCCACTGGTAAAGAGGGAGGAATAGCACCGGAATCATCCAAGGTTGAGTTTCTAGCAAAAGTTTGAGAGAAGAGTTCAGCTTTGTCAGAGGAAGAAGTGATGGTTGTGCCATCATAGTGGAAAAGTGGAAGGAAACACGAGGAAGAAAAATTGTTGGAGAGGTTTTTGGCAAGATGCTAGACAGTTTGGTAAGAGCTACAGTTGGATAGTTCAGTGCATTTATTATTGATAAAAGAGTGTTTGGCAAGTCGAAGAACAGATTTGGTTTGAATCCGGGCAGAAACATAGGAAGAATGAGATTCTTGAGTTTTATGGCGTTGGTTCCGTATGAATGCTTCCTCCTTATTGCGGACAGCAGTAGAACATGCGTGAGTACCCCAAGATTTTTTTGCATTAGTCTGAGATAATGAAGATGGAATGTATACCTCCATGCCCGATAGGATTACCTCGGTAATGCGTTCAGCACTCTCCGAGGGTCCCCGGCAACGGAAGCAAAAATCTTTCCATGGGAAATCAAAGAAGTACTGCTGGAGAGCCTCCAAGTCGGCAGCGCCAAAGTTCCACAAGCGTCGCCGGCTGGGAGGATCGGGTGGCCGTACTGGAGAGATAGCATAGGTGAAAGAGATAAGTTTATGGTTGGAGGAGCCCAAAGGAGAGAAAAGATCGACAGTATAAGAAGAGAGGATAAAAGTTAGAAACAAGTCAAGAATGTTGGGCCGATCTCCGAAGCGATCCGGGATACGAGTGGATTGCTGAACCAACTGCTCTAAGTTATTTAGGATAGAAAAGACATAGGCTTATTCACCAGGTTGCTCTCTCTCTCTCTCTCTCTCCGATACAACTCTTTGGGCTTTTCTAGATCAACAATCATAACAAATAATAACACTAAAGGGCTTTCACACATTCAAGAATACGATACCGCATACCGGCGCATCCGTGTTCGGCCTCGGTCTTGAGAAATGTGGCTCCGACTCCAATTTTGTTTCGTATGCAGCAGCCAATAACCGCATACAACCGACCGACAACCGACCATTGTAGGCATATCATCGACCATGAACCAACCGCCAACAAATTTAAATTTAACGGTCATTTCCGGTAGCCGACCAACACTGACCAATCACCACCTCCCTTCCCTGTCACACTTCTTCCCTTACTTCCTTCCCTCACTGCCCTTCACTTTTTCACCTCCTCCCTCCTCCCTTACCTGTCACACTTCTCCCCTTACTTCCTTCCCTCACTGCCCATCACTACTTTACCTTCTCCCTTCCCTGTCACACTTCTCCCCTTACTTCCTTCCCTCACTGCCCCTCACTTCTTCACCACCTCCCTTCCCTGTCACACTTCTCCCCTCAAAAGGATGCAAATGAAAATACCCATTTTGTCATCCATGCTGGTTCAAATGACGTCATGCGCACCAGATCCGAAGAGTTGATGGAGAAATATCGCAAGATGATCCAGCACTACAAAAACAAGTCAAGGAATATCATAATCTCAGGCATTCTCCCCAAGATCGACGCACCTGACAAATTCTACGACAAGGCCTTCAGCACAAATAGCTGACTAAAATATTTGTGTCTGAAGGAAGAAGTTGAATTCATCAACCTCTGGGACAACTTCTACAACCAGCCTACTCTGTTCCGCAAGGATGGCACTCATCTAAACCCTGTGGGTTCAGCACGCATGGGTCGTCTCCTACACGAAGCAGTCCGCAGCCATGGATCAAAAAACGCCATCCGAAAAGAAGAAGCAGTGACATAAATCATCCAACGCCAAGCAAAAAACAGAGGCAACCGAGGACCACCAGCGATAAGGACCGAAGACAGCGAGGACCGAGGACAGCCATGAACATAAACGTAGATCCGACAAGAACCAAAAATATTATTAAAGAGCGTTCCGTGAGATCTAAAATAACAAATTTAAAGTTTTTCTATGCAAACACTCGTAGCATACGCAATCAATTTTCAGATTTAGAGGAGCTAGTGTTTACAGAAAATTATGATGTGATTGGCAAAACAGAATCTTGGCTCAATACTGAAGATAGAGACTTTTTAGCAGAGTATTCACTTCCCGGTTATGTAATGTTTGAGAAAAGCCGAATAAATAGAAATTGAGGTGGCGTTTTACTTTATATCAAAGAAACTCTTAACCCTACCCTCTTGTCAAAACCTCAAATTGTGAACGTCGACACATCTTTTGTGCTAATAAAGAATAATAAAGGTACAAAAATAATACTTGCGTTAATATACAGACCTCCAGCTCAATCAGTGCAAACTGACCAAGAAATTTACGAACAAATTGCAGATATAAGTAACTCACAAGATACCGTAATTTTTGGCGACTTTAATTTACCTGTGACCAAGTGGGGCGATACTCTTACTTCACACTCCGGACATGACTTGTATACGAACTTGCAAGAGAGTTCGCTTTATCAATTTGTTCGAACGCCGACCCGTGGTAATAACGTTCTTGACATTGTACTTGCAACAAAAGAAGAATTAATAGAGAATTTGAATGTTGGAGATGAATTCAGTAACAGCGACCATCGTACGATAACTTTCACTTTAAAGTTTACTAGTAACGAACCAAATAGTAGCATCGAAAAAGTCCCTAATTTCAAGAAAGCAAACTTCCATAAACTTAGAGCTATGTTTAAAGAAACTGACTGGAGCTTTTTAATTAACAATAACGACATAAATACATCTTGGAAGTTATTCGAAACCACTTACCTAAAAGCAGTGCAAGACTGCATACCATCGAAAATACGGCATCCAGGCCATAATAATAAGCCCAAATGGTGGAATAAAGATATTTCAAACTGCCTGCTTGCTAAAAAATTTGCTAATGATAGATTATAATCCTCACAAAATGACGAAGAACGGGTGAAATTTGTAGAGCTACGACGCAAAGCCAAAAAGTTAATTAAGCAAAGTAAAAAGACCTTAGAGTTACATATTGCGAATCAAAGTAAAACAAACCCGAAAGAATTCTATAGTTATATCAGAAAGAAAAAAGTAGTTGCTTCAACTGTTGGACCGTTAGTCGATGAAAATGGAGAATACACCAAAGACGAAGTACAAATGAGTAATGCCCTCAATACCTTCTTTGAATCAGTTTTTACAACAGAACACCTCAGTGATATCCCTACACCATCGCCGATTCAGATTGATAATTCAGATGTTCTAAGCAATATCACCGTTACAGAGAGAGAAGTATTGAATTTTTTAGATAAACTCAAGGTAAATAAAACGCCTGGACCTGATACAATCTCGCCTAGAGTTCTAAAGGAAGCTAAGGATGAGCTCTCCAAACCACTGACATTACTATTCAATAAATCCTTGCAGTCTGGAACTATGCCTGATCAGTGGAAGCTAGCCAACGTAACACCAATATTCAAAAAAGGCAGCAAATCCCTACCCAGTAACTATCGTCCAATTAGCTTAACCTCAGTTGTATGTAAAATGCTAGAAACGGTCATAAGAACAGACTCGTAAATCACTTAGAGGAAAATAACATACTTAAAGATACTCAACACGGCTTTCGTAAAAAACGTTCCTGTTTAACAAACCTCTTAGACTTCTTCCACGATATCCTGAACCTCTACGATGAGAGTAAAGCTGTAGATATTATATACCTTGATTTTCAAAAGGCCTTTGACAAAGTTCCCCACAAACGTTTACTGCTAAAACTAAAAGCGCATGGAATACAAGACGGTGTGTTGAAATGGATAGAAAATTGGCTCAGCGACAGAAAGCAAAGAGTAGTCATAAACGGTAAGGCATCTAAATGGACCAATGTAAGTAGCGGGGTACCCCAGGGATCCGTACTGGGACCAATTCTCTTTCTAATTTACATCAACGACATAGATGAGGGTCTCACCTGTACAATCTCAAAATTTGCTGACGATACAAAAATTGCAAATAGCGTACTCTCAAAAGAACAAGTTGACGATATGCAACACAATCTAGATAAATTGTCATGTTGGGCCCGAATTTGGCAAATGAGTTTCAATGCGGATAAATGTAAAGTACTACATATCGGATACCTAAATAAGAAAGCAAACTATTCGATGAATGGCACTCAGCTTAAGAATGTAAACAGAGAAACCGATCTGGGAGTAACAATATCGAGTAACCTAAAACCGAGTCAACAATGTTCAGAAGTTGTTAAGAAGGCAAACAAAATAATTGGCTTTATAGGCAGGTCATTTGAGCATAAATCCAAAGAAGTTATCCTAACCCTTTACAATTCCTTAGTCCGCCCTCTTCTGGAATACTGCGTTCAATCCTGGTGCCCTTATTACCAAAAAGATATAAACAAGACCGAATATGAGGTGGAAGGATGGAGTGAGGAAGTACATAAACGAGGGCGGTGCTGGTTGGGGGGAGGGGCGTCGACTGACTGGGGACAGAGGTGCATGGGGGCGGTTCGTTCGTGGCCACCCCTTCGGGGATCACGGCGTCAGGCAATAGATATATAGATAGATAAACAAGCTAGAACGAGTTTAACGTAGAGTTACCAAAATGATACCTAGCCTAAAGAACAAACCATACGAAGAGCGTCTTAGAGCATTAAATCTATTTCCTTTAACCCAGCGCAGATTAAGAGGTGACTTAATTCAAGTGTTCAAAATCATCAAAGGTATCGACAATATGAACTGTAGTAAGTACTTCACTATTGACCAATCTAATTACACGCAGGGAAACGGTTGCAAAATTATTGGTAAATCTTTTAACTCACACGAATCTAAGAATTTCTTCTTCAATCGAGTTGTCAACTTGTGGAATGGGCTTCCCCGAGACGTTATAGACTGCATCACCGTTGATTCATTTAAACTCCGCCTAGACAAATATCTCGCATCAAACCCGCGACTGACTGCGTTTGTAAATGAATAGCTTTATTTTATCCCCCCCTCAGTTACTAACCCCTCTGTCCCCTACTAACTTCCTAATCCTGCCACGGACATTAGTTCCAGGGCAGTAATTCCCTTTCCAATGTTCCCTTACCCACTCTAAATCACTGTTTGGACACTTGATCCTCTGTGTTTTGGAGGACAAGCAGCCTAGAAGGGTCACTAGATCTGTTGTTGCTTGATTTCCTTTGTACTCCTCCCTTTGCACTCACCACTTCTCTCACTTTCTGTATATAAATGTATTTTCCTTGATTTATTTATATTCATTTATATCTCTCTTATCAATGGGCAGAAATAGTTGATGTATGGTCTCTATTTCATCTGAGTTGCATTTTTGATTGTGATTGAATTAAATGAAAATATCCCAGCAATTTTTAAAAACAAAAATAGTCACAACAATTATTACAAACATTATTAAAACTCTTCCCCCACCTTTTCTCATTTGTCGAGAATCTGGAAATTAATAAATAAGAAAAACAATACCCTTTGTATGGCAGCATGTTACCAGTCAATGAGCTCAGAGTAATGCCCCTTTCACACTTACAGGACTCGGGTGCCGCATGCAGCAGAGTAGCTAGTCGTGGCGGTTTTTTCCCCGATTTGGTGGAGCTGGCTCGGTATGCCGCATCCAAAGGACTTCACCAGACTACAGCCGCATACAGCCGACGTTGTCGTCTTGACTCCGGAGAAGTCTTGAGACTCGAACCGACAATGGAAATAACGGTCATTTGTACATGCCGACTACACCCGCATCTATAAGACTTCAGACGATCGACTCCAGACTACAGACGATCGACTTCAGAGTCGATCCGCATACACTCGCATAAAGCCGACACATACAGGTTCTGTGGCCAACGGAGGTATATAAAGGGCGCTCGACCAGGGCTGGACATCATTACAGTCGACTCCACCGTTGCGTCAACAGGTACGGTGACACTCTACCGTCCCGTCAACAGCTACAGTGAACTGTGCAGTGGCCCGTGCGTGCAACATGGCTGCGCACATATTAATAACACTCTCCCAGCGCCAAAATATCGACATATACCTGGCGACCATGTCCATGGATTTAACTCTCCAGGTTGATCTGTTAGCTCTGAAAATGGCCACTAAACAACGAAGGAGGAAGAGGAGGTCAGTGTGGACGCGGAACTGGCTCCTGCAGCGGCAATTGTATGGCCACTATGAGAACATCATGCATGAGTTCATGCGCGAAGACCACCGCAGCTTCAGAAACTTCACCAGGTTGGACGTGGACATGTTCTGGGAGATGGTGGAGAAGATCACACCCAGGATAGAGAGACAGGACACCTTCTGGCGGAAATCCCTGAGCCCTGCCCTTCGTCTCGCCATTACCCTGCGCTACCTGGCGACTGATGACTCATATCAAACACTCTCCTATGATTTCCGCGTCGCCCATAACAGCATTTCACTGCTGGTTCCTGACACCTGTGAGGCCATCTACCAAGAATACCACCCTCTCGTTCTGCCATGCCCCAAGACCCCGGAAGATTGGAAGAAATGTGCTGACCTCTTCGAAGAACGCTGGCAGTTTCCACACGCCGTTGGTGCTATTGATGGTAAGCACATAGCCATTCGCTGCCCTGCCAATGCTGGGTCCCTTTACTATAACTACAAGGGATTCCACTCTATTGTGCTTATGGCAGTTGTGGATGCTGACTACAAGTTCCTGTACTGCGATGTGGGTGTGTGACGTTAACCACTCCGTTAGAACCGCATGGCTTGTCCTACAGTGACTCGCTAGGATCGCCAGGGCAGTGGATGGGGCTACAGTTTATGTATTAGAGTGTGCTTTATTTCATATGAAAGCTTGTGTCATGGGCAGTCCAGAAAGGCTCTTTGTTTTCACCCATGTTAAGGCTTTATATATTTAATTGTAAAGTATATGTTTTATCATTAACTAGTAATGATGGGATCTGGGAGAGAGAGAGAGAGTAGAACAGAGTGAGAGGGAGCGCGCAGTGTTTTTGTCCCGCTCGATGACGTCACGGCTGGCTGCCTCGTGGGGGTTGGTTGAGAGAGGTCCTTACCATGCTGAGCTCCCTTGCTAGTGGCTAGAGGACTTGTAACCGCTTTTTTCCCACGCGCCTCGAGCTAGTGCGAGTATATATACAGTTCCTCGCCACTCTCTCCCTCAGATCTGGTTTCTAGAACGCACCCATCTTTTTCCCTTGCTATCTGTTCCCTGCTCCGCACCCGAGAATCTTTTCGTCTGCCTACCTCTCTCTTTTTCATATCTTTCACCACCTTTTTATTAATATTATACCCCCTCTGGTTAACTCTGCAAAATCAGCTTCATGCTGGCCAGTTGTATTGTGCGTTAAGGTCTGATATAACCCATGTATGTTAGTTGTTAAGATAAGTGGATCACGAAGCATTGGTTGGCATTCATATTGTTTAGTACTGCTTCCTTTAATTATTAGTGTTCTGCTGGATTAGATAATGCTAGACTAGGAGTCTGATATTATAAGGTATTGTTTCCTATGAGTGCTGGCTTTAGTTAAAAGCTGCACGACATACCTGAGAACTGGAGTTGATTGAGTAAATTCTAGTCTGTGTGCCATTGAGAGTAGAGCATGCACGAATGAGGGCTTTTTGCCTATACCATTCTGCACTGTTCTAAGCTCGTTGTTTGTCTTTGAGGTACGCCAGGAGAACGCTTAATACTTCGGTATTAAGGTTTCTCAAGAGAGCTACCCTTCATTATAACGTAATATTTGACGCACAGACTTGAGATTTGCACTAGGCTATGCAGCATGCCATGCGCACCAGTATCTCGTATCATTGACTCTAGCTAGACTTTATCAGTCACAGTAGACATTAAGTATATTAACCTAATTACTCTTTTTATGCATACCCATTTATGGGTATGTGGGGAGGTGTGGTGGAGTGGTCTTGCCACTGGCCTGGTAATCCAAAGGTCCCGGGTTCAAATCCCGATGTATCAATGGGAAGATATTATTGGGATGGAATTTGTGCTGTACCAAGTATCAGTGCATTACCACAAGCCCACCGAAACGTCAATAAAATACCCTCATTGTTCCCTGATTAAATAGCACTGTATGAATATTCCCATATTCAAAATATGCTATAGGGGTGCAATGCCTGGTGAGTTATCTGCTCAACAGGTGGCGTTGTGTGTGTGTAAGTGTGAGAGCCCGAGTGTAGGGGATGAGACAGTGAAGCACGGGAATGAGGTGGCTTCAGAGATGGGGTCATTTCGGGCCATGAGTGAGCACCGTGCCTCATGTGAAGGCAAGATGGCAGGTGCTCGTTGTACTCTACGTGCTTCATATGTCTCACTCCCTAGACTGGAACAAGACCTCACGGGCTTCACTGTTCATTGTAAAGCGGTGAATGTTAAGGCTCTCAGCCTATGCCCGAGAGGAAGTAAGTTGGAATATAGAAAAAACAAAAAAAAAAAAAAAAAAAAATTACACAAGCATTTCGCAGCCTAGTTTGATGTATTGAGACACAAACGACTTAGGCTCTTTTTGTTGATAGGAATACTGCATTGTCGTGGCGATTATTATTGTTGTAGTGTTTAGGATATTCTTGGCTCCGACGGCATTATATATTCTGCCTTTTTGTGTGCATAGCCTGCACGAGCATTGTTCCGCTGCCTGCCTTTTTGGGTTCCATTTCCGATACGAGCATCTTTATAGCATCTAACATTTAAAGAAGATTCCTTGTTAGTGTTGAAGGACTTTAGTGCACTTTCTTTCATGCAGGAGTGCCTGACATTTATTGATTAAAGTAACGTAAGCTGTAACTTCTCTTACCACCTTACTTTGCATACCATAACCAAGCACCTTCGGTTATAGGTAGTAATAGGCTGTTTTCACATAACATTAAGCCTAGAGTAGACGCACATTTATTGAGAGTTTGATAGCCTATTATTGCATATAGAACTCTGTAGAGTATTTGTGTTCTTTGTTCACTGGGAATATACATCAGAGGTTGGATCTAGCGCTTTCCGTTGTAGCATTTATGCCATTACTAGTCCAATGAATAAGAGCCCTGATATATTTGAACCCCAGTCGTAACAGGTGCCACTGGTTCGGGGTCTGACGGTGGTGTCTTTGCACAGACACCTATCAGGGCCGGCCTGGAAAACAACACCCTGGGACTTCCACCTCCTCAACCCCTACACACCGGTGACAGGTCTGTGCCCTACTTCCTGTTAGGTGACGACGCATTCCCCATGTGACCCTGGCTACTGAAACCATTCCCACATCGCTCAACGGACATGGGTCAGATGATCTTCTCCTACCGGTTGTCCAGGGCTCGACGGGTGGTGGAGAATGCCTTTGGCATCTTGGCTAACAGGTAAATATCTTCTATTTTTGATGGTGTTAATGTCATTAATAAGGCTATACACTTGCATTGCTAACTAATTCTCTTTGCAGAGGCAGGTATTTGATAATAACCATGTTTTGTGTCTCCCTATTCTACAGGTTCAGATGTTTGCTCACCACCATTCCCCTGCAACCCAAGTGGTGCTGGCATGCTGTTGCCCACACAACCTCATCCGTCGCCGTTTCTCCAGTCACCACGCTGGCTTCCTTGACCGGGAGAACCCACGCACCCACAGGGTGACGCCAGGGTCTTGGAGGGATGGTGACCAGTTGGATCCGCTCCTGCCACTGACCGGAAACCAGGCCACTAATTACGCAAAGGAGTTGCGTCGCTACATGGCAGACTACTTCACATCACCCCGGGGCAGTGTTAGCTGGCAGGATCGCCAGTTCAGGGACTCATGAAGGTACGATGTTGTGTGTATTTTAATTATATATTAACTGACCTACTTTGCAGCTCTTTCTAATTAAATCATACGTGCCATTGTCATATCATTTGCATATTTGTTATCTTCATATGTTTCTTATTAATAATTATTACTTTCATTTTCAATTATCTTCAGTCATTTGCTTTGGCATTTTATTTCATTATTCAGTATTTTCCTGACATTCAGTAACTTATTATGTCACTGTAATGCATCATTTACATTTTATTATTATATATTCATATTTATACATATCTGGCCATTACTTTCTTGCCTTGTTATTGCCGTAACTCCCATTTGTGTATGATGAGTGTATATTACTTTCAACAAACATATATTATATTCATCTTTATTTTATTTAGTACTAACTTCTGTGAATGAATATGAAGTCTAGTCAATATTTTCTTGCCATGTTATTTAAGTACATATTAATTTGTATTATTACTGGAGACTATTTTCAGCAAACATAAGTATTATTTATTGTTTCAGAACATATTACTGTCATATGGGATTGGAATTCTAAACACAATATTCACAACATAATTTTATTTTAATGTTTACATGTTTTTGACATTGTTTACTGACCACCCTCGTGCTGCGGTGTGTGCAGTGTTTGATTAGGTGAGTCCAGGTTAGTGAGGCTCACATCAAACAGTTGCCTCTGGTAGCCTCTCCCTGGTGTGGCAGGAACCGCGAGGTGTGTGCCATATGTGGGGGTGGAGCTGCCTCACAAGCTGGGCGTAAACTGTGGGGCCGGTCCAAGTTGTTGGGTCAGTTGTGGAGTCAGCTGTGGCCCATGTTGTTGATACAGTTGTGGCCCAAGCTGCAGGCCGCTGACGGAGGGTTGTGGAGGTTGGACGGGGGGTGGTGCCGCAGCCGCTGGGGTTGCCTTTGCCCCCGAAGCCCGTTGCCGCGCCATCTGGTCTACCTGCAGCACATACGTAGTGATCTGCTGCTGACCCATGTTGCAGTCTTCGGAAAACCACTCGTTCATCAACTCAGCAATGTAGGCAACGAACGCGGCAACATGTGCCTTGATGCGGCCACCTCCTGTCCTCACTGATTCCCGGAGGTCCGTGACGTCCTTGCGGAACGCGGCCACCGTCTGCTGTATGTAGAAAGAGAGATGTCAAAAAAGTTGGTTAGTATCAGTCAGTGTCAGTATAATTATGCAATGCACACTCATAAATAACATAAATCTCCATCTGCATTCCACATTTCTGTAAGAAATGTATTAGAAATATTACATAAGAGGGACATGTACATACAATATGTTTAGTTTACATCATTAATGAAGTTAGTTTCGCATGTCAATAATTGCCTTACCGTTTCAGTAGGAGTGGCGCCTTCGCAGTCCAGAGAACCTCTTAACATTATATAACTTGTCTTACCTTTCCACAGCTTACATTCATTTGTTTGCATATGCACATTTCAATAATCTTTCTTACCTGATCTATTTCAGCGGAGTTGGTGGATGTCTTCTGCCGCTTGCTGCCTGGTGTTGTGCTGTGCCTGGAGCTTCCCCCAGACGCAGGCTCCTCGTCCTCTGTCCTGCCCGCGAGTCCAGGGTCGTCCAGGTCAGGCGCATCATCGGTGGCGTCGGATGTGGCAGGCCGTGGTAACTGTGTTGTTGGGGGTGAAAGCAAGAAGATTATTTTATAATGTTATGTTGTGATGCGGCCGGCTATATGAACTGTGTTATCGGAGGAAAGCAGATATATAATTTATACTGTAATGTTGTGAGTCGGGATGTGTTATACTGTAATTAATTTCATTTGGGGGTAGGAGTTTGGTGTTGTCATGAGGTTAATAAATAATGATTAATTAAAATAAAATATCTATGGAGATTGTTTCGTTTAAAACCACAAAGCATGCATTATTACATAACATGACAGCAAAATGTAACATAAAAACTGCCTTAAGGGAATAATTGGAAATGATTAAATTACTATTGCTGAATTGGAGGAACATATATATAATAAACACTCACGTCACCGGTGCTACGAGGCTTGTTCTGCACAATGTGGCCCGTAAAGAAGCTACCCTGATCCAGGATCCACTGATCCCGGTCGCTGTACCGCACTTCTGCCCCAGCACCACTCTTTCTTGCCGTCAGCTTGCCAAACCTGGAGTGGATGTTGTCGCACCAGCTCCTCAGCTGAGCACCTGTTTGCAGGAAACACTCACATATAATATAAATGGGTATATCGCACAACAATGTCACTATATATCACCCCATAGTACACGTATCAACACAGGTACACAGTGTCACTATCCATCACAACACAGAACACTTATTAACACAGGTAAACAACGTCAATATTCATAAAATCACATTTCACGTATCAATATGGGGAAACTAACCTTTAATTGGAGGGATCAGAGTCTTGGCCTTTTTCTCAAACAGGCGCCACTTCCGGTCAGAGTCCTTGAATTCCCGGGCCTGCTTGTCGTACATGAAGGTATGGGCCCGCAGCCACTCCATCACGGCAAGCTCGTCCTCGGGGTGCAACACTACCCTTGTTATTGTCCGTTTCGCCTTTACGCCGTAGATGGTAGCATGAGGGGAGGCCTCGTCACCCGTGTCGCTTTCCTGGGTTTCCTGGGTGTCCTGGATATCCTCCTGGCTGCTCCCTGGCGGTAGCATGTTGGTTTGGGCAGGGACTGGTGGTGGTGGTGGCGGTGGCGGCCGCCTGGCAGCGGGGGTGGATTGGCGTGGCGGCTGGCTGTCTTCTATCACATCCAAGCTCTCTTCTTCGCTCATCTGGGTCTCGTCTGCAAAGAAGTCTTCCAATCTGTTATCCTCTGCCGGCCTCTGGATCTTCTGAGGACTAGGCGACTTCCTGGCCTTTGTTTTTCTCTTGGGTGGTGGCATGGTGTACAGGCGGTAGAGGTGAGGGTAGAGGCGTGGCGAGGGAGAGGGTGAGAGGTGTGCGTCGTGGGTGGTCTCATCGAAAACTGTGGTGCGAGTGAGGTTGGGACGCTGCCTGGGGCCTATATAGGGGCCGTGTTGCCGTTCTGTTGTTGGGAAAAATTTCTTATATTTCTTGTCGGCTTGATGCGGCTGTTTGCGGATCGAGTTTTGTGTTGTCGGTTTGATGTTTCTGTTGTCGGTTACTTGTCTGCTCAAGTTGGCTCGACTCTTCTGCCATATTGGGTTCCGGGTGTTGTCGTACATCTGGACTCCTGTCAATGTGGTTGGAGTCTGCTGCGATGCGGCTGCTTGCGGCTGAAATCCTTTATTGTCGGTTGTACTCGTTCGACTCATATTATTGCATAATTATTGCATAATTATATGCAAATATATGTAAATTTATGCACACGACTTCAGCAGACCTATGCGGCTGTACTCGTGTCTGTCGGCTGTACTCGGGTGTATGTGCCTGTATGCGGCTGTAGTCTTTATACTACACATGACACACAATTCGCGACGCTATACTCAAAGGACTACAGCCGCATACAGAAGACTAGTGACGACTAGCGCCGACTAGCGCAGACTACTCCCCGCATCCACCAGACAAATGTCAAGTCTGGACAACATTTTGAAACTCACCAAAACTTTGTTCTGGGGCCACGACTTGACACGCATTGCCAGGACTTCACCAGACTACAGACGACTACAGCCGCATTGTCAGGACTAGGTGCCGACTCGGGTGCGCATGCAGCAGAGTAGCTACTCTGCTGCATGCGGCACCCTAGTCCTGTATGTGTGAAAGGAGCATTAGAGATAAAAGCTGGGAGAAAATGTTGTTATTTGGATCTGGAATGATATTATTTCTAATGAGTTGGTGTGATGTTCATATTTTCAATTTCATCACAATATAAATTAATCACAGATTAAATACACACCAGACAACTATTATTTCTGTACATTAATAGGTAGATACAAATAAACAGAGGATAATATAACAACCAAACCAATGTATGAACCGAAAGCAAGGGAGAATGCCATTAATGGGGATGTTTTTATATGAGGGTACCATTCATTTTACAGTATCGTTTTTCTGTAGTTTGTATCATTTACATAACTTTCAATAAATCTAAACATTATATTTATTCCATCACATTATAAATTAATCACATATTAAATACATACCAAACAACTACCATTTATGTGCATTAATAGGGAGATAACAAAGAAACAAGGGATAATAAAGCAACTACCTTCATACTGTATAATGTATTCAACTTACGAAGGACCTGTCATAGCTAGAGAATAAACCCTTTCATTCCTAGAAGTTCTGCCTGAATTAAGCGACCTCGCTGGTGTAGTGACTAGCGTCTCGGACTTCCACCCAGAAGGCCCGGGATCGCGCCCACGCTCGGCGCATTAAATATTTTTCACAAGCACCGATTCGTTACCATCCCTCATGAGCAAGGGGATGGGGTGGTAGTACAGGACCCCAATGGAAATACGCCTAATCGCCCTTATTGGGCTATCCTTAGCTGGCTTAGCATGCGCTAGCTTTAAGAACTATTATTATTATTATTATTATTATTAATCTTCTGGCTGTAGTATTAACCCTTTCTGTACCGATGACGTCCTATTAACTTTAACTTACTATTAGGCGATTTTATTCAGTTTACAATGGGTCTCCAGCAACTAACATGCGTCCCTATGCGGGCATGGTCTTGGTTATATGCGGTTGTATGCGGGATGGTCGTGCTACACCCAGACTGGCACAGTATGTTCCCAAACACTACCGCATATTGCAGACCGACTTCAGACCGCATCCACATGTTCACCACCATTAACCATATGTTGCAGACCACCAACCGCATGCATGCTGCATCAAATTTTGAGCTGGCTCAACACACATATCCACGCATGTAGGCTACTGCCGCCGACCATCTACGACCATCAACCGCATCTTGCAGACCACCTTACAGACCATACCCGGCATACGTATTCGCCGTTATGACTGTGTGAAAACCCCTTAAGTGACACGTCCGGCAACATGCCTCTGCCGGTTCCCGACGAAAGCATAATTGGCCAGTTAATTATTAGGGGGAGGCAGAGGGTTCATCTGATCCCTCTTCTCACTCGTCATTAGCCCCATTATTTTTGAGCTTTTATGACATTCTTAGACCTTTCGTGCAATTTAAAGTTCGTTTTTTTTTTCCTGGCAAGCGATAGCAGCTTGTAATTTAGTTAAAACTGGCCTTCTGCCAGGACAATTTTTCTCCCAAAAAATTTGAACATTTATCTTGAAGTGGGATCTTGGTTGAGAATTTGTTAGCTTGATAAAGGTCTAGGGAGCAAACTAAAAAAAGTCTAAATAATATGAAAAGGGCCAATATAAACAAGATAACCCCCCTTAACCGTGATAACTGGACTGTTCAATTGTTTGGGCGAAACAAATTGATTGAATTATGAAGATCTGAGAAATTTAGTTTATCAGGTGTGTTATTTAGTTTATTTAATGGTTTACAATTAGTTGTTCTGGGAGACTATACCCTTCACAGTCGGTCTATGTTTCTTTCGCTACACCATGACGCATTCTTACCCTTGATTCTTGCTAAAATTAAACAATTGTATGCAATTTAAGAAGGAACTGATATTCAGAGGGTTTATTGAGAGCGTATTGACCCCTAAGACTCCTAGAGGTTGATTGTAAGCTCAAGAAAATCACCTAATGTTTTTTTTTTTTTTTTTTTTTTTTTTTTTTTCTATGTGATTGAGGGAGGCAAAAGGCATAACTGCCTATAGCGAGTGCCTCCCCCATAGTTGAAAGAGTGACAGGGCCAAAATCAAGGGACGTTCGAGCCAAAATGCCTGGACACACAGAGTTTGAAGCAATTTAAGTCATAGGAAGAGGGAAAGACTGATTCTGGGAGAGAGTTCCAGAGCTCAGATGTTGAGTAGAAGAAAGTTTGAGAGTAACGTTTCACTCTTGGGTTGGAGAGTTGCACAGAGTAGGGGTGGGATTGACTTGCAAGACGGGTACCACGTGCCCTACGTAAAGGAGGTGGTATGCACTGGGATAGCTCTGAGGAACACTGATTATTATAGTAGCGATAGAATAGCGAGAGAGATGCAACATTGCGGCGGAGAGAGAGAGATTGCAGAGAGTTGGTGAGTGGACGGGAGTTAATGATACGAAAGGCCTTCCTTTCAACCTTGTCTAGGAGAGCGGTGTGAGAGGAACCTCCCCACACATGTGAACAATACTCAATACAAGGGCGCACTATGCCCCTGTACAGAGCAAGAAGCTGTGCAGGGGAAAAGAACCCCCTAAGGCGGTTGAGCACACCCAGCTTCTGGGAGGCTGCCTTAGCAAGACTATGATGACAATTACGCCATGCGGTTGAAGGGGTTAAGTCGGGCTCGCTAAAACCCTGTGTCAGCTAACCTGTCACAAATTCTAACCCCTTAACATATTGTAGCTTAACCCTTTGAGTACCAGCGACGTGTGTTATATTTTATTCTAGCTATAATTTATGTATACGATATTATGAAGCTTAGGAAGGATCTGCAGTATTTAAAACGGTTGGTTGAGATAGTTTGAAGCCTTATTATTGATAGAGGTCCTTCCTAATCCGAATAAAATCGTCTAAGAGTTACCAAAATACAACGAAAAGGACGTCACTGGTACTGAATGGGTTAAAAATAATGAAGACAATCGATCTGGTGTTTTTATAAGGGTAGACTATTAAACAGGTGTGTGAAATTACAGCCTGTTTGCTATAGCCGTTACTAAGATATAAAGAAGCTGTGGGTCAGAATTATTGCCAAGTTAGCTGACACCGAGCACAGTTGGGCTAATTTAGTTAAGGGGGTACTGCTTGCTATTTGGGCTATATATTTACTTATATATTTAGTTAAGGGGGTACTGCTTGCTATTTGGGCTATATATTTACTTATATATTTAGTTAAGGGGGTACTGCTTGCTATTTGGGCTATATATTTACTTATATATTTAGTTAAGGGGGTACTGCTTGCTATTTGGGCTATATATTTACTTATATATTTAGTTAAGGGGTACTGCTTGCTATTTGGGCTATATATTTACTTATATATTTAGTTAAGGGGGTACTGCTTGCTATTTGGGCTATATATTTACTTATATATTTAGTTAAGGGGGTACTGCTTGCTATTTGGGCTATATATTTACTTATATATTTTGCTAAGGGGGTACTGCTTGCTATTTGGGCTATATATGTACTTATATATTTAGTTAAGGGGGTACTGCTTGCTATTTGGGCTATATATTTAGTTAAGGGGGTACTGCTTGCTATTTGGGCTATATTTACTTATATATTTAGTTAAGGGGGTACTGCTTGCTATTTGGGCTATATATTTACTTATATATTTAGTTAAGGGGGTACTGCTTGCTATTTGGGCTATATATTTACTTATATATTTAGTTAAGGGGGTACTGCTTGCTATTTGGGCTATATATTTACTTATATATTTAGTTAAGGGGGTACTGCTTGCTATTTGGGCTATATATTTACTTATATTTAGTTAAGGGGGTACTGCTTGCTATTTGGGCTATATATTTACTTATATATTTAGTTAAGGGGGTACTGCTTGCTATTTGGGCTATATATTTACTTATATATTTAGTTAAGGGGGTACTGCTTGCTATTTGGGCTATATATTTACTTATATATTTAGTTAAGGGGGTACTGCTTGCTATTTGGGCTATATATTTACTTATATATTTAGTTAAGGGGGTACTGCTTGCTATTTGGGCTATATATTTACTTATATATTTAGTTAAGGGGGTACTGCTTGCTATTTGGGCTATATATTTACTTATATATTTAGTTAAGGGGTACTGCTTGCTATTTGGGCTATATATTTACTTATATATTTAGTTAAGGGGGTACTGCTTGCTATTTGGGCTATATATTTACTTATATATTTAGTTAAGGGGGTACTGCTTGCTATTTGGGCTATATATTTACTTATATATTTAGTTAAGGGGTACTGCTTGCTATTTGGGCTATATATTTACTTATATATTTAGTTAAGGGGGTACTGCTTGCTTGCTATTTGGGCTATATATTTACTTATATATTTAGTTAAGGGGGTACTGCTTGCTATTTGGGCTATATATTTACTTATATATTTAGTTAAGGGGGTACTGCTTGCTATTTGGGCTATATATTTACTTATATATTTAGTTAAGGGGGTACTGCTTGCTATTTGGGCTATATATTTACTTATATATTTAGTTAAGGGGGTACTGCTTGCTATTTGGGCTATATATTTACTTATATATTTAGTTAAGGGGGTACTGCTTGCTATTTGGGCTATATATTTACTTATATATTTAGTTAAGGGGGTACTGCTTGCTATTTGGGCTATATATTTACTTATATATTTAGTTAAGGGGGTACTGCTTGCTCTATTTGGGCTATATATTTACTTATATATTTAGTTAAGGGGGTACTGCTTGCTATTTGGGCTATATATTTACTTATATATTTAGTTAAGGGGTACTGCTTGCTATTTGGGCTATATATTTACTTATATATTTAGTTAAGGGGGTACTGCTTGCTATTTGGGCTATATATTTACTTATATATTTAGTTAAGGGGTACTGCTTGCTATTTGGGCTATATATTTACTTATATATTTAGTTAAGGGGGGTACTGCTTGCTATTTGGGCTATATATTTACTTATATATTTAGGTACTGCTTGCTATTTGGGCTATATATTTACTTATATATTTAGTTAAGGGGTACTGCTTGCTATTTGGGCTATATATTTACTTATATATTTAGTTAAGGGGGTACTGCTTGCTATTTGGGCTATATATTTACTTATATATTTAGTTAAGGGGGTACTGCTTGCTATTTGGGCTATATATTTACTTATATATTTAGTTAAGGGGGTACTGCTTGCTATTTGGGCTATATATTTACTTATATATTTAGTTAAGGGGGTACTGCTTGCTATTTGGGCTATATATTTACTTATATATTTAGTTAAGGGGGTACTGCTTGCTATTTGGGCTATATTTACTTATATATTTAGTTAAGGGGGTACTGCTTGCTATTTGGGCTATATATTTACTTATATATTTAGTTAAGGGGGTACTGCTTGCTATTTGGGCTATATATTTACTTATATATTTAGTTAAGGGGGTACTGCTTGCTATTTGGGCTATATATTTACTTATATATTTAGTTAAGGGGGTACTGCTTGCTATTTGGGCTATATATTTACTTATATATTTAGTTAAGGGGGTACTGCTTGCTATTTGGGCTATATATTTACTTATATATTTAGTTAAGGGGGTACTGCTTGCTATTTGGGCTATATATTTACTTATATATTTAGTTAAGGGGGTACTGCTTGCTATTTGGGCTATATATTTACTTATATATTTAGTTAAGGGGGTACTGCTTGCTATTTGGGCTATATATTTACTTATATATTTAGTTAAGGGGGTACTGCTTGCTATTTGGGCTATATATTTACTTATATATTTAGTTAAGGGGGTACTGCTTGCTATTTGGGCTATATATTTACTTATATATTTAGTTAAGGGGGTACTGCTTGCTATTTGGGCTATATATTTACTTATATATTTAGTTAAGGGGGTACTGCTTGCTATTTGGGCTATATATTTACTTATATATTTAGTTAAGGGGGTACTGCTTGCTATTTGGGCTATATATTTACTTATATATTTAGTTAAGGGGGTACTGCTTGCTATTTGGGCTATATATTTACTTATATATTTAGTTAAGGGGGTACTGCTTGCTATTTGGGCTATATATTTACTTATATATTTAGTTAAGGGGGTACTGCTTGCTATTTGGGCTATATATTTACTTATATATTTAGTTAAGGGGGTACTGCTTGCTATTTGGGCTATATTTACTTATATATTTAGTTAAGGGGGTACTGCTTGCTATTTGGGCTATATATTTACTTATATATTTAGTTAAGGGGGTACTGCTTGCTATTTGGGCTATATATTTACTTATATATTTAGTTAAGGGGGTACTGCTTGCTATTTGGGCTATATATTTACTTATATATTTAGTTAAGGGGGTACTGCTTGCTATTTGGGCTATATATTTACTTATATATTTAGTTAAGGGGTACTGCTTGCTATTTGGGCTATATATTTACTTATATATTTAGTTAAGGGGGTACTGCTTGCTATTTGGGCTATATATTTACTTATATATTTAGTTAAGGGGGTACTGCTTGCTATTTGGGCTATATATTTACTTATATATTTAGTTAAGGGGGTACTGCTTGCTATTTGGGCTATATATTTAATTTAGTTAAGGGGGTACTGCTTGCTATTTGGGCTATATATTTACTTATATATTTAGTTAAGGGGGTACTGCTTGCTATTTGGGCTATATATTTACTTATATATTTAGTTAAGGGGGTACTGCTTGCTATTTGGGCTATATATTTACTTATATATTTAGTTAAGGGGTACTGCTTGCTATTTGGGCTATATATTTACTTATATATTTAGTTAAGGGGGTACTGCTTGCTATTTGGGCTATATATTTACTTATATATTTAGTTAAGGGGGTACTGCTTGCTATTTGGGCTATATATTTACTTATATATTTAGTTAAGGGGGTACTGCTTGCTATTTGGGCTATATATTTACTTATATATTTAGTTAAGGGGGTACTGCTTGCTATTTGGGCTATATATTTACTTATATATTTAGTTAAGGGGGTACTGCTTGCTATTTGGGCTATATATTTACTTATATATTTAGTTAAGGGGGTACTGCTTGCTATTTGGGCTATATATTTACTTATATATTTAGTTAAGGGGGTACTGCTTGCTATTTGGGCTATATATTTACTTATATATTTAGTTAAGGGGGTACTGCTTGCTATTTGGGCTATATATTTAGTTAAGGGGGTACTGCTTGCTATTTGGGCTATATATTTACTTATATATTTAGTTAAGGGGTACTGCTTGCTATTTGGGCTATATATGTACTTATATATTTAGTTAAGGGGGTACTGCTTGCTATTTGGGCTATATATTTACTTATATATTTAGTTAAGGGGGTACTGCTTGCTATTTGGGCTATATATTTACTTATATATTTAGTTAAGGGGTACTGCTTGCTATTTGGGCTATATATTTACTTATATATTTAGTTAAGGGGGTACTGCTTGCTATTTGGGCTATATATTTACTTATATATTTAGTTAAGGGGTACTGCTTGCTATTTGGGCTATATATTTACTTATATATTTAGTTAAGGGGGTACTGCTTGCTATTTGGGCTATATATTTACTTATATATTTAGTTAAGGGGGTACTGCTTGCTATTTGGGCTATATATTTACTTATATATTTAGTTAAGGGGGTACTGCTTGCTATTTGGGCTATATATTTACTTATATATTTAGTTAAGGGGGTACTGCTTGCTATTTGGGCTATATATTTACTTATATATTTAGTTAAGGGGTACTGCTTGCTATTTGGGCTATATATTTACTTATATATTTAGTTAAGGGGGTACTGCTTGCTATTTGGGCTATATATTTACTTATATATTTAGTTAAGGGGGTACTGCTTGCTATTTGGGCTATATATTTACTTATATATTTAGTTAAGGGGGTACTGCTTGCTATTTGGGCTATATATTTAGTTAAGGGGGTACTGCTTGGTATTTGGACTATATGTTTACTTATTTAAGTTAAGGGGGTACTGCTTGCTATTTGGGCTATATATTTACTTATATATTTAGTTAAGGGGGTACTGCTTGCTATTTGGGCTATATATTTACTTATATATTTAGTTAAGGGGGTACTGCTTGCTATTTGGGCTATATATTTACTTATATATTTAGTTAAGGGGGTACTGCTTGCTATTTGGGCTATATATTTACTTATATATTTAGTTAAGGGGGTACTGCTTGCTATTTGGGCTATATATTTACTTATATATTTAGTTAAGGGGTACTGCTTGCTATTTGGGCTATATATTTACTTATATTAGTTAAGGGGGTACTGCTTGCTATTTGGCCTATATATTTACTTTCATATTTAGTTAAGGGGGTACTGCTTGCTATTTGGGCTATATATTTAGTTAAGGGGGTACTGCTTGCTATTTGGGCTATATATTTACTTATATATTTAGTTAAGGGGGTACTGCTTGCTATTTGGGCTATATATTTACTTATATATTTAGTTAAGGGGGTACTGCTTGCTATTTGGGCTATATATTTACTTATATATTTAGTTAAGGGGGTACTGCTTGCTATTTGGGCTATATTTACTTATATATTTAGTTAAGGGGGTACTGCTTGCTATTTGGGCTATATATTTACTTATATATTTAGTTAAGGGGGTACTGCTTGCTATTTGGGCTATATATTTACTTATATATTTAGTTAAGGGGGTACTGCTTGCTATTTGGGCTATATATTTAGTTAAGGGGGTACTGCTTGCTATTTGGGCTATATATTTACTTATATATTTAGTTAAGGGGGTACTGCTTGCTATTTGGGCTATATATTTACTTATATATTTAGTTAAGGGGGTACTGCTTGCTATTTGGGCTATATATTTACTTATATATTTAGTTAAGGGGGTACTGCTTGCTATTTGGGCTATATATTTACTTATATATTTAGTTAAGGGGGTACTGCTTGCTATTTGGGCTATATATTTACTTATATATTTAGTTAAGGGGGTACTGCTTGCTATTTGGGCTATATATTTACTTATATATTTAGTTAAGGGGGTACTGCTTGCTATTTGGGCTATATATTTACTTATATATTTAGTTAAGGGGGTACTGCTTGCTATTTGGGCTATATATTTACTTATATATTTAGTTAAGGGGGTACTGCTTGCTATTTGGGCTATATATTTACTTATATATTTAGTTAAGGGGGTACTGCTTGCTATTTGGGCTATATATTTACTTATATATTTAGTTAAGGGGGTACTGCTTGCTATTTGGGCTATATATTTACTTATATATTTAGTTAAGGGGGTACTGCTTGCTATTTGGGCTATATATTTACTTATATATTTAGTTAAGGGGGTACTGCTTGCTATTTGGGCTATATATTTACTTATATATTTAGTTAAGGGGTACTGCTTGCTATTTGGGCTATATATTTACTTATATATTTAGTTAAGGGGTACTGCTTGCTATTTGGGCTATATATTTACTTATATATTTAGTTAAGGGGGTACTGCTTGCTATTTGGGCTATATATTTACTTATATATTTAGTTAAGGGGGTACTGCTTGCTATTTGGGCTATATATTTACTTATATATTTAGTTAAGGGGGTACTGCTTGCTATTTGGGCTATATATTTACTTATATATTTAGTTAAGGGGGTACTGCTTGCTATTTGGGCTATATATTTACTTATATATTTAGTTAAGGGGGTACTGCTTGCTATTTGGGCTATATATTTACTTATATATTTAGTTAAGGGGGTACTGCTTGCTATTTGGGCTATATATTTACTTATATATTTAGTTAAGGGGGTACTGCTTGCTATTTGGGCTATATATTTACTTATATATTTAGTTAAGGGGGTACTGCTTGCTATTTGGGCTATATATTTACTTATATATTTAGTTAAGGGGGTACTGCTTGCTATTTGGGCTATATATTTACTTATATATTTAGTTAAGGGGGTACTGCTTGCTATTTGGGCTATATATTTACTTATATATTTAGTTAAGGGGGTACTGCTTGCTATTTGGGCTATATATTTACTTATATATTTAGTTAAGGGGGTACTGCTTGCTATTTGGGCTATATATTTACTTATATATTTAGTTAAGGGGGTACTGCTTGCTATTTGGGCTATATATTTACTTATATATTTAGTTAAGGGGGTACTGCTTGCTATTTGGGCTATATATTTACTTATATATTTAGTTAAGGGGGTACTGCTTGCTATTTGGGCTATATATTTACTTATATATTTAGTTAAGGGGGTACTGCTTGCTATTTGGGCTATATATTTACTTATATATTTAGTTAAGGGGGTACTGCTTGCTATTTGGGCTATATTTACTTATATATTTAGTTAAGGGGGTACTGCTTGCTATTTGGGCTATATATTTACTTATATATTTAGTTAAGGGGGTACTGCTTGCTATTTGGGCTATATATTTACTTATATATTTAGTTAAGGGGGTACTGCTTGCTATTTGGGCTATATTTACTTATATATTTAGTTAATGGGGTACTGCTTGCTATTTGGGCTATATATTTACTTATATATTTAGTTAAGGGGGTACTGATTGATTTTTGGGCTATATATTACTTATATATTTAGTTAAGGGGGTACTGCTTGCTATTTGGGCTATATATTTACTTATATATTTAGTTAAGGGGGTACTGCTTGCTATTTGGGCTATATATTTACTTATATATTTAGTTAAGGGGGTACTGCTTGCTATTTGGGCTATATATTTACTTATATATTTAGTTAAGGGGGTACTGCTTGCTATTTGGGCTATATATTTACTTATATATTTAGTTAAGGGGGTACTGCTTGCTATTTGGGCTATATATTTACTTATATATTTAGTTAAGGGGGTACTGCTTGCTATTTGGGCTATATATTTACTTATATATTTAGTTAAGGGGGTACTGCTTGCTATTTGGGCTATATATTTACTTATATATTTAGTTAAGGGGGTACTGCTTGCTATTTGGGCTATATATTTACTTATATATTTAGTTAAGGGGGTACTGCTTGCTATTTGGGCTATATATTTACTTATATATTTAGTTAAGGGGGTACTGCTTGCTATTTGGGCTATATATTTACTTATATATTTAGTTAAGGGGGTACTGCTTGCTATTTGGGCTATATATTTACTTATATATTTAGTTAAGGGGGTACTGCTTGCTATTTGGGCTATATATTTACTTATATATTTAGTTAAGGGGGTACTGCTTGCTATTTGGGCTATATATTTACTTATATATTTAGTTAAGGGGGTACTGCTTGCTATTTGGGCTATATATTTACTTATATATTTAGTTAAGGGGGTACTGCTTGCTATTTGGGCTATATATTTACTTATATATTTAGTTAAGGGGGTACTGCTTGCTATTTGGGCTATATATTTACTTATATATTTAGTTAAGGGGGTACTGCTTGCTATTTGGGCTATATATTTACTTATATATTTAGTTAAGGGGGTACTGCTTGCTATTTGGGCTATATATTTACTTATATATTTAGTTAAGGGGGTACTGCTTGCTATTTGGGCTATATATTTACTTATATATTTAGTTAAGGGGGTACTGCTTGCTATTTGGGCTATATATTTACTTATATATTTAGTTAAGGGGGTACTGCTTGCTATTTGGGCTATATATTTACTTATATATTTAGTTAAGGGGGTACTGCTTGCTATTTGGGCTATATATTTACTTATATTTAGTTAAGGGGTACTGCTTGCTATTTGGGCTATATATTTACTTATATATTTAGTTAAGGGGTACTGCTTGCTATATATTTACTTATATATTAGTTAAAGGGGTACTGCTTGCTATTTGGGCTATATATTTACTTATATATTTAGTTAAGGGGATACTGCTTGCTATTTGGGCTATATATTTACTTATATATTTAGTTAAATGGGGCACAGCTTGCTATTTGGGCTATATATTTACTTATATATTTAGTTTAAAGGGGTACTGCTTGCTGTTTGGGCTATGTATTTACTTATATATATTTAGTTAAGGGGGTACTGCTTGCTATTTGGGCTATATATTTACTTATATATTTAGTTAAGGGGGTACTGCTTGCTATTTGGGCTATATATTTACTTATATATTTAGTTAAGGGGGTACTGCTTGCTATTTGGGCTATATATTTACTTATATATTTAGTTAAGGGGGTACTGCTTGCTATTTGGGCTATATATTTACTTATATATTTAGTTAAGGGGGTACTGCTTGCTATTTGGGCTATATATTTACTTATATATTTAGTTAAGGGGGTACTGCTTGCTATTTGGGCTATATATTTACTTATATATTTAGTTAAGGGGGTACTGCTTGCTATTTGGGCTATATATTTACTTATATATTTAGTTAAGGGGGTACTGCTTGCTATTTGGGCTATATATTTACTTATATATTTAGTTAAGGGGGTACTGCTTGCTATTTGGGCTATATATTTACTTATATATTTAGTTAAGGGGGTACTGCTTGCTATTTGGGCTATATATTTACTTATATATTTAGTTAAGGGGGTACTGCTTGCTATTTGGGCTATATATTTACTTATATATTTAGTTAAGGGGGTACTGCTTGCTATTTGGGCTATATATTTACTTATATATTTAGTTAAGGGGGTACTGCTTGCTATTTGGGCTATATATTTACTTATATATTTAGTTAAGGGGGTACTGCTTGCTATTTGGGCTATATATTTACTTATATATTTAGTTAAGGGGGTACTGCTTGCTATTTGGGCTATATATTTACTTATATATTTAGTTAAGGGGGTACTGCTTGCTATTTGGGCTATATATTTACTTATATATTTAGTTAAGGGGGTACTGCTTGCTATTTGGGCTATATATTTACTTATATATTTAGTTAAGGGGGTACTGCTTGCTATTTGGGCTATATATTTACTTATATATTTAGTTAAGGGGGTACTGCTTGCTATTTGGGCTATATATTTACTTATATATTTAGTTAAGGGGGTACTGCTTGCTATTTGGGCTATATATTTACTTATATTTAGTTAAGGGGGTACTGCTTGCTATTTGGGCTATATATTTACTTATATATTTAGTTAAGGGGGTACTGCTTGCTATTTGGGCTATATATTTACTTATATATTTAGTTAAGGGGGTACTGCTTGCTATTTGGGCTATATATTTACTTATATATTTAGTTAAGGGGGTACTGCTTGCTATTTGGGCTATATATTTACTTATATATTTAGTTAAGGGGTACTGCTTGCTATTTGGGCTATATATTTACTTATATATTTAGTTAAGGGGGTACTGCTTGCTATTTGGGCTATATATTTACTTATATATTTAGTTAAGGGGGTACTGCTTGCTATTTGGGCTATATATTTACTTATATATTTAGTTAAGGGGGTACTGCTTGCTATTTGGGCTATATATTTACTTATATATTTAGTTAAGGGGGTACTGCTTGCTATTTGGGCTATATATTTACTTATATATTTAGTTAAGGGGGTACTGCTTGCTATTTGGGCTATATATTTACTTATATATTTAGTTAAGGGGGTACTGCTTGCTATTTGGGCTATATATTTACTTATATATTTAGTTAAGGGGGTACTGCTTGCTATTTGGGCTATATATTTACTTATATATTTAGTTAAGGGGGTACTGCTTGCTATTTGGGCTATATATTTACTTATATATTTAGTTAAGGGGGTACTGCTTGCTATTTGGGCTATATATTTACTTATATATTTAGTTAAGGGGGTACTGCTTGCTATTTGGGCTATATATTTACTTATATTTAGTTAAGGGGGTACTGCTTGCTATTTGGGCTATATATTTACTTATATATTTAGTTAAGGGGGTACTGCTTGCTATTTGGGCTATATATTTACTTATATATTTAGTTAAGGGGGTACTGCTTGCTATTTGGGCTATATATTTACTTATATATTTAGTTAAGGGGGTACTGCTTGCTATTTGGGCTATATATTTACTTATATATATTTAGTTAAGGGGGTACTGCTTGCTATTTGGGCTATATATTTACTTATATATTTAGTTAAGGGGGTACTGCTTGCTATTTGGGCTATATATTTACTTATATATTTAGTTAAGGGGGTACTGCTTGCTATTTGGGCTATATATTTACTTATATATTTAGTTAAGGGGGTACTGCTTGCTATTTGGGCTATATATTTATATATATTTAGTTAAGGGGGTACTGCTTGCTATTTGGGCTATATATTTACTTATATATTTAGTTAAGGGGGTACTGCTTGCTATTTGGGCTATATATTTACTTATATATTTAGTTAAGGGGGTACTGCTTGCTATTTGGGCTATATATTTACTTATATATTTAGTTAAGGGGGTACTGCTTGCTATTTGGGCTATATATTTACTTATATATTTAGTTAAGGGGGTACTGCTTGCTATTTGGGCTATATATTTACTTATATATTTAGTTAAGGGGGTACTGCTTGCTATTTGGGCTATATATTTACTTATATATTTAGTTAAGGGGGTACTGCTTGCTATTTGGGCTATATTTACTTATATATTTAGTTAAGGGGGTACTGCTTGCTATTTGGGCTATATATTTACTTATATATTTAGTTAAGGGGGTACTGCTTGCTATTTGGGCTATATATTTACTTATATATTTAGTTAAGGGGGTACTGCTTGCTATTTGGGCTATATATTTACTTATATATTTAGTTAAGGGGGTACTGCTTGCTATTTGGGCTATATATTTACTTATATATTTAGTTAAGGGGTACTGCTTGCTATTTGGGCTATATATTTACTTATATATTTAGTTAAGGGGGTACTGCTTGCTATTTGGGCTATATATTTACTTATATATTTAGTTAAGGGGGTACTGCTTGCTATTTGGGCTATATATTTAGTTAAGGGGGTACTGCTTGCTATTTGGGCTATATATTTACTTATATATTTAGTTAAGGGGGTACTGCTTGCTATTTGGGCTATATATTTACTTATATATTTAGTTAAGGGGGTACTGCTTGCTATTTGGGCTATATATTTACTTATATATTTAGTTAAGGGGGTACTGCTTGCTATTTGGGCTATATATTTACTTATATATTTAGTTAAGGGGGTACTGCTTGCTATTTGGGCTATATATTTACTTATATATTTAGTTAAGGGGGTACTGCTTGCTATTTGGGCTATATATTTACTTATATATTTAGTTAAGGGGGTACTGCTTGCTATTTGGGCTATATATTTACTTATATATTTAGTTAAGGGGGTACTGCTTGCTATTTGGGCTATATATTTACTTATATATTTAGTTAAGGGGGTACTGCTTGCTATTTGGGCTATATATTTACTTATATATTTAGTTAAGGGGGTACTGCTTGCTATTTGGGCTATATATTTACTTATATATTTAGTTAAGGGGGTACTGCTTGCTATTTGGGCTATATATTTACTTATATATTTAGTTAAGGGGGTACTGCTTGCTATTTGGGCTATATATTTACTTATATATTTAGTTAAGGGGGTACTGCTTGCTATTTGGGCTATATATTTACTTATATATTTAGTTAAGGGGGTACTGCTTGCTATTTGGGCTATATATTTACTTATATATTTAGTTAAGGGGGTACTGCTTGCTATTTGGGCTATATATTTACTTATATATTTAGTTAAGGGGGTACTGCTTGCTATTTGGGCTATATATTTACTTATATATTAGTTAAAGGGGTACTGCTTGCTATTTGGGCTATATATTTCCTTATATTTAGTTAAGGGGGTACTGCTTGCTAATTGGGCTATATATTTACATATATATTTAGATAGGAGGATACTGCTTGCTATTTGGGCTATTCTATATATTTAGTTAAGGGGGTACTGCTTGCTATGTGGGCTATATGTCTCTTTTTCTTCTGCTCTCATTTGGAAGGACCATATTACCAGTCTTGCTAAGGCAGCCTCCCAGAAGCTGGGTGTGCTCAACCGCCTTAGGGGGTTCTTTTCCCCTGCACAGCTTCTTGCTCTGTACAGGGGCATAGTGCGCCCTTGTATTGAGTATTGTTCACATGTGTGGGGAGGTTCCTCTCACACCGCTCTCCTAGACAAAGTTGAAAGGAAGGCCTTTCGTATCATTAACTCCCGTCCACTCACCAACTCTCTGCAATCTCTCTCTCTCCGCCGCAATGTTGCATCTCTCTCGCTATTCTATCGCTACTATAATAATCAGTGTTCCTCAGAGCTATCCCAGTGCATACCACCTCCTTTACGTAGGGCACGTGGTACCCGTCTTGCAACTCAATCCCACCCCTACTCTGTGCAACTCTCCAACCCAAGAGTGAAACGTTACTCTCAAACTTTCTTCTACTCAACATCTGAGCTCTGGAACTCTCTCCCAGAATCAGTCTTTCCCTCTTCCTATGACTTAAATTGCTTCAAACTCCGTGTGTCCAGGCATTTTGGCTCGAACGTCCCTTGATTTTGGCCCTGTCACTCTTTCAACTATGGGAGAGGCACTCGCTATAGGCAGTTATGCCTTTTGCCTCCCTCAATCACATAGAAAAAAAAATATATATATATTTACTTATATATATAGTTAAGGGGGTACTGCTTGCTATGTGGGCTATATATTTACTTATATATTTAGTTAAGGGGGTACTGCTTGCTATTTGGGATATATATTTACTTATATATTTAGTTAAGGGGGTACTGCTTGCTGTTTGGGCTATGTATTTACTTATATATTTAGTTAAGGGGGTACTGCTTGCTATTTGGGCTATATATTTACTTATATATTTAGTTAAGGGGGTACTGCTTGCTATTTGGGCTATATATTTACTTATATATTTAGTTAAGGGGGTACTGCTTGCTATTTGGGCTATATATTTACTTATATATTTAGTTAAGGGGGTACTGCTTGCTATTTGGGCTATATATTTACTTATATATTTAGTTAAGGGGGTACTGCTTGCTATTTGGGCTATATATTTACTTATATATTTAATTAAGGGGGTACTGCTTGCTATTTGGGCTATATATTTACTTATATAATTATTTAGTTAAGGGGGTACTGCTTGCTATTTGGGCTATATATTTACTTATATATTTAGTTAAGGGGGTACTGCTTGCTATTTGGGCTATATATTTTCTTATATAGTTAGTTAAGGGGGTACTGCTTGCTATTTGGGCTATATATTTACTTATATATTTAGTTAAGGGGGTACTGCTTGCTATTTGGGCTAAATATTTACTTATATATTTAGTTAAGGGGGTACTGCTTGCTATTTGGGCTATATATTTACTTATATATTTAGTCAAGGGGGTACTGCTTGCTATTTGGGCTATATATTTACTTATATATTTAGTTAAGGGGGTACTGCTTGCTATTTGGGCTATATATTTACTTATATATTTAGTTAAGGGGGTACTGCTTGCTATTTGGGCTATATATTTACTTATATATTTAGTTAACGGGGTACAGCTTGCTATTTGGGCTATATATTTACTTATATATTTAGTTAAGGGGTACTGCTTGCTATTTGGGCTATATATTTACTTATATATTTAGTTAAGGGGGTACTGCTTGCTATTTGGGCTATATATTTACTTATATATTAGTTAAAGGGGTACTGCTTGCTATTTGGGCTATATATTTACTTATATATTTATTTTTTAGTTTCCTCGCTAGACCTCTATCAAGCTTAAAGAACACCCCCTAGACCCCCCCTCAAGATAAATTTGTAAATATTTCGGTAGAAAAATGTCCCAGCCGAAGGCTATTTCTCTTAAAATTACAGGCTCGCTATCGCTCGCCAGGAAAAAAGTCGACACCTAAATGGCACGAAAGGGGGCGAAAGGTATTAAAATCGCCAACTAATGGGCCGAACGTCATTCAATCTGAAACTAATATGCTAAACATGAGGGAGAAGGAGGTCCAGAAAAAGCGAGTAGTACCCCCTTAAACTGTCGGGTTCCTTGGGCTAAACAGGCTTTCTTGGTCAATAGGCGTCTTCACAGCTGCAGATTATGTGTTTAAGTCATATGATAAAGTGTCTTGAGATGGGCCACATATGCCTGTTGACCTGATTCAAAAAGATACATTTGCTAAACAAGCCCATCCAAGATCAAAAGGTAAACACAGTAAGGATTGTATTATATATTAACTCCTTGCGACATATATGACGCGATCGCGTTATATGGAACTTATAACCAAAAACTCATATGACGCGATCGCGTCATATGGACTTATCTACATGCCTCTCCAATAAGTCCATATGACGCACTAGCGTCATATGAGCTCAGTAAGTCCGATAAGTTAGCTTACGATAAAACCGTTGGTGGCAACCTCAGCCACCTCCGATAATTCTAACTGCCGCAGTGTTGTTGTGAGTGTAGTGCGAGGCAGTGGCAATGATACCGGGGCTCCCGCTTCCTTGGACTTACTGGAACATAATATGTCTGAAGGAGTTAATAGGTCCTGGTAAGTTATAGGATTGTCCGCGATGATTTTTATCTAGCTATCAGGTCAGGTGAAGGTATTGAGGGATATGCCTTTACAATGGCACTTCGTACATACTATCAGGTCAGGTGAAGGTATTGAGGGATATGCCTTTACAATGGCACTTCGTACATACTTTCTACTTTTCCTATTTTCTGAAGAGTGTAGAGAGGGGAGAAGGGGTGTTGGAGAGAGAGGAAGCTGTTGGAGTGGTTTTGTTATGTGTGTTATTAGTCTGTACACGTCGTCGAGGTGTCCCCTGACTGGGTGCGATCAATCAATCAAACCAACCGGACAACAAATGGCTGACATGCGGTCCCTGTGAAGGTACAGTCCCTTACAAGAATTCGAGGACCCACTGTGTTTTTCTCTATGCAAGTATAACTATCGGGGTTGATTGTTGGATGGGACTTGCTTTTCGATAATTAGTATAAATAACTGTCTTGATAGCGTAATGCATAAATAACTGTCTTGATAGCGTAATGCATAAATAACTGTCTTGATAGCGTAATGCATAAATAACTGTCTTGATAGCGTAATGCATAAATAACTGTCTTGATAGCGTAATGCATAAATAACTGTCTTGATAGCGTAATGCATAAATAACTGTCTTGATAGCGTAATGCATAAATAACTGTCTTGATAGCGTAATGCATAAATAACTGTCTTGATAGCGTAATGCATAAATAACTGTCTTGATAGCGTAATGCATAAATAACTGTCTTGATAGCGTAATGCATAAAAGCGCGGAATTTCGGTGTAAGTATCCTAGGTTCGAGTCCTTGAAGTGCCACATGTATTTGTTGATTTCATTAATTGAGTTTAGAAGTAAAGTTGGTTGGTGAAAACATATGAATATATTGTTTTGTCGTTGATGAATAGAGGATTATATAATTATAATTAATGTTCAAGATATATGTTTCCATAATTTGAAATAGGTGAGGTTCACGAGGTTCTAGGAGTAACTGTACCCATTGCTACAGGGTCATGGACTAGCTTTTCATGGGCTATTTAGCGATATATGGGGCTATACTTGGATGCTTGGAGCTATTTGGGTGGGTGGCTGGGCGGTAACTGAACATCAATACTCAGTTGCGTCCTGTGTGTGGTGAGAGGAGGGTGTGTGTCGTCTGCGCTCCAGTACTCCCCTCGCACACTTAATTACGATCCGTATTATAATGTTCCCTTATCATCAACCTTATACCTCATAGCTAACCACTTGTCCCACATGTTCCTTTATCATCAACCTTATACCTCAAAGCTAACCACTTGTCTCATGTTATCATCACCCTTATACCTCATAGCTAACCACTTGTCCCACATGTTCCCTTATCATCAACCTTATACCTCATAGCTAACCACTTGTCCCACATGTTCCCTTATCATCAACCTTATACCTCATAGCTAACCACTTGTCCCACATGTTCCCTTATCATCAACCTTATACCTCATAGCTAACCACTTGTCTCACATGTTCCCTTATCATCACCCTTATACCTCATAGCTAACCACTTGTCCCACATGTTCCCTTATCATCACCGTTATACCTCATAGCTAACCACTTGTCCCACATGTTCCCTTATCATCACCCTTATACCTCATAGCTAACCACTTGTCTCACATGTTCCCTTATCATCACCCTTATACCTCATAGCTAAACACTTGTCCCACATGTTCCCTTATCATCACCCTTATACCTCATAGCTAACCACTTATTCCACATGTTCCCTTATCATCACCCTTATACCTCATAGCTAACCACTTGTATCACATGTTCCCTTATCATCACACTTATACCTCATAGCTAACCACTTGTCCCACATGTTCCCTTATCATCACCCTTATACCTCATAGCTAACCACTTGTCTCACATGTTCCCTTATCATCACCGTTATACCTCATAGCTAACCACTTGTCTCACATGTTCCCTTATCATCACGCTTATACCTCATAGCTAACCACTTGTCCCACATGTTCCTTTATCATGACCGTTTCAGCCATGAATGTAAATGTAGATCCGATCAGAACCAAACATTTGATTAAAGACCGTTCTGTGAGTTCTAAAACCGCAACTTTAAAGGTTTTCTATGCAAACGCTCGTAGCATACGCAATAAATTTTCAGATTTAGAGGAACTAGTGTTTACTGAAAATTATGATGTGATTGGTATAACAGAATCTTGGCTCAATACAGTAGATAGAGACTTTTTAGCAGAGTATTCACTTCCCGGTTATGTAATGTTTGAGAAAAGCCGAATAAATAAAAATGGAGGTGGCGTTTTATTTTATATCAAAGAAAGTCTTAACCCAACCCTCGTGTCAAAACCTCAAATTGTGAACGTCGACACATCTTTTGTGCTAATAAAGAATAATACAGGTACAAAAATAATAATTGCATTAATATACAGACCTCCAGCTCAATCAGTGCAAACTGACCGAGAAATTTATGAACAAATTGCAGATGTAAGTAACTCACAAGATACCATATTTTTTGGCGACTTTAATTTACCTGTGACCAAGTGGGGCGATACTCTTACTTCACACTCCGGACATGACTTGTATACGAACTTGCAAGAGAGTTCGCTTTATCAATTTGTTTGAACACCGACCCGTGGTAATAACGTTCTTGACATTGTACTTGCAACAAAAGAAGAATTAATAGAGAATTTGAATGTTGGTGATGAATTCAGTAACAGCGACCATCGTATGATAACTTTCACTTTAAACTTTACTAGTAACGAACCAAATAGTAGCATCGAAAAAGTCCCTAATTTCAAGAAAGCAAACTTTCATAAACTTAGAGCTATGTTTAAAGAAACTGACTGGAGCTTTTTAATTAACAATAACGACATAAATACATCTTGGAAGTTATTCGAAACCACTTACCTAAAAGCAGTGCAAGACTACATACCATCGAAAATACGGCGTCCAGGCCATAATAATAAGCCCAAATGGTGGAATAAAGATATTTCAAACTGCCTGCTTGCTAAAAAATTTGCTAATGATAGATTAAAATCCTCACAAAATGACGAAGAACGGGTGAAATTTGTAGAGCTACAACGCAAAGCCAAAAAGTTAATTAAGCAAAGTAAAAAGACCCTAGAGTTACATATTGCGAATCAAAGTAAAACAAACACGAAATAATTCTATAGTTATATCAGAAAGAAAAAAGTAGTTACTTCAACTGTTGGACCGTTAGTCGATGAAAATGGAGAATACACCAAAGACGAAGTACAAATGAGTAATGCCCTCAATACCTTCTTTGCATCAGTTTTTACAACCGAAGACCTCAGTGATATCCCTACACCATCGCCGATTCAGATTGATAATTCAGATGTTCTTAGCAATATGACCATTACAGAGAGAGAAGTATTGAATTGTTTAGATAAACTCAAGGTAAATAAAACGCCAGGACCTGATACAATCTCGCCTAGAGTTCTAAAGGAAGCTAAAGATGAGCTCTCCAAACCACTGACATTACTATTCAATAAATCCTTGCAGTCTGGAACTATGCCTGATCAGTGGAAGATAGCCAATGTAACACCGATATTAAAAAAAAGCAGCAAATCCCTACCCAGTAACTATCGTCCAATTAGCTTAACCTCAGTTGTATGTAAAATGCTAGAAACGGTCATAAGAGACAGACTCGTAAATCACTTAGAGGAAAATAACATACTTAAAGATACTCAACACGGCTTTCGTAAAAAACGTTCCTGTTTAACAAACCTCTTAGACTTTTTCCACGATATCCTGAACCTCTACGATGAGAGTAAAGCTGTAGATATTATATACCTTGATTTTCAAAAGGCCTTTGACAAAGTTCCCCACAAACGTTTACTGCTAAAACTAAAAGCGCATGGAATACGGTGTGTTGAAATGGATAGAAAATTGGCTCAGCGACAGAAAGCAAAGAGTAGTCATAAACGGTAAGGCATCTAAATGGACCAATGTAAGTAGCGGGGTACCTCAGGGATCGGTACTAGGACCAATTATCTTTCTAATTTACATCAACGACATAGATGAGGGTCTCACCTGTACAATCTCAAAATTTGCTGACGATACAAAAATTGCAAATAGCGTACTCTCAAAAGATCAAGTTGACGATATGCAACACAATCTAGATAAATTGTCACATTGGGCCCAAATTTGGCAAATGAGTTTCAATGCGGATAAATGTAAAGTACTACATATCGGATACCTAAATGAGAAAGCAAACTATTCGATGAATGGCACTCAGCTTAAGAATGTAAACAGAGAAACCGATCTGGGAGTAACAATATCGAGTAACCTAAAACCGAGTCAACAATGTTCAGAAGTTGTTAAGAAGGCAAACAAAATAATTGGCTTTATAGGCAGATCATTTGAGCATAAATCCAAAGACGTTATCCTAACCCTTTACAATTCCTTAGTCCGCCCTCTTCTGGAATACTGCGTTCAATGCTGGTGCCCTTATTACCAAAAAGACATAAACAAGCTAGAACGAGTTCAACGTAGAGTTACCAAAATGATACCTAGCCTAAAGAACAAACCATACGAAGAGCGTCTTAGAGAATTAAATATATTTCCTTTAACCCAGCGCAGATTAAGAGGTGACTTAATTTAAGTGTTCAAAATCATCAAAGGCATCGACAATATGAATTGTAGAAAGTACTTCACTATCGACCAATCTAATTACACGCGGGGAAACGGTTGCAAAATTATTGGTAAATCTTTTAACTCACACGAATCTAAGAATTTCTTCTTCAATCGAGTTGTCAACTTGTGGAATGGGCTTCCCCGAGACGTTATAGACTGCAGCACCGTTGATTCATTTAAATTCCGCCTAGACAAATATCTCGCATCAAACCCGCGACTGACTGCGTTTGTAAATGAATAACTTTATTTTATCCTCCCCTCAGTTACTAACCCATATGTCCCCTACTAACTTCCTAGTCCTGCCACGTTAGTGGTAGGGTAGTAGTTCCCTTTCCAATTTTCCCTTACCCACTCTAAACCACTGTTTGGACACTTGATCCTCAGTGTTTTGGAGGACAAGCAGCCTAGAAGGGTCACTAGATCTGTTGTTGCTTGATTTCCTTTGTTATACCTCATAGCTAACCACTTGTCCCACATGTTCCCTTATCATCACCCTTATACCTCATAGCTAACCACTTGTCTCACATGTTCCCTTATCATCACCCTTATACCTCATAGCTAACCACTTGTCCCACATGTTCCCTTATCATCACCCTTATACCTCATAGCTAACCACTTGTCTCACATGTTCCCTTATCATCACCGTTATACCTCATAGCTAACCACTTGTCTCACATGTTCCCTTATCATCACACTTATACCTCATAGCTAACCACTTGTCCCACATGTTCCCTTATCATCACCGTTATACCTCATAGCTAACCACTTGTCCCACATGTTCCCTTATCATCACCCTTATACCTCATAGCTAACCACTTGTCTCACATGTTCCCTTATCATCACCGTTATACCTCATAGCTAACAACTTGTTTATGTTATGATGTGATTGGCATAACAGAATCTTGGCTCAATACAGAAGATAGAGACTTTTTAGCAGAGTATTCACTTCCCGGTTATGTAATGTTTGAGAAAAGCCGAATAAATCGAAATGGAGGTGGCGTTTTACTTTATATCAAAGAAAGTCTTAACCCTACCCTCTTGTCAAAACCTCAAATTGTGAACGTCGACACATCTGTTGTGCTAATAAAGAATAATAAAGGTACAAAAATAATACTTGCGTTAATATACAGACCTCCAGCTCAATCAGTGCAAACTGACCAAGAAATTTACGAACAAATTGCAGATATAAGTAACTCACAAGATACCGTAATTTTTGGCGACTTTAATTTACCTGTGACCAAGTGGGGCGATACTCTTACTTCACACTCCGGACATGACTTGTATACGAACTTGCAAGAGAGTTCGCTTTATCAATTTGTTCGAACGCCGACCCGTGGTAATAACGTTCTTGACATTGTACTTGCAACAAAAGAAGAATTAATAGAGAATTTGAATGTTGGAGATGAATTCAGTAACAGCGACCATCGTACGATAACTTTCACTTTAAAGTTTACTAGTAACGAACCAAATAGTAGCATCGAAAAAGTCCCTAATTTCAAGAAAGCAAACTTCCATAAACTTAGAGCTATGTTTAAAGAAACTGACTGGAGCTTTTTAATTAACAATAACGACATAAATACATTTTGGAAGTTATTCGAAACCACTTACCTAAAAGCAGTGCAAGACTGCATACCATCGAAAATACGGCATCCAGGCCATAATAATAAGCCCAAATGGTGGAATAAAGATATTTCAAACTGCCTGCTTGCTAAAAAATTTGCTAATGATAGATTATAATCCTCACAAAATGACGAAGAACGGGTGAAATTTGTAGAGCTACGACGCAAAGCCAAAAAGTTAATTAAGCAAAGTAAAAAGACCTTAGAGTTACATATTGCGAATCAAAGTAAAACAAACCCGAAAGAATTCTATAGTTATATCAGAAAGAAAATAGTAGTTACTTCAACTGTTGGACCGTTAGTCGATGAAAATGGAGAATACACCAAAGACGAAGTACAAATGAGTAATGCCCTCAATACCTTCTTTGAATCAGTTTTTACAACCGAAGACCTCAGTGATATCCCTACACCATCGCCGATTCAGATTGATAATTCAGATGTTCTAAGCAATATCACCATTACAGAGAGAGAAGTATTGAATTGTTTAGATAAACTCAAGGTAAATAAAACGCCTGGACCTGATACAATCTCGCCTAGAGTTCTAAAGGAAGCTAAGGATGAGCTCTCCAAACCACTGACATTACTATTCAATAAATCCTTGCAGTCTGGAACTATGCCTGATCAGTGGAAGCTAGCCAACGTAACACCGATATTCAAAAAAGGCAGCAAATCCCTACCCAGTAACTATCGTCCAATTAGCTTAACCTCAGTTGTATGTAAAATGCTAGAAACGGTCATACGAGACAGACTCGTAAATCACTTAGAGGAAAATAACATACTTAAAGATACTCAACACAGCTTTAGTAAAATACGTTCCTGTTTAACAAACCTCTTAGACTTCTTCCACGATATCCTCAACCTCTACGATGAGAGTAAAGCTGTAGATATTATATACCTTGATTTTCAAAAGGCCTTTGACAAAGTTCCCCACAAACGTTTACTGCTAAAACTAAAAGCGCATGGAATACAAGACGGTGTGTTGAAATGGATAGAAAATTGGCTCAGCGACAGAAAGCAAAGAGTAGTCATAAACGGTAAGGCATCTAAATGGACCAATGTAAGTAGCGGGGTACCCCAGGGATCGGTACTAGGTCCAATTCTCTTTCTAATTACATCATTGACATAGATGAGGATCTCACCTGTACAATCTCAAAAATTGCTGACGATACAAAAATTGCAAATAGCGTACTCTCAAAAGAACAAGTTGACGATATGCAACACAATCTAGATAAATTGTCATGTTGGGCCCAAATTTGGCAAATGAGTTTCAATGCGGATAAATATAAAGTACTACATATCGGATACCTAAATGAGAAAGCAAACTATTCGATGAATGGCACTCAGCTTAAGAATGTAAACAGAGAAACCGATCTGGGAGTAACAATATCGAGTAACCTAAAACCGAGTCAACAATGTTCAGAAGTTGTTAAGAAGGCAAACAAAATAATTGGCTTTATAGGCAGGTCATTTGAGCATAAATCCAAAGAAGTTATCCTAACCCTTTACAATTCCTTAGTCCGCCCTCTTCTGGAATACTGCGTTTAATCCTGGTGCCCTTATTACCAAAAAGATATAAACAAGCTAGAACGAGTTCAACGTAGAGTTACCAAAATGATACCTAGCCTAAAGAACAAACCATACGAAGAGCGTCTTAGAGAATTAAATCTATTTCCTTTAACCCAGCGCAGATTAACCCCTCCAACCCGGAAGGGCTCTTGAACGCCCATAACAACCTCGGCCCGCGCAACCCGGAAGGGCTCTTGAACGCCCATTGCTTGCGTGCGTGCTTTCGAATGCCGCGCGTACATTTTCGGTATCGTGGGACGGTAGGTGGCGCCACCAGGCGTAAACTACGCCACAGCAACAGTATCTACCCCGACGCCATCATGGACAGTACGCCAAATAGTGATTCCGCTGTGTCCGATACCGTGCTTCCTACGACGCCCTTGCTAGTTCGTCGCGCCTTAACCCGACGCCATCGCCTAAATGTGTTATCTCCCGGAGGTATTGAGACGACATTGAGACTTTATGAGCGAGCTGATGCCAAGCATAATGTTGATGATGAAGTCAGTGACGACTCCAGTAATTATAAGTCGAGTGATTATGGCCATGAGAGTGACAAAGAAGAGCAATTCCTGGGATTTGCGAGAGAACATGACAGTGATGAGAGTGATGAAGGTGATGTACCAGTTGTTGAGGAAGCTGGTTTACCTAAAGACAGTGAACTTGAGAGAGTGAGTGAGTGGGAGAGTTCAAGGTCACTCACCAAATTTCGCATAAGTGACACGACGCCAAGCCCTTCCCCAGGTAAATCGCCTTTCAAGCTACATTTGTATAAGCAGAAAATACTTGAGAAGGCGGCCGCGGCAGCTAGGGAACAAGCAAAACTACTTGGTGAGGATGAGGCTGTGAGTGAGGGTCAGCGTGGTGACCCTTCTCGTCCGCCATTGTCTCCCTTATCTACCCACGCCACCCAAGATGACCCGGATGCCCCGCATTCTTCCCCACCACCCCCACCATTGCCAAGGGCTGAGGACCCCCCACTTTCGGCCTATTTGCCTCCTAGGTCCCCCGACAGGAGACATACTGCTGCCGAAAAGGGGAAAGGTAGGAAATATAACAAAAAAATTAAGAAAAGTAAGAGAGTTTTGTTCGAGGCTCCCGCGGCGTCCACCCCGGCCGGCCCCAGCCATACGTCCCCGCAACTTTCCCCACGGTCCTCCCCACCTCTCCCGCTTTCAACATGTCTTCCTGAAGAAGTCTTTGAGCTCGCATCACCAATACCTGGGCCTAGTGACAGTGAAACATTGCTTTCTGTCACTCGTCGCAGGCCAAGGAGCCCAGGACCTCGGGGGGACACAGCCTCACCTGCCACTCCTTCCCCACCTCGCCCACCCGCACGCCGCCCACGCATCACTGGTTCCCCGCCAGATTATGTGGGGGCCACTGATGATGAAGGGCACCTCTCTGAAGACTCTGGCCATGATTACATAGGTCCACCGTCAGGGCAAGATGACCACTCTGACGATGACTATATGGACATCGACGACCCTCGACCCATCCGCTTGGCCTGGCGTCGTGCTGCCCGTCGTGCTGCCCACCGCCCTGGCCGCCGCCCTCGCCGCCCTAGGGCGCGCGCCTCCCGAGTTGGCCGTGGGCGTGCGGGGCCACCAGCTGGAGCTCCTCGTCAGCGTAGACAAGACCCATTCTACGTTTTTCAGTGGCAAGACGTAGTTGATGAGGATGGATACAACCCTGATGTGCCAGCTTTTGATGAGGTACTGGAGGGTTCAGGCATTACCCCCAATTTTCCTGCAGGCCCCAATGCTCCACCACACGAACTATTTGAGGCCTTCTTTGATGAGGAGGTGGTAGGCTATGTTGTCAAAGAGACAAATAAGCAGCACCAATTCCAGGTCCACTTTTTGGGAAAGGTGACCAAGGGCCACATGAGGCAGTGGACCCCAGTGACTCATAAAGAGTTCATGGTGTTCCTGGCACTCACCATGCTAATGCCTCATGTCAAGAAGCATAGGTTGCCTGACTATTGGATCACCAATGATCTGATATCCACCCCTGCCTTCGGGAAATATATGTCTCGCGACCGGTACCTTGATATCCTCGCAGCGCTTGATCTTGTCACCAACCTTGACGTCCACCTCCCAGACAAGCTGTGGAAGATTAGGACGTTGTACGAGATGATGCGAGAACGCTTCACCTCCTACTTCAAGCCCTTCCGCAAGGTCGTCATTGACGAGTCTCTTGTGCTGTTCCGGGGAAAACTCAGCTTCCGGCAGTACATCCCCTCAAAAAGACATCGCTTTGGCATAAAATTCTTTGTGCTGTGCGACTGCCAAACTGGCTATGTCCTGGACTTCCTGGTCTACAGCGGGAAGGAAGGGGACTTGCTTGTGGACCCCCTCATTGGCTTTGGCGGAGCAGTGGTGCAAGCCATGATGGACCGCTACTTTCACAAGAATCACGTCCTCTACACGGACAATTATTACACGTCCCCCACTCTCTCACAGTACCTGCATGAGCGCAAGACGGGGACTGTAGGCACAGTACGAGGGAAAAGGAAGGGCATGCCACCTTTCCCTCCAAAGACCAAAAAAGGTGATGTGTTCAAGAAGAAGTCGGGGCCCATTCTGGCTATCCACTGGCACGACCAGCGGAAGGTTAACCTCCTGACCACCATCCACAAGGGGGAAATGGTGGAGACTGGCAAGGTGGATCGCCGCACTCAGGCCAGGGTGACCAAGCCCGATGCTGTCCTGGACTACAACATCAACATGAGGCTGGTGGACAAGTCCGACATGCAGATAGGCTTCATTGACTGCCTGCGTACCTCGTGCATATGGTACAAAAAGTTCTTTCTGCATATGGTAGACATGTCAGTTCTGAATGCCTACAACATATACAAGCTTCGGAATGTGAACACACCCATGAAGTTCAATAGCCTGCGGAGGTTCCAAAAGCAGGTGTTGACGGAGCTCCTGGAGAAGTATGCTACGCCACAGAGTGCAGTGGCACATCCTGGGCCCGCCGTTATTGACCGCTTGCAGTGTGCTCAATACTTGATTAGGCACAGGCTTGGTTCCCTGCCTCAGAATGAATCAGGAAGAACACAGCAGAAGCGGTGCCATGTCTGCTACAACAGCAGGGTGAGGCCGAGGTCAGGTAAAAAGTCAACCATGGAGTGTGTGGAGTGCAAGGTGGCACTCTGTGCTTTAGAGTGCTTCTTTGATTACCACTCCAAGCTGGAGTTCTAATAATCATACTGAAATTGCCAAATAAAATGACAATATGTACACTATAATTATATATAGGCAAAAAGTGGAAGAAAACCAATTTATTGTAATACAAAAGTCATGTATTATGAGAACATTGATACAAATACAATTACACCATAATAATATGTGAAAGTGACACATATGTATATACCAAGTGACATTCATATGATTAGAACCTATAGAAATATAGAAATCAGTGAAAAAAGACACAATAAATTGTATATAAAACGTTTACAAATCATATAACTAAGTGAAAGTGACACAAGACCTAATATTTGATGGCCAAAGTATAATAAATACCTGTGATAACGAATAATCAGTGCGTAATACAACAATAACCTACCTCAATTACTAATAAAATGTACGGTATCGAGTGAAAATGAGCATTATCAGTGACAGTGACACTCTCTAAAGCATATTTGTCAAAGTGAAAGTGACACAAGACCTAATATTTGATGGCCAAAGTATAATAAACACCTGTGATAACGAATAATCAGTGCCTAATACAACAATAACCTACCTCAATTACTAATAAAATGTACGGTATCGAGTGAAAATGAGCATTATCAGTGACAGTGACACTCTCTAAAGCATATTTGTCAAAGTGAAAGTCACACAAGACCTAATATTTGATGGCCAAAGTATAATAAACACCTGTGATAACGAATAATCAGTGCCTAATACAACAATAACCTACCTCAATTACTAATAAAATGTACGGTATCGAGTGAAAATGAGCATTATCAGTGACAGTGACACTCTCTAAAGCATATTTGTCAAAGTGAAAGTGACACAAGACCTAATATTGATGGCCAAAGTATAATAAACACCTGTGATAACGAATAATCAGTGCCTAATACAACAATAAGCTACCTCAATTACTAATAAAATGTACGGTATCGAGTGAAAATTAGCAATATCAGTGACAGTGATACCCTAATAAACATATTTTATATAATTGGCCTCAAAATAACTAGAAAATATCAAATAAACATCACATTCTCAATATCAAACACTAAAATCGTCTAAGGGAGATAAATACTTTGGCGCGAAGAGCGGCTAGGTGCGTCGTAGCCATGGCCGGGGCGACGCGTCCGAACGCGGGAAGAATTTTCCGCCGAAAAGCACTCGTCTTCCCGCGCTCACCATTATGCAACCAGAGGGGCTAGAGACCTCTACTCAACGCCATTCGACAGAGGAAGGTTTGTGGAACATTATTCTTTTTTATTCACAACATTACATGCCATATTCATTGACTTACAGAGTAGTTAACATAGGCCAAAGATCGTCAAAACACCCGGTACCGGAGCACAGTCGCAAGCTATAGCCCCCGGGGCTGGAGGGTTAAGAGGTGACTTAATTCAAGTGTTCAAAATCATCAAAGGCATCGACAATATGGACTATAGAAAGTACTTCACTATCGACCAATCTAATTACACGCGGGGATACGGTTGCAAAATTATTGGCAAATCTTTTAACTCCCACGAATCTAAGAATTTCTTCTTCAATCGAGTTGTCAAATTGTGGAATGGGCTTCCCCGAAACGTTATAGACTGCATCACCGTTGATTAATTTAAACTCCGCCTAGACAAATATCTCGCATCAAATCCGCGACTGACTGCATTTGTAAATGAATAACTTTATTTATCCCCCCGTCAGTTACTAACCCATCTGTCCCCTACTAACTTCCTAATCCTGCCACGGACATTAGTTCCAGGGCAGTAATTCCCTTTCCAATGTTCCCTTACCCAATCTAAACCACTGTTTGGACACTTGATCCTCAGTGTTTTGGAGGACAAGCAACCTAGAAGGGTCACTAGATCTGTTGTTGCTTGATTTTCTTTGTACTCCTTTGTACTTGTCTCACATGTTCCCTTATCATCACCCTTATACCTCATAGCTAACCACTTGTCCCACATGATCCCTTAACATCACCCTTATACCTCATAGCTAACCACTTGTTCCACATGTTCCCTTATCATCACCCTTGTACCTCATAGCTAACCACTTGTCCCACATGTTCCCTTATCATCACCCTTATACCTCATAGCTAACCACTTGTCTCACGTGTTCCCTTTTCATCACCCTTATACCTCATAGCTAACCACTTGTCCCACATGTTCCCTTATCATCACCCTTATACCTCATAGCTAACCACTTGTTCCACGTGTTCCCTTATCATCACCCTTATACCTCATAGCTAACCACTTGTTCCACGTGTTCCCTTATCATCACCCTTATACCTCATAACTAACCACTTGTCCCACATGTTCCCTTATCATCACCCTTATACCTCATAACTAACCACTTGTCCCACATGTTCCCTTATCATCACCCTTATACCTCATAGATAACCACTTGTCCCACATGTTCCCTTATCATCACCCTTATACCTCATAGCTAACCACTTGTCTCACATGTTCCCTTATCATCACCCTTATACCTCATAGATAACCACTTGTTCCACATGTTCCCTTATCATCACCTTTATACCTCATAGCTAACCACTTGTTCCATGTGTTCCCTTATCATCACCCTTATACCTCATAGCTAGCCACTTGTCTCACGTGTTCCCTTATCTTCACCCTTATACCTCATAGCTAACCACTTGTCCCACATGTTCCCTTATCATCATACCTCATAGCTAACCACTTGTTCCATGTGTTCCCCTATCATCACCCTTATACCTCATAGCTAACCACTTGTTCCACGTGTTCCCTTATCATCATACCTCATAGCTAACCACTTGTTCCATGTGTTCCCTTATCATCACCCTTATACCTCATAGCTAACCACTTGTTCCATGTGTTCCCTTATCATCACCCTTATACCTCATAGCTAACCACTTGTCTCACGTGTTCCTTTATCATCACCCTTATACCTCATAGCTAACCACTTGTCCCCAATGTTCCCTTATCATCAACCTTATACCTCATAGCTAACCACTTGTTCCATGTGTTCCCTTATCATCACCCTTATACCTCATAGCTAACCACTTGTTCCACGTGTTCCCTTATCATCACGCTTATACCTCATAGCTAACCACTTGTCTCACGTGTTCCCTTATCATCACCCTTATACCTCATAGCTAACCACTTGTCCCACATGTTCCCTTATCATCACCCTTATACCTCATAGCTAACCACTTGTTCCACGTGTTCCCTTATCATCACCCTTATACCTCATAGCTAACCACTTGTTCCATGTGTTCCCTTATCATCACCCTTATACCTCATAACTAACCACTTGTTCCACGTGTTCCCTTATCATCACCCTTATACCTCATAGCTAACCACTTGTCCCACATGTTCCCTTATCATCACCCTTATACCTCATAGCTAACCACTTGTTCCACATGTTCCCTTATCATCACCCTTATACCTCATAGCTAACCACTTGTTCCACATATTCCCTTATCATCACCCTTATACCTCATAGCTAACCACTTGTTCCACATGTTCCCTTATCATCACCCTTATACCTCATAGCTAACCACTTGTTCCACATATTCCCTTATCATCACCCTTATACCTCATAGCTAACCACTTGTTCCACTTGTTCCTTCATCATCACCCTTATACCTCATAACTAACCACTTGTTCCACATATTCCACTTCCTAAATTATGATTATTACACTTTTATCATGCTTTGAAAATTGGGAATTAACATTACCACCCAAAAGCTGGGTGAGCTCAACTGCCTCAAGTGGTTCTTTACCCCTGCACAGCTTCTTGCTCTGTACAGGGGCACAGTGCGTCCTTGTATTGAGTATTGTTCACACGTGTGGGGAGGATCCTCTCATACCGCACTCCTAGACAAAGTAGAAAGAAAAGCCTTTTGTATCATTAATTCCCGCCCACACACCAACTCTTTGTAAACTCTCTCTCTTCGCCGCAATGTTGCATCTCTCTCGCTATTTTATCGCTACTACAATAATTAGTGCTTCTCAGAGATATCCCAGTGTATACCACCTCCTCTACGTAGGGTTCGTGGTACCCGTCTTGCAACACAATCCCATCCTTACTCTGTGCATCTCTCCAACCCAAGAGTGAAACGTTACTCTCAGTCTTTCTTCTATTCATCAGCTGAGCTCTGGCACTCGACTCTCCCAGAATCAGTCTTTCCCTTCTCCTATGACTTAAATTGCTTTAAACTCTGTGTGTCCAGGCCTTTTGGTTCGAACGTTCCTTGATTTTGGCCCTGTCACTCTTTCATCTCGCTACAGGCAGTTCTGCCTTTTGTCTCCCTCACTCACATAGAACAAAATAAAAATAATAATAATATTGTTCCTCTCTACCTAACGCGTACATCATGTGATCATGTTATTGATCATTGTGCCAGTAAGTCTATGTGTCTTTATTAACTCTTCCCACATTTCGTAATCGCTAAATCATATGCATTCATACGTTATGTGATATTATGTATTATAGTTTGCATACATCTCAGAAGAATATGAGATATATTTAGTTTGTTCATATGGAAATGCAAACAAGGATTGCTTTGTGTGAAGCTTTTTTTTTTAAATTAATTAGTAATCTTATGTACCAATATAATTATATATTAATTTGTTTTAATATATTATGTGTTGCCTACTATAAAAAATGTATATATACAATCACAAAATATCCATAGTTCTATTAGGCAGTTTTTTCTCCAGAGTTAATTTCCAATCTTTCTACCCCCTGAGCACCACAAATCCATTCCCCCCTTAGAATACTTAATACCTCATTCCTAATACCTATAATAGGTATAATAGGTAACAGTATGTCTGTTCAGTATTCCCAATACTGATGCACGTTAACAATAAACACATACTAAACCATATTGCACATCATGTCCAATTGTCAGGATCACAAACATAGGACCTAAATTCGTTGTATCACAAAAATTAAGATCTATAAAATTGAAAATTAAGACACGCTGACAAAAGAGACTGTTCATATGTGGAATAATATACATTTACACCACGTGGAGGATGTGATACCATAAAGGAACCTACGAAGTGTGAGTGTCGAAGGAACATCTAACAAAGAGGGAGGTGGAGAACTCGCACATAAAGGGGCGCTTTTAAAGGTAAGAAGTTATTTGGAAGTGTGTGTGCTTGGTATTGGACTGAGATGGTGTGATTGTATGTGTAAATGTGTGAGTGAGTGTGTAAGAGATGGGAGTTACTGCATGTGTAATGTTGTCTGTGTGTATGAGAGAGTGGGAATGTTAATCGTTATATTGTGTCGAACAAAATTAATGTGCTTACAGATACATTATTTTGAAATCATAGTATTTTCCAATGTGACTGGAAATGAGGTGTAATGGAAATGACACCGCACATTACAGTAATATGAATGACACTTATGCCTGAACGCTTCATGAACAACACGTATAATGATGGATATATGCATTAGTGTTAGATAAGGTTGGTGAAGTCAAAATATCCTTTATGTTTTTTAGTTGTACCTGAATGTATATTCTTTTTTAGTTTTGTATAAAGTATATAGTTTATTACAACAAAAGCTTTGTGAACCACGTGAAAAGTTAATAATTGAAATATTAAGAAAGTGTTGCAATAAATGTGACAAATATTATCATTAACCCATCCAATCCCAGCGACGGATACCAGCCGTCAGTAGATAAGTCACTCCCCAGTCCCAGTGACGGCTGGGAGCCGTCAGTAATGTACTTTCCTTGTAACTGCCTGTATCAGGCTGTGCCTGGTACCACGACCTTTTGATCACTGCTCTCGATATGGCATCACTTCTCAGCTTATATACAACCCTCTGAAAGCTAGGAAAGCCAGTCTTCCTTCATCTCTTGAGGTGGAAGGTTGTTCTATCTTGCCATTTTGGCCACATTGCTTGTGACTGGGGGTGGTGGGAGGACTTTTATTACTGTATTCTACGGTACAGTAGGTGTTAAGTGTGTGCATGGTGTTATCCAAGTCCTATCTATTATATTATATTCTATATGCTCAGGCCCAATCCCCACTTTACTTTTTTTTTTTTTTTTTTTTTTTTATTCCTGGGGGTGGCCGACTCAAGACAGAGCAAGAACAGGGAAAACACAAAACACAAGACAAAACAACGAAAAAACACAGACAAAACACAAAATTCACACACATCTACTGTAGGTCACCCAGGAGATTACCCAGAGACCAGGGTCACCAAGGTCGCTCCAGCACTCCCCCGGCCCCCGACCACCCGGAGAGGCTCCGATCTCGGCAGGCAGACACGCAGCGGAGCCAAAGCCACAAGCCCGCCCACCACACTTCCAGGCGCACCCTTCATATTAATCGTCCCCCCGGGCCAGGCGCCTGATGGACTATTTCTAGTCCAACTTGCGCCCGACCCCTTCCCCCAAATGACCACGTGTTCACTCAACTATTCACAAGCATTCTCCATTCATTCCCGTTTATTACCACTTCCTTTGCCTGATGTATAGTCATTCCTCTATCATCCAAAGCTTGTCTTACACAGTTTCTCCATCTCAATGAGGGTCTTCCTGCCCTTCTATCTCCCCTTGTATCTGACTCACATATTCTCTTTGTAAGCCTTTCATCTCCCATTCATTCAACATGACCATACCAGCTCAGCACCCTTCTGTCCACTCTGGCTGACAAATGTTCCTGCTGCCCCACTCTCCTACGTATCTCTTCATTCCTCAATCCGTCTCTACGAGTAACTCCACACATACTCCTCAAGCAGCTCATCTCCATCACATCCAGCTTTCTTCTCTCCTTTTTCTTCAGAGCCCATGTCTCAGCCCCATACATCACTGTTGGCACAACAATTCCTAGATACATTGCACTTTTTACTTTCATTCCGAGATTTCTTGTCTTCCACATACTTCCCATTGCTCCGAAAACTTTCCTTCCTTAACACACTCTCTGTTTAACCTCCATCTCCATACCTCCACTCCTGCTTATCGTTCCTCCTAGATATTTAGAACACTCTACTTGTTCCAATATTTCCCCATCCAGCCTCACATCTAGATTCACCCTACGATCACCCCTATTACACACCATTACTTTACTTTTATTGACGTTCACCTACAATTTCCTCCTCCCACAATCCACTCCAAACTCTTTGACTACTCGCTGCAATTTCTCCTCAGAATCCGCCACCAACGCTGTGTCATCAGCGAACAGCAACTGATTCAACTCCCAATCTCTACCATTCTTTCCTACTAAACCCAATCCTCTACCCATAGTTCTCATTTTCACTTCACTCACCACACCATCCATAAACATATTAAACAGCCAAATCCTAGTCCTAGGAAAGACATAAGAACATAAGAACATAAGAACATAAGAAAATGGGAGTCTGCAGAAAGCCGATTGGCCTACACAAGGCAGATCCCTGTCACACCCAACCCTACCCTGTCACACCCAACCCTAATTATAAGCCCAGCTTAAAAACACCATGAGGACCTACCTATATATATTTCACATATAGTGAATTCAATAATATTATAGATATCTGAGTAGCCAATTGTGAAATCACCATTGCATTTGATATACAATTTAAGTGTAAAAACTACCTAAATTAGAATATCAATATATATATATATATATATATATATATATATATATATATATATATATATATATATACCGGTATATATATATATATATATATATATATATTCTCTTTTAAACAGACGAGGTTAAAGGCAATGGCAGTTTCAGCATTCATGATTTTATTGTTATAGCTTTCAATAGTTCTAACAATTTTCCTCTGGGGTTCAGAGATGAGGTACAACAGGTTAGCAAAATTCATGGTGGATCCAACGTTTCACAAGTAAACATCTTGCATCTTCAGGGAAGGAGAGGTAATGATTAGAATGGGGACAAAGCATCATATTTATACAAAATTCGAGGATCAAGAATAGGGAGGTGGGCGGAGCTACTGGGTGTGTGGTGGCTGTTCATTGGTGGAAGGCAGTCTATTCGCGAGACGGGCACTAAATCTTATCGGTGGTTGGTTGTTGGCTGTGGGTGGCTGTGATTGGTTGGTGTTGTCAGTTGTGTGCTGAGCGCGGAAGCGTACAGGAGGGGGGCACAGGGCGAGAGAAAGGGGGCAGTATGCCTGTAGCGCTTGCCTGAAGGAAGAATTTGAAGGTCTTGTGTTTGGTTATGAAATGTACTGTATTTCTTCTCATATTCATGCAATGCTTCAAACAAAATTGCTCCAGTTTGACGCCTTGAATGCATATTCGCACATACTCATTTATGCATACATACACACACACAGGTTACAATCTTACTTTAAATAACGAATATAATAAATATATACATTAAAAATAAGAAAACATACAACCCAGAAATAATATACAGCAACAAATGATCGGAAAGCCACATATAGATTCACATTTTCCAAGTCATATTTAAAATGACTCAAATCATCACAAACAAACTGTTTCTAGTAACACATACATTTCCATACGTGTAATGTTAAGGATGTTACGAGTGCCATCACGTTTACAATTCGTGCATTGTCTTTATTGATTTGTTGAATGTGGTTGTTTGTATGTGATAATAGATATTTAATTATAATTTACATAAACAGAACATTCATATTTACAGTGTGAATAATTTGTGGGACACGACCTCGGAGCATGACTGAACATAATGGAATCAAGTTCTCAAATTCTTATATTATCTTTCTCGTCGTCCCTTCGTATGATCTTGCTATAATTTGCTTAATTTCCCTCCATTATTTTCACCCACTTCCTCGTCTTTCAATTTTTCTCCACAACTTCGCCGATTCTTGTCCAACATAACACTCTCGATTTCCGTGTCTGTTCCGAATTCGACAAATTCTATTGTTTCCACATTATTTGTTCACCCCGTTTCTATTTGCTGATCATAAATGTATGCAAAATATCTCCCTGTTCTACAAAAAAACTTATACGGCATGTTCTGTTTATCGCCTTCGAATTAAACTTATACGGCATGTTCTGTTTATCGCCTTCGAATTAAACTTATACGGCATGTTCTGTTTATCGCCTTCGAATTAAACTTATACGGCATGTTCTGTTTATCGCCTTCGAATTAAACTTATACGGCATGTTCTGTTTATCGCCTTCGAATTAAACTTATACGGCATGTTCTGTTTATCGCCTTCGAATTAAACTTATACGGCATGTTCTGTTTATCGCCTTCGAATTAAACTTATACGGCATGTTCTGTTTATCGCCTTCGAATTAAACTTATACGGCATGTTCTGTTTATCGCCTTCGAATTAAACTTATACGGCATGTTCTGTTTATCGCCTTCGAATTAAACTTATACGGCATGTTCTGTTTATCGCCTTCGAATTTATCTTGTTCCTTTCCTTTCCATCGGGGCCTTAATTAATATAATAGTTTCCAACAATTAATATAATAGTTTCCAACAATTCTTTCCTTTGTTTTTGCCCACACTTCATTTTTTCTGTCAGTGGTTTCCTCAAAGTATCTTGTTCTTAATCTTTTCATTGTTGTTTCGACTCTTAGCCTTTTTGCCTTATTCCTCTTAATTTGTCACAATATGTTTAGTTGCCTATACTTAAGGGGAGACGGACTTTTTGTTATGGTCTATTAATTAGCGTATTCCTTTATTTCTTAGTTTTCTCGCTAGACCTCCATCAATCTTAGAAAAATACCCCCTAGACCCCTTTCAAGATATATTTGTACATTTTTCGGTAGAAAAATGTCCCGGCCAAAGGCCGATTCCTCTTAAAATTTCAGTCTCGCTTTCGCTCACCAGGAAATAATCGACACCTAAATGGTACGAAAGGTCTTAAAATTGATAACGAAATGTGGCGAAAGGTGTTAAAATCGCCAAACTAATGGGCCGAAGGTCTTATAATCTCAAAACAAATGGGGCTTAACACGAGGGAGAAAGGGGCCAAGAAAAACGACCCATCTTCCCTTAATCTGAACAGTCCATCAGCTTCACCTTAACTCGTACAATTCCAATATTTCTGCTAACTGTTTACGCTCTCACATTCTTCTGTATAGCACGTTCTTCTGCTAACTGTTTACGCTCTCACATTCTTCTGTATAGCACGTTCTTCTGCTAACTGTTTACGCTCTCACATTCTTCTGTATAGCACGTTCTTCTGCTAACTGTTTACGCTCTCACATTCTTCTGTATAGCATGTTCTTCTGCTAACTGTTTACGCTCTCACATTCTTCTGTATAGCACGTTCTTCTCAGATAACTTTTTCCTTTTCCTACCATTTTACCACTCATATAGCTTCGGATTCTCTTACAATCCCTCCCACAAAAAGCTGTCATGCATCACCTCCAATAAAACGAGAGCCAATAGTTTTGAAACAACTGATACATAGGAGAAAAGTTCCACCATAACTCTCTTTGGTTGACATGACCAAATTTTGAGCTGCATTCTTTATGGGACTCTAATCGGTAGTATTTTCAGGAATTATCAACTCTGTTTTTCGCGCCGCACTTAATTCATTCTCTGTTATACTTCGACTTCATGATAAATTTGTTAGAGATTTTGTATATTGGTTTCGTGTCTGTGTATAATGCAGTATTTATATTGTTATGTCGGGTTGTAATGTTTACAACTCGTGATATAGTCTCCACAAAAATCCAATTATGGACTTATAGACCTTATGATAGCCCGACAGGGTCACACTGAACACAGTCATACTAGCACAAGATAGGTATTCAATCAGGATCATGCAGAACTCAATGACAACACAAATGGACATGTAAATGGTATATTAACCCACTGAGTACCAGCTAAACATTTATAAATGTACCACCCAGGACCGGCTGATTCTGATGTTGTTTTTTATTCCAGAAACAATAGCGAATGGGTTAGGAATGAAAGAAAAACCACGAAAAACCGATCAAAAAGCTCAAAAAATTGTCCTACAGAGCCCCCGAAAACGGATTTTACAAGAGTAAAAAATTGAAGGCAATTTCCACCAAAAAACATGTTTTTGCGCACTCACGCGCACGCGGTTGGACTTTGAGAGTTTTCAACCATCGGCATGGGTGCGTGGGATACTTACACAGTTCCCATACAAATCTGAGCCCTCTAGATGCCATAGAACCGGAGTAATTGGGACCGGACCGGCCAGGACGCAAACCATGCGTCGCTGGGGTTCAGCGTTACATACATTGTGGACGCAAACCCTGCGTCGCTGGGGCTCAGTGGGTTAATTCAGATAACGTCTATCTTGAGAAGTCATAGATCATCTCAACATAATCACTTATAATCTCAACTCTCGAATAGAGATTCGTAGTCAGGGATGACTTCTGATCTGAAATAATAACAAGAATAACACACAAAGAATAATGGTATATACTCTATATACTGAGAATAAATCAGAGACAAATGTGGTTAAGAATCTCAGTTAATTAAACGTAAGTAAGAATTACGAATCGAGCCGAGGAATTCAGAGATAAAGGGCGTATAATTAGGGATAAACTATAGAGTAACTCTAATTAATTATACGGGAGAACAAATGATAATTAACTAAATAGTGTTAGACAATAAATGCTCTGGAAACGCTTATAATTACTGGCGTAAAAGGTTAATTAACAACATATAAACTAACAAAAGAACGGGGGCGCATACAACGAAGTTATGCTAAAGAAATACTAATATCAGTATTCTTAAGAGGTCTGAATGATTTAACAGAGTTGCAATATAAATACACTGGAATAATATGTGTACGGAAAGTGATGTGAAATTAAGTAACAGAATCTATACAAGTGCTGGAATTCCTAAGCACGAAGAATCAGAATTACTTACATCAGTAATTAAATGAACGTCAATATGAATTCATAAAATAATTACAAAGCTGATTATGTAATCGAACGTAATCAAAGAAACGGGGGAAGATAGGTTTTCACAGGGATAATTCTGGGGATGGAAATTAAGTATGTGTAGGTAAATTCGTTATAAAATTGGGCGTAGGTTCTAGGTAGAATCAATTAGGAAGGGAAATCAAATCACGGAATACACTTCGACCTCAACTCACGAAATACATAACAGAATACACACATAGAAAGATCTGCGAGCGTGTGGCAAAATGAATTACTGAACACAACTATATAACGTATGCGTAAGACGTTCGATATGAATTGAATCACTATCACAGGTTTAAGACTTATACACAGGTTTAACACAGAGGGTACGTAAGTTTCAGAAAGATTAATACTGATACGCGATTAAGGATCTTGGGCACAGATCTCAGAGATAATTAACACAACACGAGTCGCATATCTTAATTTTACCTTTGCAACAATAACACAACGAATAGACACACAGAACCTTAGGGAAAGTGCGGAGGGCTGGTGAAGAGAGTGCAGGGCTGGCCAACTTAGGCCGTAGGTCCTAGGGGCAGCACTTCCGGGAGCAAGACGTCCTCGGGCAGCACTTCCGGAGGCAGGGCATCCTCGGGTAGCACTTCCAGGGGCAGGGCGTGGCTCGAACTGGACGACAGGACACTTCCAGGCAGGACACTCTCCAGGGCAGGGCAGGGGCGGCTAGTGCAAGCTACACAGTTACTAGCTACTCGGTTCCTGGGTAGGGGTTGAATAGCAGGGTTGTATATTTTGCATCTTCTCCACAATTTACCTGAGTTATTGTGCGGCTTTTCTTTTGACTCCCGTGGACAGGGCTTCGAGATCAGAGGGATATGGTGAAATCGTTGTGATGAAGTTGCGAGGTAAGTACTTATCGTAGGTATACCTAGTGGTGGTTTACATGGATATATATATGCTAGGTAGTTCATTAATTACTTAAAACCCAGTTACTAAGTCTAATAAGGGAGAAATGGGATGTGTATGGACTCGTCCATGAACTATCTTCTTAAACAAACATTGATATAGTTCACTTAATAGTTGGTCTTGGTCGTGGTTTATTGGATCTCCCGATCCGCCACAATGTGTCCTCTCGTTTATATCCACTCCTGTCGGTAGATTCCAGGCCGTTGATGTTCTATTTGCATAACTACTTCTTCCGTGTCCTCCATATCTGGGAATTGAGTACATGTAGCCCGTGCCGGTATCGGGCTGCGAGGGAGCGTGACCCGAGCAGGTGGCTAATGAGTTTGGGTGACCTCCCATACCTTTGTCTCGTCGTAGAAAACGGTGAAACAGGGATCGCTTGGGTATTTGTCCAGGGGCTAGAGCATGGGAGAATTGGGGTGTCTGCTATTTTCTTGTCTTGATTATGGGGTCTTGGAGCTGCAGACTGGCTATTCTGTAACTGTTATTTGGGTGGCTCGTCTTCAGATCCGTCATCTCATATATATTATTGTGGTGTATTTGTTAGGATGGACAATAATCATCTTCCTTGCCAGTGTATGTTTAGGATCAAGCTACATTAAGAGATTGGAAAATAAGTGCATTTGATTTGATATTTTTGTTATGAATGTATGTGACATAGGTTACCTGCTTATAACCCACCGCATATATAAATCATCCATGTTAATTATTTGTGTACAATTGTTTTGTGGATGCTGTATAACGTACATTTTGTTTTCTTGTGTTATGTTCCAACTCCGGACATACAGTAGTCTTTTAGCTTGTAAATTCAATCACTCAACAAAATAAACTCAGGAGATCTTATTATAAATAATGAATGAGACAATGAAACACATTGGTTTCTGTAACCTGACCGTTAGTAGTCCTATTTTAACAGATTAATGGTGCCTGGGCGTCACCTCCATTCAATTTCGACTAACTGAAACCACATCACCGCTGTCTCAACGTCTCGTCTTGTAACACCGGACGACACTATCTCTCGCAAGACCTATTCAGCTTCTCACTCGCTGGCTACTGACCCCATAAAATATTGAGTACGGCATTGAGGAAAACTATTGAAACTAAGTACCGGTACTGCAAAACTTTCACTTCACTAACCCGAGGAGTGTGATAGACCTCACAGAAGTGTCTGTATAGCAAATGTGATAGGCCTCACAGAAAAGAAAAACAAATTAAAAAAATGCCCCACAGGCACTCAAATGGAAGCAATATGTGATTAGGTGGCATATTCACCCTCTATTACCTCCTTCCTCTCCCTCACATGTGTCCCCCCTCCATCTCTCTCTCCTTCCCCCCCACCTCCCTCTCCATTCCTATCTTTCTCCCCCCACTTCGCCCTCCTCAATTATTGGATATTTGTACTCTTATTTTCGTCATTCCTCCCTTTCCCTGCAGAAAATATGATGACTCGCAGGCTTCCCTACTATCTTGTCCCCTTCATATGCACGAAAGACAGCTGGGACTGTCAGTCTGCCTCAAGTAGGCCCAGGAACATATACAGTATATGTCGTTCTCTCCCTCTCACCTCCATCGACCCTCTCCCACCACAAATATAATTCTTTCACAAAATATTTGCTGTTTACACCTATTTTCTAGTCTTCACTGTTCACATGTTCATTAGGCAAGTAAAATATACGCATATGGAACAGAAATAATGCTTTATATTTTAATATAACAAATTCTGTCAGAATCGAAGGTAATAAATTTGCATACACGGCCTTTTAAAAAACATCATACTACAAATTGCCGTAGGAAGTGAGTTCCGCTCTATAAAGGAGAAATAGTGATAAAGTGTAAAGAAAAAATAATCTAAACTAATATCTGCGTTTGACATTCACACGGGTGCCAAGCATCTCCCTCACAGGCCCACACACAAGACGCACAGTGCCTGGCCTGAAAATTCAAACGCCGAGCGGCCAAACAAAGTAGTCCTAGGCTCCCAGCCCTCCTGACGCAAAATTGGCCTACAAAAAGAGCCACACATAGAGTATGCTTTCGAAAATATATAAATGAACAAATGCAATAGTAAAATAGTGTGAGTGACCGAAAATATAATACAGTAGATGAGAGTAGGCAGTGCCGCCCCATCCCTCTCCATCCCCCCACATTCAGTGTCGAGAAATATAATACAGTAGATGAGAGTAGGCAGTGCCGCCCCATCCCTCTCCATCCCCCCACATTCAGTGTCGAGAAATAAGTTGGAAGAAAACAATGACAAGAACAATAAAAATTGTGCCCACAAACATTTGCACAACCTGTAGAGATGATAATTATACACATGAATAAGGGTACAAAATGCCAGATATGCAAACTAACATTTCGTTGGGCGTGTGTAGGCCTATCATTAATTAATACAGCTTTCAAGGATATAGGGAAAAACCTTCATTTGGGCAACAATTGTTTTTAAGTCACAATGCAAATTATTCAGACAGTAGAAAATACAGATGGGCAAGATAGGAATGAATACACGAATAATGCGGTAATTTACCATAGAGGATGGAAAATACTGAGGAGGGACAGGGGCAGCCCCACCCTGGATGCTCAGCCTATAACCGTAGCACACCCCACACACCCTCCGACACTACCCGCATCGCCTCCCCAAGGCCAACACACACCGCCTACTGCACCCCAACTAACACCACATGCACAATACCAACTACATAAATCCACAAACCCTCCCACTTCATAGCTTCCTATTGTCACTGATCACCCTACTGTCATTGACCAAATAACTTCCCAGGAAGCAAATATGAAGCAACAGGCCCCTTTAACAGGCTCCCCCAACCATACACCTCGACAAAACCCTCCCACACCGCCCCCATCCACACCTCTGCCATCTGTCTACTTACTCCCGGCAAACCAGGACACCCAGCCCCCTCTACACCATCTCGTAACATCACACCACCCCATAACCACATCACTATTTCCCCCAACTCGCAGGCCTCCCCCTCCCAGACCCAGCTAGTCCCCCAGCATAGCTCACCACAAAACCGTTCTCAGCTACCTTCACCAATATGCAAATATTATCTGAAAAGACGGTGCTATTTTGGGCAAAACGGTGGTAATGGAGGAAGATGTAAATTTGCCCACTCAAAAAATTGCAACATACTGATAAATGATGGAAGCTGCAGATTTGGTGAAAAATGCAGACACCACCACCCATCCATCTGCAAGTCGTCACTTGGAAACAAGACCTGCTATGATACTAACTGCCATGATTTTCATATTAGAGGTACATGGAGGTATGCAAGAAACATCACAAATGGTACTGGTAACCAAAAAAAATCTCCAGCTTTGCAAGGACGAGACAGGGGAAGAAAGCAAGGAGGGAAATGGCAGATGAAGATGAAGAGATTGATTGAGATGGAAGAGCACATAGAATACCTAGAGCACCTCCTGGCCCCCCCAACAGTGGCGAATACCTACCGAAGACTATTAGAAACACATGGTACTCCAAAACATCTCTTCCCACTCTTGTTTGCAAATATCCAAGGCCTAAAAAACAGAACCACAAACAAAGTACCATTTATTAGGGGCCTGCTAGAAGAAGGAAACGCTATATTTGCGGCTCTCACAGAAACTCGCATTAAAGATCAAAAGGATAGTGAAGTATGGATTCCTGGTTATAACCTACATAGGACGGACAGAACGCATAGAACACGTGGCGGTGTAGCATTGTATATTCACGACTCACTGATATGTACTGAATTCCTAAATAACAGTAATGAAGTGGTGGAAATACTGGAAGTTAAAATAGAATCCATAAATTTAACAGTTATTGTCACATACAGGCCTCCGGACTCATCCCTAGAAGAATTCAAAACCCAGCTCAACAAAATAAAATCAGAAGTGAAAACCCTGGGGAACCCAACACCAAATATTATGTGGCTAGGAGACTTTAACCTACCAAACATTAAATGGAGACAACTAGAAAACCAAGTAGTGGCAAATAACACCAGAGAAGCAAATACGAGAGCTTTTTAAACTTTGCAATTTGTTTAGTCTTACCCAGCATATTGCCGAACCCACATGGGAAAACAATATAATTAGACCTGGTCTTCACTAACAACGACTCTCTAGTACACAACATTAACATATCAGACACAGCATAATCAGATCATAAATTAATTGAGATCAAAACAACCTTAGCAAGTGTATAGACAACCTCAAAATCGAGAAGAAAAAAAAAACGGCCCTTTCAGTAAATTTAACTTCAATTACAAAAATATTAGGTGGGAAGAGGTAAATCAAGAAATGGAGGAAATAGACTGGGAAGATTTAATGAATAACCTGACACCAGCAGAATGTCTAGTCCTTATAACAGAAACAATGACCCAAATCTGTAGCCACCATATACCTGCAAGACAAACAAGACGAAGAAGCAAACAAGATCGGGAAAGAAGGAAGCTGTACAGAAGAAGAAAATTACTCACACAAAGATGCACACATCAAAATCTACAGGATAGGCAAAAGGCCAAAATAGATGGAGAAATTGTGGAAATTGAACAAAGGCTAAGAATATCATATGAACTACAACATATGGAAGAAGAGAGGAAAGCTATTGCAGGTATAAAGCAACATTCCAAGTACTTCTTTTCATATGCCAAACAAAAGGCTAAATCAGCATCATACATCGGCCCACTAAGCAAAGGGGATGGTTCATTCACAGGGAACAAAAAGGAAATGAGCGTACTCTTACGCCGGCAGTATGAAATGGCCTTCAGTGAGCCTGATGAAACAAAAGCCATCAGAGACCAAAATATATTTTTCATGGAAACCTCCCCCACGGAAACCCCCCAGATGCTGGATATAGATTTCGGTCCAGAAGACATAGTAGAGGCCATTTCCAGGATGCCATCCCACTCGGCACCAGGCCCGGACTCATGGAATTCGATCCTAATGAAGAAATGTAAGGAAAACCTTTCAAAACCTTGGCTATAATGTGGAGAAGGAGTCTAGACACTGGTGAAATACCAGATAGCTTGACAAATGCAATATTTGCCCCACTGCATAAAGGAGGGAGTAAAGCACTACCAAAAAACTATCGCCCGGTAGCTCTAACCTCCCACATCATTAAAGATTTTTGAGCGAGTCCTGCGAAGCAAAATCTCAGCATTCATGGAGGCAAATGAACTACACAACACCGGTCAACGTGGGTTCAGAGCGGGAAGATCATGTCTCTCACAACTTTTGGAACATTATGACAAAATTCTTAAAGCGATAGAAGAAAAGAAAAACGTGGATGTCATTTACACCGATTTTGCTAAGGCATTTGATAAATGTGACCATGGTATAATAGCCCACAAACTAAAAGCAAAAGGTATAACTGGGAAAATTGGACGGTGGATATACAATTTCCTCGTAAATCGGAAACAATCAGTAGCAGTAAACCAAGTCACATCTGAGCCTTCGGATGTCATAAGCTCAGTGCCCCAAGGAACAGAGCTAGAGCCTCTTCTGTTCCTCATTCTAATTAGCGACATAGATACCAACACAAGACACACTACGGTGTCGTCTTTTGCTGATGACACAAAACTAAGCAAGATAGTAAACACACAAGAGGACACGGGCCGGCTGCAGGAAGACATAAATGTAGTGTTCCAGTGGGCCAGGGAAAACAACATGCAATTCAATGAAGACAAATTTCAATTAATACGGTACAGATATAATAATGTTGTTCCAGAAAATACAAACTACTTAACAGAATCTAACCACATAATAGAACGGAAAGACAGTGTGAAAGACCTTGGGGTGTTAATGTCTGAAAATATGGGTTTCAAAGAACATAACCAGGTCAAAGTTGCGGCTGTGAAACGTCTAATGGGTTGGATTCTGCGTACATTTAAAACACGCGGTGAATTACCTATGATAACACTCTTCAAATCTCTAGTACTACCGCGGCTTGAATACTGTAGCGTATTAACATCCCCATACAAAGCAGGTGAAATAAATGACTTAGAGAGTGTACAAAGAAATTTCACTTCGCATAATTATAAGGTCGGTAAAACAGCTACAATATTGGGAGCGCTTAAGAGCACTGAAACTGTACTCGCTGGAGCGTACAGGAGAACTTTACCTAATAATATACACATGGAAAATCGCAGAGGGTTTAGTACCAAACCTACATACCCCGATAGTCATGAAATTCAGTGATAGGAGAGTCTGGGAATGCGATATCCCCTGGATGAATAACAGGGGTGCTATGGGCTCTATGCGAGAGGGTTGGTTATCACACGTCTCTACAACAAACTCCCACGGCGAGTAAGAGACATGAGGGGCGTATCGTTAGACAACTTCAAGAGAGCCCTCGATGTCGAACTGCAAAAAGTGCCAGATGAGCCCATCTTCGCAGGGGAGCGTGCTGCCCCTTCAAACAGTCTGCTGCACCAAATCACCACCCAGAACGAGGAGCGTGCCGTTAGAAGTGTGGCGAACTCAACACAAGGTAACACTAGGTAAAGCTCCTCGAGTTAATAATCTTCTCGATGACACATCTGGAATAGACTCGGGCCATTAAGATCAGCTTGGTAGCGAACCCAGTCTAACACACCAACCCTCCCTGCAGTTCCTAATTGCACAAACTATTATAAATGTACATTAAATGCAATAAAAATACCATCACAAATCCATAAATCGTTGCTAAATTATTTATACCAGTATTTGCAATTTCACAGTTTCATAATCTCTGCCTCGCACATGTCTATTTGCCTTCTTACTTATAGTGTATTTTTCAAACTAGATATATTATTTTTGTTAGTTTATCTTAATTGTTTCTATAGTGAAGGGTTGAATATACTTGTCAATTACTTCTCGCAAACACTTGGAAAACAATATTGTACCGGCACACTAGGAATTTCATATCTCGCTGAATTGTATTGGGGAGATTGTAAGTAGTACCAATCGACCAGGGTAGTACAAACGAGTACAAAGGAAATTCAAGCAACAACAGGTCTAGTGACCCCTCTAGGCTGCTTGTCCTCCAAAACACTTGGAATCAAGTGCCCAATCAGTGGTTTAGACAGGGTAAGGGAAAATTGGAAAGTGAACTACTGCCCTGGAACTAATGTCCGTGGCAGGATTAGGAAGTTAGTAGGAGACAGATGGGTTAGTAACATTACACAGTTATAATATTATGATCTTTTGTATATCAGAACAATGCGCAGCAGCTGCGCAAGAAGCCAATATAGCATTGGGGTTTATTAAAAGAAATTTTACTTATAAGAATGAGAACATTACAGTACCGTTATACAGAAGCATAGTGAGGCCCCATCTTGAATATAAGGTACAATTTTGGTCTCCTTATCTAAACAAAGACATTGCGAGACTCGAGGCAGTACAGCATAAAGCCACAAAGTTAATACCATCATTAAGAAATAGATCATACCATGAAATATTGAACAAAATATATATATTTGTTCTCAATAAAGAAAAGACGATTGAGAAATCAATTAATCGAGTTTATCATGATATTAAAGGGCTTTCATATAATTGATGCTCAATCACTGTTCGCAATCAATAACATTTCATCAACTCGAGGAAACGGGATGACATTTATAACCAGGAGGGCCAAACTCGATGTCACAAAGCATTTTTTCACCTACAGTGTAGCTAAAAACGAGTGGAACAAATTGCCGGGGAAATTGGTGCAATGTCATACAATCGATGCATTCAAAAGGAATCTAGATACTCATTTTGAGGAGGTTTGGGTAATATAATAGAGGCAGAACTCGTTATTATCTTACGATTGGTGAAGACTAGAACACTGTACATTAAGCAGTTATTGTATAAGGTGGAAAACACATATGAGTGTTTTGGCCTGATACTGAGAATTGTTTGAATGCGGCGATGCAGTATCGGCGGCCACGGCTACGGTCTATTTACATTCGTTCAACAATTGATTATTTATTTGTTATTATGGATTATGGATTATGTTTTTATATTGATTGTAATATATTGACTATTGATTACTGATTTATTTCATCATTGTAACCATTCCTAAGTCACCATCGACTGCTTTCATGCATCGTATGAACTAAGGAAAATCAATACAAGCTTGCATTAAGGCTGCAAGCAAACCAGACTGCAAGAGTCAGCTGACTGACTGGCTGTGATTTTGTTCTTGTTGGTTATATGGACAATCCGCTAAAATAACTAAACTTTCTCTAATGTGGTTTTAAGTGGCCATGCAATAATGCAATAGAGATATCGAGCCCAGCCATGTGACGCAGGGAAAACTCGATATTGAGCTATCGAGCCCAGCCGTGCGACGAAGATTTAAGTGAGTGATAATGTTTAATGTGTGATAATAACAGTTGGCTTATTGAATCAAGTAACAGAAACTATATTGAACACTTCTAGTTAGGCCTTCGTATATGTTAAGCCTGTGATTAATTAGTTGTTTCATTCAATGTACCATCAAAACCTTCGATCATACTTAATATTTATCTTTTAGAATCATAGGATACAATGATATCTAGTGTTCCTGCCTAATCTGCATGAAAGAGACTGTAGTTTATAGAAGTGAAACATAACGCAAAATTTGCATTAAAGGGTAAGACACTAGAAACCACATTCAAGTTGCTGTATATTGTGACTCATGGCATTATTTACATATCTTCCAGTTGACGTTGAGCGACTCCCTCTAGTTTCCAGCTTTAGACTAACTACAGTAATCTTTCATGGATATCACAATACAGTTGTTTAAAATCAAAGAAATACCGCCAATGGTCACATGGTTAAATGTTAAAAAACTACATCAATTCATTGAAGGCGTAAAGCAGGATAAAATTAACATTATTCATAGGTAAATACAATAGATTATACCTGTGGAAGCATATTGAACATTGATATTTCTGCTAACTAGTTATTTAGATATAGAGTTAATCCATTACGAATGTTTAATGATTCTAACTGAGTTTAGTCATCATGGGAAAGCTTACCTATTTCAATAATATGGGAGGTTAAGAGACTTTCTTGTAGTTGCTCCCATCTCTCGGCCATTCTTGAGTACGAATGTCACAACACGTAATTTATAAAATATTTCATAATTAGCTTACAATTACCTACTAATAACAATGCAGTTCTCCAACATATATATAACTATTTCATGTATATTTTACAAAATCTTTATAAAGACAAGGTCAGGATTCAAATTGAGATACACCTAACTTGATGTAGACCATGCACACTGGTCCAATCTAGCTTTAAAAGCACCGATTGTGGGGGCAGTGACTATATCTACTGGGAGTGAGTTCCAAGCATTGACCACTCTCACACTGAAAAAATTCACCCTGACTAGAGTTCTACAGTGACCTCTTTTAGTTAGCTTGCGTGTGTTCGATCTTGTTCTCAACTCGCTGAATTCGAAGAAGACTTGATGCTCAACATTTTCTACCCCTTTCAGGATTTTATAGGTTTCAATTAAATTTCCTCTTTGTCTTCTCTTCTCCAGCGATGTCATCCCCAGTCGTTCACACCTTACTTCATAGTCAAGGTCCTGTAGTTCGGGTACAAATTTGGTCATTCTCCTCTGAACCTTTTCTAATTCCAGATTATCCTTCCTGGAACTTCCAACTCTGCACCGCATACTCCAGATGAGGTCTCACTAAAGAGCAGTAAAGGGTTTTGCAGGTTTCTAAATCAATGAGAGATAAATGTCTTCGAATTAGACCAACCATCCTGTTCCCCTTTGCTGCCACTTTTGCAATATGATGTGCTGGTTTTAGGTCTGATGATATAAATACTCCCAGGTCTTTCTCTACGTCAGATGATTTAAGCTCTTCACCATTCAGTTCATACATTACCCTGGGATTCCTATGGCCAATATGCATAGTCACACATTTATCGGTATTAACCCCCCAAAAACGGGTCCGTTTGTTGTTGTTGTTGTTGTTGTTCCCCAAGCTGCCTGGCCGAACAGCCCCAAGGCCCCGAGCAAGGCCAAGGCCATAACCGAGCGCCCCCACAGAACCCTCCCCACCGACCACAATAAAGCCTGGGTGACCGAAGCCACTCCATGGCGGGGAGCTGAGGAGGGTGCGGAAATGCCCGGGAAACCAAAGCCCCACCCAGGGCCCTGTGTCCCTCAGCAATTATGAAGAGAAAGTTTGTAACATCAACTACCTGCCAGGCGGGCATATTTACCGAAAATGAGCTTCATTCCATGCTCTTCTTCATGCATAAAGAAGAGCCAGATCGTAATACAATTATGTATCCATGAAAGGGCGATAATAGAGCTTTCCAATGACACCTGAATCATCCTTGAATGACCACGGGTTATCCTGTAGCGATCGCGCAGCCGGAGGAGAAAATACCATAAATATGGTAATTTCCTCAGTTTTTTCCTTATCTTGCGAGGCCGGAGGCGTGTAGGGAGGCGGCGGTGGTCCCACAACCGGCCCAGTGGTGGTGCCGAGCGGTCATAGCTTGCCTATCGTCCTCCCAACGCGTGGATTCTCTCTCAGAGCCCCTAATGTGCTCAGAATGCCGCCCATCATATGACTGTCACCGCGGCTTGAGTGTTAAAATCCAATAGCCATTTCTTACTCCAATCCTGCAACTTCCCAAGGTCCCTTTGCATAGCCTGAATATCTTCCTCAGAGTTTATCACTTTAAAGATCTTAGCGTCGTCAGCAAAAAGTAGGGTCGGACACTCTAGGTTCTGTACCATATCGTTAATGAAAACCAAATACAGAACCGGCCCAAGCACTGACCCCTGCGACACTCCAGATGTGACACTCAATTTTTCAGATTGTGCTCCTCTTATTTACACCAAATGTTGCCTGCCAGAGAGAAACCCTTTAATCCAAGTCAATATCCTACCTCTGACCCCATATGCTTCAAGTTTACTCAGCAATCTAGCATGTGGTACAGTATCAAAAGCTTTCCTACAGTCAAGATAGTTCACATCTACTGGTTCCTGTTGGTCTATTGCCTTTGATAGTTCCTCCATGTACGCCAATTAGTTTGTAACCGTACTACGTCCCTGACGAAAACCATGTTGCTTGTCGTCAATTAAATTGTTATCTTCAAAGTGCCTCACTAACTTTTGTCTAATTAAGATTTCACACAACTTGCACAACACACATGTTAATGACACAGGTCGATGGTTCAAGGGTTCAAGTTTATCACCTTTCTTGTAGATCGGGCAAACGTTTGCAGTTTTCCAAAGGGTTGGTACTACGCTTGATTCAATAGATTTTTTCATTATTAGAGTAGTGGGTACAGTTAACTCTTTGTGACATTCGCTTAACGACCTCGGGTGAATTAGATCTGGCCCCATTGCTTTATTTACATAAACATTATTTTAATATGTACACAACAGTCCGAGCCTTCTAATAAGATACTCAGACATACTTTTTAAACCCTTATTTTGTGCATGCAATATATTTTAGATGCAATTTAATTTTAGCACTAACATTTTTTAAACTTTGTGCAGTGAACCTACCCTTTTCTACACACCTTTAGTGTGGAAGCATATTCGCATATATTTTTACTACAAGAATCAATATTTTTCATGTTTTATATACATATATATATATATATATATATATATATATATATATATATATATATATATACCGGTATAGCCTATATATATTATATATATATACCGGTATATATATATATATTTTTTTTTTTTTTTTTTTTTAGATTCTATGCTATATATTGGTAACTAGGTTGTGTGCGTTTTATAGTATCATAGTAAAAACTTTCACTTTAGTTAAATATAACGTTGGATACATTTAGGACAGTAATTGATATCGGTATATTGTTTCCACAATATACCATACACCTCCTTATATTATATTGTGGGTCTAAAACATATGTTTTACATAAACATTATTTTAATATGTACACAACAGTCCGAGCCTTCTAATAAGATACTCAGACATACTTTTTAAACCCTTATTTTGTGCATGCAATATATTTTAGATGCAATTTAATTTTAGCACTAACATTTTTTAAACTTTGTGCAGTGAACCTACCCTTTTCTACACACCTTTAGTGTGGAAGCATATTCGCATACATATATATATATATATATATATATATATATATATATATATATATATATATATATATATATATATATATATATATAAAGTATATATATATATATATATATATATATATATATATATATATATATATATATATATATATATATATATATTGCGAGGTGATATATTGTGTAAATATGTAGATATGTCTGGTAGACTGGTAGATACGTGTGGTAGATTCTGGTTTACACTCCTGTTCTTCTATTTATTTTAGTAGTAAATATGCTGCCACCGTATCCCTAGTTAACACACATAGTAATTAGGTAATGTGATAAATTAGAAAGCTATCACCAGTCAAGTTATATTTTATTAAAGACTTCAGGAACAAACTTGAAATGCAGGAACAGTGTGTATATGCAGGAACTTGATATGTAGGCCTAGTTTAAGTATATTAAGTATTCCCCATCTCCACCAGTGTTGACAGCCCACAGCTCCTCTGCCTGTCTAAGTGGGTCTAAAATGTCTCTCCTACCTTTCTCTACTTCTGTCTTCCACCCCCTGGGAGGTAAGGGAAAATTCCAATGATCAGTTCTGTCTCACGTGAACCAAGGCCTGGTGACCTAAAGAATGCTTAAGTAGGCTGTTAATATACCTGACACGGGAATACGAGACCCGGAGAGTGACATTGATTCAACCTCTATGCACATAGGGGTGTACAGCTTCCTGCTTAAATATGTGTACTCACATTACTAATTCACTGCAAGTACAATTACCTTACCATTAAAACTATATAATAGTAGTCTTAATATTTCCTATATATAATCACAAGCATAAAATGTTATAACCTGTATATATACTGTATATATATATATATATATATATATATATATATATATATATATATATATATATATATATATATATATACACCCGGTAGGCCTATATGTACATTTTACCAGTATTGCTATATAAAACAAATATGAAAAGGAAACTAAAAAGACTTTCCTGATAAATCTTCCTGGCTGGAGTCAAGCACTGCAGTCTATGAATATAATATTATTCGCTTACTCTGCACACCCAACGCCGAGATATGCACGAGTTACAGTCTTTGGCTGTTGTATCTCCACACTTTATCTTTTCTAGGCTAAAATTAGTGTGACGCATGACATTAATTTAATTTCACAAATTTCAATTTGGCATGCTGGTACATTGAAGGTGAATATAATATTTAATAATATACTAGAGAGACTCACCAGCGATAATTAGTTTGCAATCAGTTATTTGGAGGTACTCAATAAGTGTATTACATAATATTAAATATTGCCTTGGTTTAACACCTTGAAAATATGTCCATGCTTGGAGTGGGGTGAGGAATATATATTGATTTAACTCACGTGTGGTTGTAGGCTAAAATACATATTAGTATACTTTTTTCTTTTTTTTTTTTTCTTTTTTTTTTAAAGAGACAATGAACGGAGTAAGGAAAAACACAGATACAACAAAAAGGGCCATGTGCCTAAAGGCATCCTCCATTCATAAAATGTTTGTAACAACTGAATTTAAACTTTTGTAGATTATAAGTTTGTGGAAAGCAACTCGAGGGAAGTGAATTCCAAAGAGTAGTAGTTCTGGGGATACATGAATTTTGATAAGCAGAAGTTCCGCATTGTGGAGGAGAAAGTGTAAATTCATGGGCGCTCTCAGCTGCCCTAGTTCTACGGGGATAGATGTGGAGAGGCGGCACAATTGAAGCAAGTTCCTCGGAACAATTGCTGTGCAAATGTCTGTAGAATAATGCAAGGGATGCAACGTTGTTTCTTCGTATGGATAATGTAGGACTCATACAAGACTCATACTAGCCTTGCCATGCTTGCCATAAGAAGAGATTCATTAAATCAATTTGGCTGGAGTTGTGTGGAGTTGGTAATATCCTACTCTATGCTCGTTGTAAGTCTATGCGTGCGTATTATCAACTTAAGAGGGGGTAGTTTGTTCCCTAGAATTCCATCAAGCTTTAAACCCCAGAGTGCCACATCCATATATACAGACTAGGTCACTAGGGTGTTGTCATGCCCAGTGCTACGTCAGTATATATACGGACTTGCCAAGAAAAAACATGTGTAGCGCCGAAACTATTTGACCCATGCCTTCCATGTTCATACCACAAGTACCCTACCCTTCGACCTTCCTGCAACAACCCCCTCATTTCTCACCCAAAAACCATGTAAATAACATGTAATTATAAGTGTAGTTTCTAAGAATATTTACCAGCGATGTTATAAGTATGTGACAATCATTAGTGTGTGTGTGTAAGAGATAAATGACAAGTTCAATGCACTTCAATGATAAATAATTGAAAATAATGTGATATAAAGCTTGCTTGTGTGTGGCGTACTTCACAGACCTGTATATCATTTTCCAAGTTTGTGCACATCACCAAAACAATTGTGCTTAGAAAAAGCAGTTCATAATCAATGCTGATATAATCCAAATACTCTCAAAGTGTGTTTGCAAAGAAAAAAAAACTCAAAGTATCACTAAAATAGTTTTACATAATGCATCCTTGTCATACTTTGTGTTTCTGTGTGTGCGTGGGGGGGGGGGGGGGAGTAGTTGCAAGTTGGCTGGACACCCCCAAATATGTGATACATTCGTAAATAACTATGCAACTATTTTAAATTTTCAACTTTCAGTTTCAGGGAATTATTATCGGCTGAAAATGGATTAGGTTAGTATTTTTTCACCACTATTCTTCCTTTTTCATCCAAAATGATAGATTTCGAGAATAAATAATATGGGTAAATCGGTCGGCACTGAGGGTGACACAAGGTCGATAATGGGTCGGTACTCTGTAGGTTAAAAAGGCCCCAAGATTAAAATAATGCTCAAATATTTTGACTTACACTTGCATTCCTCAACTATTTCAAATTTATAATAATTACATCTCAATTTAATATTTGTCTATTCAATACAATGTTTTGTAACTAGCTTAATAGCTTTAGCCTATATTGTTTGTTTAACTTTTAGAAAATAATTTAATGTTTTGAAAATATTGTTAATATATTTTAACCAAATATTTAAAAATAAATAAATACATCTTCTTTATAATGTGTATTAGGTCAAAATCATGCACTAATATGTGTTTACACAATGGTAGACTATGTATTATATATGTATGTAATAGGCATGGGAGCTGTTAGTTGAGACTATAATGCAAGCCGCTTCTAATTGCTTACTTTATATTTTTAATTTCTTAGTTTTTTAAAAGAGATAAACTTGTTTATGCCATTTATTGGCTTCTTGATCAAATGTTTTAATACATTATGGTACTTGCAAATATAATATTGGGTTTCTTTATTGGTAAGCTTTAATTATGTAATATATATTTTTCCTTTGTAAATGTATGTATTGCGCAATAACGTTGCTTGATTGATTGACTAGTATCACCACTACCATCACTATCATCACGATAGGTAGCGCCAACGAACTTTATAATAAATTTGACCCTTTAGCTTATAACTCGAAAAGAATGAAAGGGACCAGAAAATAAAAAACTGTGGTTTGGCCCCTGATACTTACCCATCGAAATGTACTGGACCGCGACCTCCCACTGTCACTATAGATCTCTGCAACATTTGTGACCTTTCTTCTAATTTTCACTCTGTGGAACACAACCTCTCCTCCGCCAACCCTGATCTTCTCTTTCTCAGCGATACCCAGTTGTTCTGGGACTACTGACAGCAAACCCTTCTCAGTATCGTCCTACTATCTCTATCCTCACTTTCAAGCCAAAGGTGGATGTTGCGTATATGTGTGCAACAATCTTGCTTTCTCTTCTGTTCCCAACTTTGATTCTTCCAAATTCTCAATTATCTGGCTAAAGCTTTCTTGTCACTCTCATACTAAATAGTTATGTGCTGCTTATCTCTCCCCTAATTCTACTGACTATCTAAAATTATTTGACTATCTAACTTCTAAAGTGGAACACATTCTATCCATCACTCCTTTCGCAGAAATCTCCATCTTAGGAGATTCCACTGTTCACCACCACCAATGGCTCTCCTCTTATTTCACTGACCAACCAGGTGAACAAGCCTACATCTTTTCTATCCTAAATGACCTAGAGCAGTTAGTCAAGTACCCTACTCGAATTCCTGACCACTTTTGAGATTGGTCTAACTTCTAATCCTTCTACTTATGCTGTAAACCTTTTATCTCCGTTGGGCTCCTCCGATCACAACCTTATCTCTGTTGCCTGTCCTATCTCTCCAGTACGGCCACCCAATCCTCCCAGCCGGCAGTGCTTGTGGCACTTTGGTGCTGCTGACTGGGAGGCTCTTTGGCAGTACTACTTTGATTTCCCGTGGAATTATTTTTGCTTGCGTGGTCTGGGACCCTCGAGGCAGAGAAAATCTTGTCACTTTCAATGCCTCCAAGACCCAATTTCTCCATATAACTAACTGTCGCAATCTTCCACACGACTATCAATTATTCTTCAACAATACACAAATCAACCCTTCATCTTCTTTCAATATTCTTGATGTATCTTTTTCATTCAACCTCTCTTGGAAAAATCATATTAGCACTCTTGCTAAAGCAGATTCCCAGAAGGTGGGTGTGCTCAACCGTCTCCGTGGTTTCCTCACTCCCGCACAGCTTCTTGCTCTGTATAGGGGCACAGTGTGCCCATGTATAGAATATTATTCGCATGTGTGGGGGCGGTTACACCCATACTGCACTTCTCGAAAGAGTAGTCTAAAGCATTTCGCCTCATCAACTCACTTCTAGCTCTTACTAGTTCCCTACAATCATTTTCTACACACCACAATTTTGCATCTCCCTCCCTCTTCTATCGCTAATGCAACAATCAGTGTTCTTCAGAGCTCTCTCAGTGCATACCCCCTCGCTTGCGGCACCCACCTTTCAACACAGTCCCACCCATATTCTGTCCAACTCTCCAACCCAGGAACTGGCAAATTTTCTGTCTTTCTTCTACTCAACTAGTGAACTCTGGAGCTCTATCCCTCAATCAATCTTTCCTTCATCCTATGACTTAAGATGCTTTAAACATTGTGTGTTCAGGCATTTTGACCACAACGTCCTCTGAATTTGTCTCTCTGTCACTCTTTTGTTTCTGGGTGGGATACTCGTCACAGGCAACCTGGCTGTTGTTTCCTTCATGCACATAGAAACAAAAAATCTAACTGAATACACTTTTCTAGTAATAGCTAGCATAAACTGTTAAAACCCGCCATTATCCTCAAGGGGTTAATTAATACTTATAAGTATTGTTACACCTTATTCAACATCTGGCAGACATTGCTCCAGTGCAGAGCAAGCAAAGCGTAATGCCTTCTATGAACTTATGTATGTGACCAACAGAAGGGGTATTAGTAGTCATTTTCAGAGCTTCCGTGACCCTGTTTAGGATACCAAAGTTTCTCAGTGAATTTAACAAGGGCAACTGATACTAACAAAAATAAGCCCCCATACATCTCACCAAAATGACGGGAAAGTTGTTATTTTAGACGTTTTCAAAATGGCCGCCGCCGTCATCTTAAAAAATTGATAAAGTTCCATTTCTTGAAGTGAATGGCCAAAAATTACAATTTTGGTGTCTATTCCCACTAATTTTGGTGTCAGAAGATCAATGGCATGGCACAATTAAAAAATAATTAATAAAAATTACCAAATAATTAAGTAAATAAGAAAATAATTAAGAAAATCAATGGGATGGCATAATTCAAGATTTAGAGTCCCATTAACCTCAACATCTAAGACAAATATGATGTTGTTAAATCCACTGAGAAACTTTGGTATCCGGTATCCTAAATTAATAAAACATGAGACCTACTGCATTAAGATGCACTATCACTGCAGGACAAATATGATGCACAACTGTCAGAATCACTTCCGCTGTCATCATCGCTGCTCTCCATTTGTGGATGACTTGGAGTTTTTAGAAGATCCAGGAATGATGGAAGTGCAGGTTGGGTATAGCGTACTGGGAGGCATAAGCCATTTACAAGGTGCCATCCATGGCCAATTGGTGATGGATGATTCTGAAGCTGGAAATTCTTCTGCAGATATGTGAGGTAATTGGTGCGCTCTAAGTGTGGTCGTAGACTGTCAGAATCAGGTACCAGTCTGATGATCTTCTTTTTCTTGAGTACTGACCACTTTGCTGCTCTCACCTCTGCTAGGGTCTTGTGTTTGGTGTCACAATAGATGTACCGGATAACAAATTTCTGTAAGTCAATGATGATTTCCTGTGTGACTGGGATGATTGTGCCACAACTTTTAAGGAGGTTGCGAGCTTCTGATGATTTTTCTACACGGTCAACAATAGTTTTCTTGCCTATTCCATAAAAGCCGGAGTTATGGTCGCATCCGGTAAGAACATAAAGTGGGATCAAAGACTCTGCCATTGCCTCACTACACAAACACCGAGCATTTATCAGCTGAGATTTGCGTTTCAAGCACAAGAGTCCTGATATTTGCCGAGCCACATAGGCTGCCTGAACGTAGTTATCAGTATCTTCAGTGTCTATGACAACTGCTTCTGTATACCCTTCTGACCGCAGCTTACCATAAAGAGTGAACAGAGCTGTGTCTGCTTCTGCATGGGCGTATGTGAGATTCTGCAAAACTTCATCTGTTGTGAGATTCCTTGCTGGTTTGCCAACAACACAGTGTATGAGCTGAATAGTGGTTGTAGATGCCTTTCTTTTGAAAGCAGCCTTGATAAATGCTTGAAGCCAAACTTTATTCTCTGGCTTACCAAGAAGAGCATGAAAGTCTCTATTAGAAGGAAATTTGTCCTCTGACTTCATAAACACATTGCAAATGGACTGATTTTTTTTACGGTGTTGTCGTTCACTATCTTTGATGGAGAAGTCTTGCTCGTACGAGTCATTAACCAAGATAACACATTCTGCATTCGAATGTCTATTCAGAAACTATGTCCAGATGTTGTTCATCCGTTATCCTTGGTCTGATGGGTGGTTCACCACGCTTGACTGTTTTGTATGGTTCAATTCTTTGCATCTGGCTCCCAAGTTCTTTGAGGCTATCAGAGAGGTACGAAGGCAAGGTGCTATTTGCAACTGGTCTCATCATCTAGGGTAGGTAGATTTAGCTTAGGTAGGTCTGGCTGAACAAACATGACATTTGTACGATGTGATTGGCCACTTCCAGTCAAAGTGTCACTTTTGAAGTCATCGTTGTCGACTATACATATTGCCGGTGTTCCTTCAGAAAGTTCAAAAGGACACTCAGTTGAATGCTTCAGGTCAGTAACTGCCCAGAAATCTCTAAGCAAAAGCACATCATTGTAACTGATTCCCAGGCCATCCTTATGTAATATGTCTACCATTTCTCTGCTCTTTGTCATACCATGTAGCAGTACACCGAGGTTTGTCTCAAATGCAGTACGTCTTCCAGTGATGTAGCTGGTCAAAATAGATGCAATTGATCTGACTTGGGGCTTGTCATCGACTTCAGACTTTGTGGGGTGCTTTAACCCGTGGAGCCCCGGCTAGTTTTGTAATGTTTGCGCACCAGAACCCGGCCGGTTTTCAAAAAATGGTTTTATTCCAGAAACAATAGCGAATGGGTTAGGAATGAAGGAAAAACCACGAAAAACCGCTCAAAAAGCTTAACAAATGGTCCTACAGAGCCCCCGAAAACGGATTTTACAAGAGTAAAAAATTGAAGGCAATTATCCCAAAAAAACAGGTTATTGTGCGCTCGCGCGCACGCACGTGGACTTTGAGAGTTTTCAACCATCGGCACGGTTGCGTGGGATACGTACACAGTTCTCATACAAATCTGAGCCCTCTTGAGTGGCTACACCTGAGGTTACGGTCGGCGCAATTAGGGTGACGCGCCAGGCGCGTCTCTGGGGCTGTGCGTTACATACATCGCCGACGCGTCAGGCGCGTCGCTGGGGCTGTACGGGTTAACCAAGTGATGAGCTTCAAGAGGAGATCATTCAGGTCTTCATATTCTTCTAGCTCATGTATGTATGGAGGCCAAGGAACAGTTTTTGTTTTGATGATCTGATCTCTGAGTCGCCCAGCTACATTCTTCACCAGCTGATCGTCACTTACACCTAGAGAGGATATTGCAGCCTCAAGATATGAACCTGCAGCTCTTGCATCATATACCAGTTCACTCACATTCTTCTGACCTCGTTCATTAAATGCTATGTCATCTCCAAATTCCTTGATCAGAATTTCCTTCACGAAACTGGACTTTGCTGTGGAATAGTAACCATAATTTGAAGTAATGCCTTTGTAATCCTTTACAAGACCTTGCAGTGTACGGATTTCATGATCTTCAAAGATAACTTGACGGACATGATGAAAGAAGATATTTTGGGCCTCTCGAAGATTAACATGTTGCAGATGCTCTGTTTTTCATCAGGAAAAGACTCCTCCAGAGGGTTGCTGACATAATTGTGCCAACATTGACGATGATAACGAATTTCCAATCCAAACGCCGTTCGACTGTCTGGGATAGATGCAAGTAGGGTATTCAATCTTTCTCTTATAGGCTCATCTGACAGACAAACTGTATGCAACTTGAACCGGTTCCATGCGTCTACTGTTGACAGCAGCAAAAGTTTGGACTTGCCAGGATTACTGTTTTTGTGTGGTCCTTTCATACACCACACACAGAGATTCTTATCATGAACGACTCCAGTACTAGAACGAAGCTTTTTAGGCACATTTCCTGGGAGTTGTTGACTTGAAGTTGATGCTTGAACTTCTTCCTGTTCAGATTTCCGTTTACGATTCTGTGCTTGCTGAATATAGCGATTACTACTGATCTGGGTGTAACATTTACTATGCATGTACAGGCCTTTAGGCGCCTTGTCCCACTCCACTGCTGCATAGGCATGCTGAAATTTATCAAGTTCCTTCCACCGAAAACACTTGCTCCTTAGATTCTCCCACTTTGTATCAGATGTCTTGTCCGTACTATCATCAGCTATACAGGGATGTTGACATAATATGCATTTTAATCCAGGTCCTGGGTCAGGCACATCACTAACTCCTCTACGTTCCATGCTTATGATTCTTCACGCCAAATTCGATGCAACAAACCTGAAAAAGAAGGAATTGATCAGTCAACATTCTTGGTTTACACTTTAAATACTATATTATATTATTTGAGTAAGTTTCAGAGGATCCGTGACCGTGTTTAGGATACCAAAGTTTCTCAGTGAATTTAACAACATCATATTTGTCTTAGATGTTGAGGTTAATGGGACTCTAAATCTTGAATTATGCCATCCCATTGATTTTCTTAATTATTTTCTTATTTTCTTAATTATTTGGTAATTAGTTATTAATTATTTTTTAATTATGCCATCCCATTGGTTTTCTGACACCAAAATTAGTGGGAATAGACACCAAAATTGTCATTTTTGGCCATTCACTTCAAGAAATAGAACTTTATCAATTTTTTAAGATGACGGCGGCGGCCATTTTGAAAAACGTCTAAAATAACAACTTTCCCGTCATTTTGGTGAGGTGTATGGGGGCTTATTTTTTTTAGTATCAGTTGCCCTTGTTAAATTCACTGAGAAACTTTGGTATCCTAAACACGGTCACGGAAGCTCTGAAAATGAATACTATATAGTTTATCGACAAATGGCAACAATCCGTATTTCCTAGACTTACGTCTGCTCTCCCTCACCAACCAATAACAGTAGAGTGGTTCTGGAGAGAGAGAGAGTTACACAGATACTCAGATCACACAGACCTTGCAGTCCCAACTAGGTGGCCCGGCCTTAATACTACTAGACAGGGATAGTTTATGGTGGAAGAATAGGACAGAAAGTAGAAGGCTCTCTCCCCACCCTCCGCCTCCTCCGGCTAAAAATATGTACCGGAAAATAGGATGAAGTTTAACCTTATGGGTCAGGAAATGTCCACAAGGAAAGTTTTTATATAGTATAGGAAGAAATTAGTTTGCAAGGGAAATTACACATGCCTACTGATTAATAAATATTAATCCAATCTTCATTAGATGATCGTCCAGTCTATTTTTAAACGTATCAATATAATTACCGTCAACCACCTCCCTTGGTAAACTATTAAACTCTTTAACCATTTTGTATGTGAAGAAATTTTGTCACTTCTACAGTAAGGATGCCTTTTTTCTAATGAACTTCATTTCATTACCGCGGGTTGCAGCCTTATTATTTATTGTGAACAATGCACTGATATCTACTCTGTCAAATCCTTTAATTCCCAACCGGCCGGGGAGGGGAGGGGTGTATCATGGTAGCACCGGGCTGGCATAGATACTGAAAATAAGCATCATTCCATGTTCTTGTTCATGCATAAGCAAGAGCCAGAGCGTAATACAATTATATATCCGTGAAAATGCGAAACACGAGCTTTCCAATGACATCTGAATCATCCTTGTATGACAACGGGTTCTCTTGCAACGATCGTGCAACTGGAAGTGAAAATACCCTAAAACGAGGTATTTTCCCCGGATTTATCCTATTTTGAGAGATACGGAGATTGAGGATCGATATAGTAGGTCTCAGTGCGGGTCCTGCTGCTGTCGCGAGCGGACCGAGCCCGCCTGTTGCCCTTGCAATGCTTGCTCTCTCTCTCTCATCGCTCATAATGGCCTAAAAAATGCACGAGTCATATGACGGGCACCGCATGGTTAGCCAATATTCTCTCCCGTCATATGACGGTCACCGTCAGCTGACAGATAAGTATCTCAGACTTTTATCACTCAACGAGCGGCCTAGGCGGTATATTTGACCGTGCCGCCCAGCGTTTTTTTTTTACCATAAATAGGGTTGTTTCCGTGCTCTTTTTCATGCATAAACAAGAGCCAGAGCGTAATACAAGTATGTATCCCTGAAAGGGCGATAATTGAGCTTTCCAATGACACCCGAACCATCCTTCTACGATTACTGGTTGTCTTGCAACAATCGTGCAACCGAAAGGCAAAATCGCTAAAATACGGCATTTTTTTTACATAATTACGTGTGTAGCGAGTGAGAGAGGGTGGAGTAGATTGGAGTAAATGTCAGTGGGCCCACGACGGTCCGTGGCGAGCGGTCATGAGGTAACCTATGCTCCTCCCACCGCTCGGCTCTCTCTCAGAGCCAATATTGCACCAAAATTGCACACAGACTTAAGTCAGGCCCCGCCACATTGTCCAGCTTTTTAGGTACGGACTTAAGTCGGGCCCCGATAGACAAGGGTTAAGAGGTTCCACTGGGCGAATGCAGCCAGACTCTTAAGATCCAAGGCTTAAAAAACAACTTTCAAAACAACCCAGTGGCACTCAAAACAAAGCAATTTGTGATTAGGTGGGATAATTCCCCTCCATTACTTGCTACCACTCCTACACATGTGTCCCCCCCTTCCCCCCAGCTCAATTATCCGGTATTTTCGCTATTAGCCTATACTCGATATTTATCGAGTATTTTCGTGCAAAGGACGGCTGGGAGAGACGGGGAATGATGGAGGAGTGTATCTCCAACACTCTAAGCCAGTCTGAGAGCTCAACTTGTCTCTCAGTATCATGCGAGACAAGAGAAAGGGAGGGTGTTTCTCTCTCGCCGGTCAAGGTCAAGGTCAGCTTACGACAAAGGGACTTAAATTATTATGTTCTCTCCACCAACCAACTTTACTCCTAAACTCGATTAATGAAATTAACAAACACATGTGGCAGTCCGGGGATTCGAACCTAGGATGCTCACATCGAAAATCAACACACTTATGCATTGCACCACGAAGACAATTTTCACCAGCCAATTGCTGTTACCACTTGTTTTATCGCTTTCCAATGTTCATATGTTCATATTAAAAGTAAAATAGGCGAATATGGATAAGTATTAATTATATATATGGTAAATTAACGATTTTTGTCAAGAATGAACCAAAATACCTTCGCATGGCGGGCACTTTGAAATACCATAGCTGCGCAGCTTATGAGTTAAAACACTCGATAAGTTGGCCTTGCAACCTCCTTTTCTTTAGCAAGAACAATTATAATTTCTTTAATCTTTCATAATATGGCTTGTGTTTCAGAGAGGGAATTAGTTTAGATGCTCTACGCTGCACAGATTCGAGTTTTTTAATGTCTTGCTCGAGATACGGGGACCAGAACTGAACGCCATATTCAAGATGGGGTCTAACAATGCTTTTGAATAACGGTCGAATAATGTTTTCGTTTTTCTTTTGATAAAACCTAAGGCTTTGTTAGTTTTATTTGCCGCAGCCGCACATTGTTCTGAGGATTTTAGGTTTTCTGGTATTATAACTCCGAGATCTATAACCTTAGAGTTTGCTTTTATTGGTTCGCCTTTCATTTGATAATCATACTTTTTGTTTTTGAAAGTACGTGCTAAAATGTTAAATTTGTCAACATTAAAGGGCATTTGCCACTTATCTGACCAATCCACTATTTTGCTTAAGTCGTACTGTAGGCTATTTATATCTTCCTCACTCAAGACCATGTTCCCTATCTTTGTATTGTCAGCACATTTGGATATACAGTTATTCAGAACTAAATCAATATCATGTATATAGATGATAAAAATAACCGAACCAATGACTGATCCTTGAGGCACACCGCTGTTAACAGGCACCCAATATAATGTTATACCATTAAAAACAACTCTTTGCTTTCTGTTTGCAAGCCAGCTTTTAATCCATTCATATAATATTATATTACCCTTTATTCCGAGCATTTCTAGTGTCTAATAATATATTGTGAGGTACCTTGTCAAACGCCTTTTGAAAATCTAGGTAGACTATGTCAAGCACCTTAGTTGAGTCATTAAGAGTAAACCATTTATTATAAAATTCGAGGTTTGTTAGGCACGATTTTCTGGTTCTAAATCCGTGCTGGCTGTATCTAATTATTAATTCATTAGATTCAAGATACTCAACTATTTTATCTCTTAAAATGGTTTCAAGAATGTTTCCTAGTACTGACGTTAAACTTATAGGTCTGTAATTACTAGCTTTGGCTCGATCACCCTGTTTGTCCATGGGTGTAATGTTGGCTGTTTTCCAATCATTAAGGACTCAACCCTGCTGTAGTGATGAATTAAACATAATGGTCAGGGATTCGCATATTTCTTTTACTTGTTTTACTATCCTATTATGGACATTATCAGGCCCCAGAGTCTTGTTGATATTTAATTTACATAATACTTTACTTGCGCTGATAGTAAAGTTTCCTATTTCTGCGTTGTTACTGCCCTATGTTTTGTATTATTCTTTACTTCGTTTGTAAAAACAGAACACAAATATTTGTTAAGTGTATTTGCAATAATTATGTCAGCTGTCACTATTTGATCATCTCTAGTTAATGGGCCTATTCCGCTTTTTATTTCTCTGTTGTTATTTACGTAGCTATAAAAATGCTTTGGGTTGTCAGTGCTTTTTCTGGCTATAGATACTTCATACTCACGTTTAGCGGATCTAATCAGATCTAATCAGAGAGAGAGATGTGTTTGCATTATTAGGGACAAACGAAAAGTGAGAGGAAAACAAACGAATCCGATAAAAAGGCAAAGTAGATAGGGAAGAAGAGAAATATAAGGAGGGAGGGATATGGAGGTGAGTAGAGTATGAAAATAAAATAAAGATACAGAAAGGTGAAGGATGTGATTAATCAAAGAGATGATGAAATTAATGGTATATGGAAGATATAGATAATGATGGGAGAAGAAAAGGCTAGGATGAGAAACAGATGAGGATAGCGAGGAAAATGTGGGAGTGGTAGAAAGAACCCGAAGATACACATACAGTAGAGAAGAGGGTGACATGGCAGGATAATGGGAAGACATATCTAATGGACCTATAAAATGACACAGGCAAAGGCACAAATAGTAACTAAATTATGATATTGCACACCCAAGATAGAAAGGTGATAAGAATGATAGCCAATGGGGTACTAAGTTGAAGTTTGTGCAATTTTGATACAAAAATGAAACTCTGAAATGAGGAGGGAGAGAGAGCTCCAATTGTTACAATGTTATAATTATTTGGCAAAGCCTACGATAAAAGTCTACGATATATTATCCATTCTCGAATACTGGATATTAATCTAAGCATGTACAGTTGGCCAACTTAGTCCTGCAACAGAATATTGTGGTGTGTGGAGGTGTGTGGCATTTCACCTGTAGTAAACAACGTAGTTTTATGAATGAATGCCTCAAACACTACAGCGTGTGAAAGAAGGGACATGATTGGTCGAGGTGAGAAACATCGTGATCAGTTCAATTTTCTTTCATATTTGCATTACTGCATGGTTAGTATACCTTCTCAAAAGACACTGAGTATTAACCCTTGTCTAGCGGGGGGTTTTGGGCTTATTTGGGCATATTCAGGCTCTCCTGAATGATCAATCATGTATCTGCATGAAAAGAAATGTATTCAGCAAAAAACTAGGCGCTAAAAGCTTCAAAATGAGACCAGAACGAGCTACATAGCACTCGTCGTTCTCACGCAGTGCTACCACTAACATGGGAGTTTAGCGTATAGCGGCATATTTTTTCCAGCTACGCTCACTACTGGCTACACTGCCGGCCTCTCGAGAACAGAGGGAGCGAGAGTCAGTGGGCGGCGGTAGGCCCTGGGTGTCGGACGTGTGGCCTGCTGCGCTCCCGGCCATTTGCACTCGATTTTAACCCTTTAAAAGCCTTAATAATGCTCCTAACTTGCTGCAAATTGGAGGCGGACTTAAGTCCGCCCCCGCTCTTTAACACCTTAAGAGCGGCCTATGCGGTTTATTTATATGTACCGCCCAGCGGGGTGTTTTTAGCCAAAACAGGGCTGTTTACGTGATCATTTTCATGCCTAAATAAGACCCAGAACGTAAAACAAGTATCTATCCCTGAAAGGGCATAAACAGAGCTTTCGAATGACACCATAACGATCCTTTTATGATGGCTAGTTTTCTTGCAATAACCGTGCAACGCGAGTGCAAAAAGCATGTAATTAGCCACTTTCCCGATACAATTCCTTATATAGCGCGTGAGAGAGGGAGGAGGGAGCTGGGATTCGTGTCAGTATGTTCGCCGCGGTGGTCTGGAGCAGTCATACGCTCGCTACTCTCCTGCCACCACTTGTCTCTCTCTCTCAGCAACATTGCGTGCTGAAATTGCCACTCGACCTATGTCGAGCGCCGCCACATAGTCCAGCTTTATTTAACTCGACTTATGTTGCTCGCCGCTAATTAAGGGTTAAGGGTTAAAGGAAAATTAAATGTAGATTATTATGTTGAATATTAATACATAACTATACATACATATATTAATAGACATGGGAGGAATGTGAGGGTGGTAGTGGCAGGAGGGTGGGAATTCGAATCAGTTCAATCGAGACGGTACGGCGGGATTACGTAACTAGCAAGTGAATGGTTGTCTTTAAAATGCCTGTTTACCGATTATAATAATCTAGCTTAAAACGTTTGTAGAAAATAAAATGCGTAGTAATATTATATTGTACGGACTTATAACTAATAGTATTGAGATCTGAAATTATGCATGTATGAATATTTTGAATCTATATAGTTTCTGATATATCTTAATTACCATCTTACGCTTTCCTTTTATAAAGTTTGCAAATAACTATATAAAAAGCTCCCTGGTAAAGTATGAATTCTTGTTCTGTGTATGAGAGATCCTTTATAACCTATGCAATAGGGTGAGGCCAAGAGTTTTATATCCGAGCAATTACCAGATGATTGTAATAAGCATCTAATGGATTGTCACGCCAACTAATTCGATAAACCGTACTTGTTACAGTCTTTTGTAACGGTCCTTAAATGGCAATATCTTTACCAAACCCAAAATGAGCCCCTCTCGTCCTTCAACACACCCATGGATGTGGAGGTGGTAGTGGTGGTGATGGTAGGGGTGCGGGTTGGGGCGTGTGCGAGAGGTAAACTAGCACATTGTTAACCCTCTCGCATTTTTAGGACGCGATCGCGTCATAACGCCACCCCTCGAAGAGTGGTCATATGACGCAATCGCGTCATAATGCCACCTCTAAGTTAGAAATATTCGTGGTAAATAAAGTTTATGACGCGATTTGGACGCATTTTTGGCTGGTAAGTTAGCCATCAGTAAGTTACAAAATGAAATATCTGGCAACCCCCTAGCGTCCCTGTGTGAGCAGTGCGGGCCTTTGTTTCACCAGTTGTGAGCCGGCCGCCAGTCTGTGAGGTAGTACTCCCGGACCTTTAAATCTCGTCTCGCCTCCATTGCCCGCCATGGAGCGGGTTTCAGGCGGGCAAATCTTGATTATTTATGTACTAAGAGGCAGTGTATCATCAATTTGTGGCTATCTATTTATAATTTATGTATATAACTCGTGATTTGTGACTTTGTGCCTCGTTGTTCGCCTCTCCATAGCCAGCCATGTGTTTTTTAGGCGGCTAGAATGGACCCAGTGGAAGTGTTGTGAAGTGTGAATAATAATATTATTTATATCATATTCGTAGGGTTAGTGTAGTAAGCATTCGTAGTCACATTCCTAACTTATGTTAGGTTTGTGATTACGAATGTAAGCTAGGCTATACGTGTGTGTCGTATATATATTGCCCTAAAACCTTCATTTTCGCTTGAAAGACCAATATATTTATCAATAAATACTACATACGAAGTATAATAAAGCTGTAATTACGAAATATAGTTGTGTTTTGCCCATTTTTGGCATTATTTTATGCCCAATTTGGGCAATTTTTAGTGAATACACAGTTTTATTTGAGTGAAGTAACTAACAGTGAAGTGTGGATAGATAATAAACGAAATTTTTAGACAAAAATGTCACGGTAAGTACAAATATGTCACGGTAAATAGCTTGACATAAAAAATACAAGACTTTTATGCGCCACTGTACACTACACTACAGCAGTGAACCTTTGGACAGCCACAGATGTCTGGGTAAAGTACCTAAGCTAATCCCATAATTACTTGCCCGCGGCGGGTCAGCACTACTTGACCTTTTACCTTTTCCTCACAGCTGGGATATTTTATATGATTAGGCTTGGGCTAGGCCTATCTTTATTTTATATTGTTACGGCTGGATCGGCAATACATATTCGGGATTCTTGATCGTAGGACAGAAATGGCTTAAGTGACAACGACACGCTCGATTCCAGTCCCAAATACTATATGCTCCAGACAACAAAAGCACCAACGCCCTACAGAGTTATCGTCTACGGTAACGAGGTACCTTAACTCGGCGAAAGTGTACAACAGGGGTAGGCTATGAGGCTAAACTCCCTCAGACATTTATAGGTTACGTTATTACTAAAGAAATGCAATACTCAAGAAACTACGTTAATATTAAGCCTCTAATAATGTAGAATAGAAGCAGGCTAAAGGTATGACAGTGAAATGCTAAATGACAAATGTACACGCCTACTTGAAAGTGCGTGCACTACACTAACTGTCCCCTACTAACATGCACTAGCATGTAGCATACAAGATGTTCATGATCCAGTAGATACCTAATAATACACATGGGAGGAACATAAACAGTAGTCACTTATTATAATAATGAATCTATACTTGGAATAACTAAAAGGTTGCAGGCAACAGTACTGCGCCGGTAGCCTACTACCGCATAGGCTACTTCGCTTCTCTCACTCTGTCTCCCCTCCGAGTCCGTATGCGCCCTACGCAACAGAACTCCGGACACAGCAGCAAAACGACAGTGCAGTTAATTGATACATGAAAGTATTAATAGTGTTGTCTTGTGTGTGAGTAATGTGTATTGTAAAGTGTTATAGATATATACTTAAAGAGAGCTGCAATGCATAGTAAAATAAAGATATATCCCACTCATCATCCCCATGTGTTCTAGCTAGCAGGCCAAGTCACAGGAACAACGAGTCCCAGCACCGAAAGCGAGAACCCAGGAGAAGACTGTAGAGAACACAAGGACAGATAAATTACGTTACTCTACTATACCGGCACTACGAGCGAGCTGTAGTCTCGGGTGCTACACTCGCTCCTGGCTCGGTATGCAAATCAAGGCTAAGTCCTCGTCCCTCTACAGACAACTCCTGGGCATGGTCGGGCTCTTACACATGGCACCAGTCTAGTCACAAATGGGATGATGAGCAGGGCATATAACTCGTGAACATGTAGAACGTTCACCAACTATCCTCATCAAGAAGATCGCTGTTCACATTAACCCCTTAAATCTAATACATGTAAATATATGCTTGTCCTAAGAGTAATACGAGAGGTGAGTGCTGAAACTCCTTTAGGACCTCAAGGGAAGGTTATGCATTTAAATAGAGAGAAGAATGAAATGAGAGTAATGTCGTCAGAGAGAAAGAGTGCAACCGTGAGAAGTGGGGAGAGAGAGCAAGGGATGTTAGAATCTCAAAGGTTCTAGGCAACCTAGTCCAGGAACACACAGCCAACCTCCAGGCAGTGTGCTGTACGACAACATGGGCCCAGCCCAGGCAGGCAACAATGGACTACCAACCCTATCGCGCCTAGCTATAAGGGCAAGGCTGCCAACCAGTCCATACGTCTGGCAACCACCCGGCCGGCAGCGCGGCGTGTTGCTACCCTCTTGCTCTGAAGCCCAACTCACTCTCTCTCTCTGAATTCCCATTATCCTATCTATCAACTTCTCTATTGATACTACATATTAAATGGAAGGTCTCGACATGGCTTAAAACAAAACCCACCACTGGTTAGCACATGACGAGACCTTTGCAGAGATACAAAGAACATAGTTATAAGTTGTCACACTCAATATACATAGCGGCTGACGGTAGCCAGATCACGGGCGGTACAGTGGAGTACCAAGGAGTACAATCAGGTTGCGTTGCCCAGCACTGGGGTGCGTCACAGCCCCCCCAAGATTTTAGATAATCGACCTTAGAAGCATTATCAAAATCTGACAGGCAACCAACCGACCTGCTACCCTTAGCTGCCACTAATTGCAAAAGGTGCACAACAACTGAAGTGTGAATTATACATAAAACACAATATCGCATGCATCATGCTACAACAATAAAGAGTTACAAAACTAAAAAAAAGAAAGAGTTTTCTCGTTTATTTTATTGTTTTATAATCTTTTTGGACGGCGTTATGATAGCCTAATTTTACTCCTGCTCAACCCACACACCGTGCACGACTATCTTGGATCATCAACCCTTGATAGACAATCTGCTATCACGTTCTCACTCCCGGCAATATGCTGAATGTTGAGATTATACTCTTGGAGCATTAGGGACCACCTGGTCAACCGCATATTCCGATTGTGAAACTGATTTAGGAATTTCAAGGGATGATGGTCCGTATAAATCGTCACTACCGGGCCGTAGGCTGGAACATAAACTTCGAAATGTTTGAGCGACAAAACGATAGCCAGAAGCTCCTTCTCTATAGTCGAGTAATTCCTTTGTGCCGAATTAAACTTGCGAGAAAAGAAGCTCACTGGGTGTTCCAAGCCCTCGGAATCAGTCTGCAGTAACACTGCCCCGGCACCCACACCGCTGGCATCAGTCGCCAGCTGAAAACTCCTGGAGAAGTCTGGGGCCCTCAAAATCGGATGTGTACACAGCAGGTGCTTGACTAGGTCGAAAGCCCTCTGACACTCCGCAGCCCAACAGAACTTCACTGACTTCGACAGTAGATCAGTTAACGGAGCTAAGACAGTAGAGTATCCCCGGATGAAGCGCCTATAATAGCCTATCATACCTAGGAACCGCATGACCTGGCGCTTAGTGGTGGGCCTGGGAAACATATTGATAGCCTGTATCTTGCTCAGGGGGGGGCACACCCGGCCTAACCCGACCACAAAGCCAAGATACTGCACAGTAGCCTTTACAAACTCGCACTTCCTCAGGTTCACCACCAGCCCAGCATCGTGCAACTTCCTAAACAGGGTCTCTAAGTGCCTTAGGTGATTTTCAAAATCGTCATCATATACTATCACGTCATCAAGGTAGACCGTGCAGTTAGGGATTTCGTCACAAATATCGTTCATCAGGTTCTGAAACGTGGCAGGTGCGTTCTTAAGCCCATAAGGCATTACGTTACATTGGTAGGTCTTGCCATCTACCACAAAACCACAAACTTGCTTAGCTCGGTCTGACAGGGGTACTTGCCAGTAGCCTTTTACAAGATCAATTTTAGTAAGGTACTTTGCATTCCCTATCTTGTCCACGCTGTCGTCAACTCGAGGCAAAGGGTAAGGGTTGGTGGTGGTCAAGCCATTTAGCCTACGAAAATCTATGCAGAACCGCACCTTGCCGTCAGGTTTTGGCTGCAACGTGACGGGTGATGTCCACTTCACATAACCTTCAGTGATCATCCCTCTCTCAACCATGTACTTTAACTCCTCCCGTAAAGCTGGCAACTTTACTGGGGGCACACGGTAGGGCACTGACTTGAAGGGCACATTATCACCGACGTCCACGTCGTGCGTTACCTGAGTAGTGAGACCTGGGTGTTCGGCGAAAACAGAGGGGTATGACCTGAACAGGCCTAGGACAGCAGCACCCTGGTGCTCAGGCAGGTGACTTACAACTTGCCTAGCCTCTTGTTCAGTATTCCCCGCCCACTGTTCCGCGGAAATGACACAGTCCCAGCTATCCTCCTCAGCAGCATGACTGTCCCCACCTCCTTCTCCACCCTGGCCGCTGCAGGCCAGCACAGGGACAGTGAGAGGCTCTGAGGGGCATCTCACATACTCTTTCATGAGGTTAACATGACATAACTGATGTTTTTTCCTACGGTCAGGTGTTGCAACGAGATAATCAAGGTCGGACAGTTTCTTAGCCACCACATACGGCCCAATGAACTTGGCAGAAAGGGGGTGTCCAGGCAAAGGTAAAAGCAACATTACCTCCTGACCCACCGAAAACTCCCGAAGCTTCACCTTGGCGTCATACTGGTGCTTCATGACCGCCTGTGCATTAACCAAGTTATTACCTGCCGCTGCCATGCAACCTATAAGTCTCTCCCGGCTCTCAAGGATATTTAAGTACAGACCCCGGCTTCTCTTCGCCCTCCCAGATCTCTTTCACCATACTTAAAGGTCCTCTCACATTATGGCCAAAGACTAGCTGATTTGGACTGAACCCCAGGCTAGTAGGCTCTACTGCCTTAGTGGCTCTCGCTACAGCTCTTGCCTCACGCGAAGTCTTACCCAACTCTGCCTTGTTACACACCATCTCTGGGCCAGAGTCAACTCCCGTGTTTATTATAGGTCCAAGTACCGAATCACCGAGAAGTGCAGCAGAATCAATGTCCCTTTTCCTGCCCTTAGCAAACTTCTCCTGATCCTTCCTCCACTGTCCCCGAGGTTGAGTGCTAGGCTGTGCAGGAGCCGCAGAGCGAGATCGGGTTACCACACAGGCCATCTCATCCTGTTGGCACCTCCCAACCCATTCCCGATTCTCACCATCCACGTCGGCCGCCCTCTCGGCAACGACTAAGGGTGGAGTCCCGGAAGTGGGCACCGCAAAGTCGTTGCCGAGAAGAAGGTCGACGCCCTCAACTGGCAAACACTCAACAATCCCTACATCCAGCTCCCTGCACACCTCTCCCACTCTCAACTCCAACCTCACAAGTGGGTATGACCTCGTAGCATTTATACCCTGCACCACAACAACTCTGGCCGCATTTATCGGTTTCCCTGTGAAGTTCCTCAACAAAGTTTGCGAAGCCCCCGTATCCCTCAACAAGTCAACCCTCCGTAGTTCACTCCCCCAGCTCACAAACCCGTGTCCCCGATGGCTACAGAAAGTGTCCCGGACAGGTGTCGAGCCTTCCGTACGCTTCTTTACCGCGTGTGCCTCAGCTGCTGACAACCTACCCCGGGCAGTTGCTGCAGCCTTCAGAGACACACCGATACTGTGAACCAATGACACCGGCTTAGCGGGAGTGTTACTAGGGCATTCACGTGAATAATGGCCTAGCTTCTGACATTTGTAACATTTCACATCCCCAATGGGCTTCTTCCCTTGTGCGGGCGAAGAAGGGGCCTGACCTTTAGTAAACGGGAGAGGCTTGTGTTTGTAGGTGTTATTAGGTGCAATGCTTTTAGTGTGGTTATGTGTGTCATAGGATTTGTTATTATCGAAAACTCTGGTGGGTGGGGTATAGCGCCCCTTCTGCCCTGACTCAGCCCTCTGAGCGGCACCGCAACCACGAATCAATGATAATCTGAGGTCTGCCATCTTGGCAGCCTCCTCTACTGTCTTGGGACATTTTTCCTTAATGTTCAGCGTTAGATCGGTTCCAGTACATTTGTAAAACTGTTCCAGATAGAAAAGTTGCTTAATTTCCTCAGCCGACTCTGCGTGCTCGGACCGAAACCAGTTATTACATGCATCTGTTAAGTCCCGTGCGTGCTCCATAAAACTGACGTCGCTCTTCTTATTCACGCCACGGAACTTCAATCTATAAGTTTCGGGTTGCAGTTCGTAGGCCCGGAGCACAGCCTCCTTCACCAGTCCATACACGACACTCTCGTCCAGTGACAGTGCATCGTAGGCTTTCAACCCCTTACCCACTAGACGTGATGAAACTAATGCTGCCCATTTAACCTCCGGCCAGTCATACTCACGACACTTCTTTTCGAAACGAGCAAAAAACTCAGTCACTGCTGTCTCATCAAATGCGGGTACTAACTTAATTAAATGCGAAAGTGAGTCTGTAACCCGGTGCCCACCACCGAGATGACGCCCCGTGGTCTCTACTCTAGACTTCTCGACATCCATTTCAGCCTGGTACCTGGTTGCATCCTGATTGGCTTGGATTCTAGCAACCTCTATGCGTTCTATACTAGCCTGTTGTATCTGAGTCTCCTGCAGCTTAAACTTAGCTAGTTCTAGCTGAAATAACATCTCAGGAGACAGGCCTGGGGGGGGAGAGCACAAAATGGGGGATCCACACCGAGACGTGTTTACGGGTAAGCCAGCTTGCCATTGAGAACCCTCCTGCTGCATCGTGCTAAGACTCGCTGGCTGAGGGCCCAGCTCAGGGGTAGAGTGGAATGGAGGCTTGGAGGGAACCCCCCAAGACCCCACTCCACCCACCGCCCCATCGCCATCACCCAACAAACATGCCACCAAATTCTTCTTGGGCCAACTGTCAGGACAGTCCCGCCCCAAAACCGTGGCTAAACAGCGAAGACCGTAACAATCAATAGCCTGCAGGCGCTGTTCGGTCAAAGGTGTCTGCAAAACTGCCCGGGCATCCCTCTCTCCACTTATAACACTCCCCTCCCTAAATATCTGCTGTACTTGCTGGTCACTAGGCTGTACCGTGTTATCCTCCCCCGTAAATGATGAGTCATTAGACATAGTGCTGGTTATACAATTGCTGTTCATAAAAAAAAGTGCTTATTACTAATTGCAGTCTCGACTCACAAAATGTTAAAGATGCTTGAATGACTCTACTCTAGACACCTAACGAAACAATCTGCAAGTCCACCAATACAATAATGACACAATAAAAATTCCTCCAATATGCAAGAAAATTCTAGCCAGCTCTACTAGGTAGCATAGAATAGTTCTCCAAAAAACATGTGATAGGATACTACTGAATCTTGTGCAAGGTCGCCATTTTGTTACGGCTGGATCGGCAATACATATTCGGGATTCTTGATCGTAGGACAGAAATGGCTTAAGTGACAACGACACGCTCGATTCCAGTCCCAAATACTATATGCTCCAGACAACAAAAGCACCAACGCCCTACAGAGTTATCGTCTACGGTAACGAGGTACCTTAACTCGGCGAAAGTGTACAACAGGGGTAGGCTATGAGGCTAAACTCCCTCAGACATTTATAGGTTACGTTATTACTAAAGAAATGCAATACTCAAGAAACTACGTTAATATTAAGCCTCTAATAATGTAGAATAGAAGCAGGCTAAAGGTATGACAGTGAAATGCTAAATGACAAATGTACACGCCTACTTGAAAGCGCGTGCACTACACTAACTGTCCCCTACTAACATGCACTAGCATGTAGCATACAAGATGTTCATGATCCAGTAGATACCTAATAATACACATGGGAGGAACATAAACAGTAGTCACTTATTATAATAATGAATCTATACTTGGAATAACTAAAAGGTTGCAGGCAACAGTACTGCGCCGGTAGCCTACTACCGCATAGGCTACTTCGCTTCTCTCACTCTGTCTCCCCTCCGAGTCCGTATGCGCCCTACGCAACAGAACTCCGGACACAGCAGCAAAACGACAGTGCAGTTAATTGATACATGAAAGTATTAATAGTGTTGTCTTGTGTGTGAGTAATGTGTATTGTAAAGTGTTATAGATATATACTTAAAGAGAGCTGCAATGCATAGTAAAATAAAGATATATCCCACTCATCATCCCCATGTGTTCTAGCTAGCAGGCCAAGTCACAGGAACAACGAGTCCCAGCACCGAAAGCGAGAACCCAGGAGAAGACTGTAGAGAACACAAGGACAGATAAATTACGTTACTCTACTATACCGGCACTACGAGCGAGCTGTAGTCTCGGGTGCTACACTCGCTCCTGGCTCGGTATGCAAATCAAGGCTAAGTCCTCGTCCCTCTACAGACAACTCCTGGGCATGGTCGGGCTCTTATACATGGCACCAGTCTAGTCACAAATGGGATGAAGAGCAGGACATATAACTCGTGAACATGTAGAACGTTCACCAACTATCCTCATCAAGAAGATCGCTGTTCACATTAACCCCTTAAATCTAATACATGTAAATATATGCTTGTCCTAAGAGTAATACGAGAGGTGAGTGCTGAAACTCCTTTAGGACCTCAAGGGAAGGTTATGCATTTAAATAGAGAGAAGAATGAAATGAGAGTAATGTCGTCAGAGAGAAAGAGTGCAACCGTGAGAAGTGGGGAGAGAGAGCAAGGGATGTTAGAATCTCAAAGGTTCTAGGCAACCTAGTCCAGGAACACACAGCCAACCTCCAGGCAGTGTGCTGTACGACAACATGGGCCCAGCCCAGGCAGGCAACAATGGACTACCAACCCTATCGCGCCTAGCTATAAGGGCAAGGCTGCCAACCAGTCCATACGTCTGGCAACCACCCGGCCGGCAGCGCGGCGTGTTGCTACCCTCTTGCTCTGAAGCCCAACTCACTCTCTCTCTCTGAATTCCCATTATCCTATCTATCAACTTCTCTATTGATACTACATATTAAATGGAAGGTCTCGACATGGCTTAAAACAAAACCCACCACTGGTTAGCACATGACGAGACCTTTGCAGAGATACAAAGAACATAGTTATAAGTTGTCACACTCAATATACATAGCGGCTGACGGTAGCCAGATCACGGGCGGTACAGTGGAGTACCAAGGAGTACAATCAGGTTGCGTTGCCCAGCACTGGGGTGCGTCACAATATATATATATATATATATATATATATATATATTATATATATATATATTCGAGTATTTCTATTGTTATTTTATATATAGGCCTATTTTTCTTTATTGTGATTTATTATAAGTTTTATTTATTTTATTTATATCATTTTATTTTATTTATAATTTTGTTTCATTTACATTTTGTTTTGTTATTGTTCCTGTTCCCCAGGGTGTCAATGGGACCACCCCCTTAGGTCCAGAGCAAGGGCAGGGCCCATAATCGAGTATTTGTATAGTTATTTTATATATATTTTTATTTATTATAGTTTTTATTTATTTTATTTATAGGCCTATCATTTTATTGGAACAGTGTGCGAAAAACGGAATTTGAAGGTAAATACGGGGAAGAGCAAGGTTATGGTCTTCGAAAGGGGTGAAGTCACAGAGTGTGAGGTGAAGCTGAACGGTCAGGCTATGGAGATCGTCAACTCTTTTAAGTATCTGGGCAGTGTGTTGAGTAAAGATGGGACTATGGATGAAGAGGTGCGGGAGAGGGTACAACAGGGGAAGAGGGTTGTAGGAACGCTAAAAGCAGTAACAAGAAATAGGGTGGTCAGTATGGAAGTGAAGAAGTCCTTGCATGACAGTGTGGTAATCCCGACACTGACTTACGGAAGCGAAGCATGGACGTTGGTTGAGAGACTCAGACCAAGAGTGAGAGCAGTGGAAATGAATTACTTAAGGAGTGCGTGCGGAGTTACATGGAGGGATAGACAGACTAAAGAGGAAGTAAGAAGGAGGTGTGGTGTGGAGGTAGATGTGCTGGAAAGTGTGAAAAGGAACAACTTGAGATGGTTCGGCCATATGGAACGTATGGAAAGCGAGAGAAGCCTAAGAGTGTGTACGAGAGCGAGGTGGAAGGACAGAGAGGGAGATTTAGACCGAATATGAGGTGGAAGGATGGAGTGAGGAACTACATGAACGAAGGCGGTGCTGGTTGGGGGGAGGGGCGTCGACTGACTGGGGACAGAGGTGCATGGGGGCGGTTCGTTCGTGGCCACCCCTTCGGGGATCACGGCGTCAGGCAATAGATAGATAGATAGATCATTTTATTTTATTAATAATTTTGTTTCATTTATATATTTGTTTTTGTTATTGTTCCTGTTCCCCAGGGTGTCCATGGGACCACCCCCTAGGTCCAGAGCAAGGGCAGGGCCCATAATCGAGTATTTATATAGTTATTTTATATATATTGGGATTTATTTGATTATATTTATTTTTGATATAAAGGTATATACCGTATATATATATATTTTTTTTTCTTGTCCCCTTCCTTGTTGTGTTGTTCTTGTTCCCCAGGGTGTTTGGCCAAAGAGCCCCAAGGTATAAATATATATATTCTTATAATGCCATACTATGACTACGTCATGGTGTTCCCCCATTTGAATTACAAAATGCGGAACTATACCGTCATGAATCCATTATACTCACGTCATCTGGAATCGGATAATGCAAAACTATGACTATGTCATGGTGAACTATACCAACGTTATATGGATCCAGTGATGGCGAACTTGCGTCATGACAACTATCAACGTCAATTACGTTTTTCCTTTTTTTCCATTTCTTGGTTTCAGCATCGTAAGCTAACTACGCCAGCCTGCCGCCATACGCCAGCCTACCGCCATACGCCAGCCTACCGCCATTCGCCAGCCTACCGCTATACGCCAGCCTACCGCCATACGCCAGCTGCCATGTCGGACAAGAGGGATGTTAAGAAACGTTTGCGGGACTCCCAGCTGGAAGATGTGGTCAACGAGGTGCTGGACCTGACGACGACGGATGAGACGGCGAGCGAGAGTGAGTCGGACGAGTGGTCTGATGATGAGGATTGGGCATCACCTCCGCCAAAGCGACTCCGCCTCGACGCCCCCACCTCGGCCGATCCACCACCAGCCCCAGCAACGTCAGACGACCCACCACCACCACCACCAACTGAACCAGCCCCAGCGGATCCACCACCACCATCCATCCCATCCACATCCCATCCCATCCCATCTACATCTCATCCCATCCCATCTACATCTCATCCCATCCATAACATCGCCGATTACCTCCTACCATCACCCAACTTCCTCCAACTTCCCACGTCACCTCTTCCATCCACCTCGCGTGGCGGTGCCTCATCCTGGCTTACAGCAGGATCACCAGCCCGCAGCCCACACCTGTTTGCTACGCTACTTGCTGTGGGCACTTTGAATACCCCGCCTTCGCATGCCATGGGAACGGTCACCCCCGCAGTGTCCCCCTTCAGCGACACACCGTTGACCCCCTCGGCATTTGTTCTGCCTGAGCATCGAGCCGCAATGCGTGCTGAGGTTGCTGAAGCCGCAGTGCGTGCTCAGGTTGTTGCTGAGGTGCCACGCACAGCGTTGAATCCTCCAGCAGCAATCGAGGGCTTCTTCCCCAAAGGCTTCCTCTTCACCATTCACCAACTGGTACAGCTGCACCAGGTTCACCAGCTCCACACCTTTCACCAGCTGGTGCAGCTGCACCAGGTTCACCAGCTCCACACCTTTCACCACTTGGTGCTGCACCAGGTTCACCGGCTTCTGCATCATCTGATGCAGAAGCCCCCCCCACTCAACCCCTCGACCTACCACCTATGCCACGCCGGAGGCCAGGTCCCCGTAGGGGGGCAGGTGGTAGGCCCAGGGGCCACAGAGGTGTTCCTCGCGATGGTCCTCGCGGTGGTCCTCGCGGTGGTCGTGGCCGTGCTCGCGATCCTGCCCCCGATCGTGATGCCGGTTGGACCGACACCCCCTTCGACCCCCAGCCTGATCTGTTCTCAGGGACCCCTGGCATGCAGGTTCCAAAGCTGGTGACTCCTCTCCAGTTCTTCCAGCTCTTCTTCACAAGGGAGATGCTGCAATACCTGGTATTGGAGACAAATGCTTACGCCAAGTTCGTTGACGGAGCAGCCGCTCTTTGGCACCTGTTTGGTGAGGAGGAAATGGCCAAATTCCTTGGCCTGTACTTCCTCATGGGCATCACCAAGATTCCTTCTCTGAGTCACTACTGACGTTCAACTGTCCTTCACGACTACCCTGTATTTCGGAGAACGATGAGTAGGACTAAGTTTCTAGCCTTGTTGAAGTATTTCCATGCTTTCAACAACAAGGCAGTCTGCAGGCAGAACAAGGACAGGCTTGTGAAGGTTCGGACGGTGATGGAATACCTACTTGAAGGCTTCAAGCTGGCATACATCCCCGCCGAAAAGCTGTCCCTTGACGAAGGCAGCCTTGGATGGAAGGGTCGCCTTTCATTCAAGGTTTACAACCCAATGAAGCCGACGAAGTACGGTCTCAAGCTGTACATCCTGGCAGAGGCGTTGACTGGCTATGTGTGGGACTTTCGGGTCTACACCGGTCCGGGTACATCTCTCCAGGAGACGGTGGAGGGTCTCACGGAGTCCTTCAGAGGCCAGGGGTACAGGCTGTACATGGACAACTATTACAACTCAGTTGACCTGTGCCAGCAAATGCTCACACACAACATCTATGTGTGTGGCACCCTGCGCCTTGTACGAGGAGCTCCTAAGCGGTTGTGCGACATTGCTAAAGCAAAACAGCTTGAACGCGATGCGACATTAGCAATGAACAACGGCTTAACCATGGTCCTACTTTGGCGAGACAAGCGCATCGTCAACATGGTGTCCACTTTCCACAACCAGGACACCATCCCGAAGCTTGTCAGTTTCAAAGAGAAGGACCAACAGGGCAAGTGGCGTCGTGGACAGAGGGAGATCTTCAAACCTGTTTGCGTTGAAGACTACAACATCCACATGGGTGGGGTGGATCACTTCGACCAGATGGTCCAGTACTACCCCATCCAGCGAAGGACGGTCAAGTGGACGAAGAAGATCACCTTCTACTTCATCCAAATGGCCCTCTTCAACGCCCATGTCCTGTACAGGAAGTGCTACCCAAGGAAGAAGATGACCTTGCTGGACTTCCAGGAGCACATCTGTACTTCCTTGCTGCACTTCAACCCTGCAGAGTGGCCTATGTCGGGGAGGCCAGTCCACCGAGCACAAGATCTGCCACGTGACCAGCGTGAGCCACAGAGGCATGCACGCAGGCAACGGCAACCCGGTGGATCATCTGGGTCGTCTGACGACGACCATCCAGACTCCCCAGCCCCTGCTGCTCCTAACAACACTCCACCCTCTCCTGTTGCTGCTCCTGGTGGAGGCGTTGAGAGGGCACCACGTCTCGATGTCCCCTCCCCACCACCAGAACCAGATGATGCTGCTGCTGATGCTGCTGCCCCGGGGGGAAACTATGTCCTGGTTCAACCCCCTGTGGTACTAGCACCTGATGCAGCTGCTGCTGGTGACGATGGGGAAGCAGCTCTTGAAGCTGCCAACCAACCGCCACCAGTACTGGAAGCAGCAGGAGCGGTGCGAGTCCAGAGACCTCGACCTGGAGTTGTCCCAAGGCCCCGTCCTATTGTTCTGAACCATGTCCGGTTGAACAGGGCCTTGGACCATTCTCGGCAGAGGATTCCGGCCAAGAAGCGACTCCGTTGCTATTACTGCAAAGTAATGAACGGCATTCGCAAGGACACAAGCTTCCGCTGCACGACTTGCACGGTTGCCCTCTGCATTGACGTCAACGACTGCTTCAACCTTTTCCATCGTCACAATGCAGGTGTCCTATAGTCAGGAGCCATGTGCAATCATTCATTCATTGATTCATTCATTTCTCTTCTCCATTTCTCTTCTTCATTCACCCGGCTTCATTCACCCACCTTCATTCACCCATCTTCATTCACCCACCTTCATTCACCCACCCTCGTTTACCCACCGACATTCACCCACCGACATTCAGCCACACATTCACCCACCGACATTCAGCCACCTACATTTACCCACCTTCATCATCAAAGTGGATATAGGCCTCCTGGGGAAACCACTCTAAAAAAATAACGAGTCAAATGCAGTACCTCCTAGGGTGGCTTGGAAATCTGCATATTTCTGTGGTTTGACACCTTGTATATATATATATATATATATATATATATATATATATATATATATATTATATATATATATATATATATATTTATACATCTGTATATACAGTATATATATATATATATATATACCCACACACATACATTTTTGTTACATATATATATATATATATATATATATATATATATATATATATATATATATATATATATGTATATATATATGTATATATATATATATATATATATCCACACACACATACACACAGTTTTGTTACCATTCATTATATTTTGTTTGACACCTTGTATATATATATATATATATATATATATATATATATATATATATATATATATATATATATATATATATATATATATATATATATATATATATATATATATTTATATTACTTTATTTGTGTGTACAATAGAATTATTTCTGAATTTATTACTTGATGATAACCTGGCTTTCTTGTTTTGTTTTTCAGTGTCAACCCAGGAGCCATTTCCCTTCTCGTTGGAAAGGGTTGTGGCCCTATCAGGTAAGTAAAATTGACAACCTTCATGACTGACATGTCTTCTATGAACATTATACAATTATTGGCAACGAAAATTATATAAAAGTGTTGTATATTGTGGCAAAGATAAACAACTGTATAAACATTCTCATTTATTTACAAAACAATAGCAGTGCATGGAAACAATTGCGCATAGCTCGCGAACCAATAACGCTATATTATTTTTGTTTTTACCATTAGAAAGAGCATAATTTTCGGATGACGGTGATATAAACAGTTATATACGTATCCGAGCAAATAAAGCAATGCCGAGGTGGGGAACAGCTCGGAACCCGGCTAGCATCGGTGGAAAAGAGACGGGTGAAGCGTAAATATTCGCATTTTGGCTCTTCATTTCAAATATTCATAGCGCAAAAAGTATTTGTCCTAGGAACTTCTAGTTTGTTTTATACTCATCAGCATTATTTGCCGTATGCATACAGCTTAAATTTAAAACCATACATTTCGTAGCAATGAAATAAATCGAAAATTTTATAAACCATATTTTATTTTATTTTTTTTTCGGTCACTGCATGGAAACAATTGCGCATAGCTCGCGAACCAATTACGCTATATTATTTTTGTTTTGACCATTGGAAAGAGCACAATTTTTCGATTCTGGTGATATATACAGTTATATACGAATCCGCGCAAATAACGCAACCACGAGGTGGGGAACAGCTCGGAACCCGGCTAGCATCCCAGGAACAGAGATGGGTGAAGCGTAAATATTCGCATTTTGGCTCTTCATTTCAAATATTCATAGCGCAAAAATGATTTGTCCTAGGAACTTCTAGTTTCTTTTATACTCATCAGCATTATTTGCCGAATTCATACAGCCTAATTTTAAAACCATACACTTCGTAGCAACGAAATAAATCGAAAATGTTATAAACCATATCAATCAAAATCATAGTTTTTGTTTCGGTCACTGCTTGAGAACTATTGAAGATAAACAATTTCTGTTTTCAGATTTGGAAAGAGAAGAAAAAATACTATTATTTGAGCAAAAAAAATATGTGGTCATCACTCACAATTTAGAGCTAGGACGGTGTGAAGACAATTGCATGGGAAATAATTGTATTCCGGACTCATTTACACTTTCATATTTCGATTTATTTACATTTTTTTTTTTTTTTTATCATGTACTATAAATATTCCTCTTTCCATTGACATATGATACATCACAATAAACAGCATTCTGGTGGATGAAAATACAGAATATACACGGCTTCGAAAACTCGCCCAGCCTGATATTTCATGTCAAATTAGAGAATGTCATACCATAAGTTAAATATTTAGGTTGCTGGATGCGGGAGGGTTAAGTGACTGGTTGCTACTTTTAGGTAATTGGCACCATTTCATTACATAATATAATACCATTATTATGCTATATATAGTTGCAGGGATTTACAGTTTATATATAATTTTTACCAAACTGAGTTTATTGCACTCCGGCACTCAATTGGTGATCAAAAGCAAGACAGGTTTCATTCAAACACAAACAGCAACATTCATTGAACGAGACTCCCAAACAACACTGTGATCAGCGTTTAGGGAAAAATATGGATAGGTCAAAAAATATCATTACTTGATATTAGATGTATTAGAAAATATTAATTATAACAAACTTACATCTATCCTAGAATATTTTACCATATTGAATGTCCTAATATAGGTAAAATAGACATTCGATTCATGTTCTATTTTTTTATATTGTTAACGCCTTACGAGCGGGCCGGTCAGTAACTTCTACTACCCGCCAAGCGGGTGGTTTTACCCTAAACGACCTTGTTTCCGTGCTCTTTTTCATGCATAAACAAGAGCCAGAGCGTAATACAATTATGTATCCCTGAAAGGGCGATAATTAAGCTTTCCAATGACACCAAAACCATCCTTCTACGACCACGCGTTCTCTTGCAACGATCGTGCAACCAAAGGGCAAAATCGCTAAAATACGGTAATTTCCTTACATAATTCCCTGTGTAGCGAGGCAATGAGTGTGGGTGTGTGTGGAGTAGGGCCCAGTGCTGGCGCGGGAGCCGTGCCGAACGGTCAGAGCCAACCTACGCTCCTCCCACCACTCGTCTCTCTCTCAGAGCCAAATATTGCTCAGAATTGCACACCGCCTTAAGTCGGTCCCCGCCACATAGTCCTTTCTTCTCTAGACCGACTTAAGTCAGGCCCCGATAGACAAGGGTTAATATATAAGAATCCTTATAATTTGCCTTTAATTTCTGACTATTAGAGGTCCTTCCTAAGCTTAACCCTGGATCACTATCGCTCCAAAAGTGAGATATCCATCTATCACTGTTGCACATTTGCTACTGCCGCTTTAAAAATCCATATCTCCATAACCATTTGGTATTTTTCATTATCCTTCCTACACAACATTAACCTATCATTCCTTAGTATACTCTCAGGTTTAAGGCAAAAGTAAGTTATTCTATCATATTTAATTAACAAAATATATATAGCCACAATATCAATATCATCAAATGTGAAATTTTGCAAAATTGGAAATATTTCCTATCAGGTTTCAGAGCCTCTAGTCCAGCATAGGCCTACCCTACCCTAACCAATATGGCCGATCCTGTTAGATTAGGCTTACATGCATATACGGTCGAAATATCATAGACCTAGTTACTATATATGGCTCACAATCTGCCTAAATATGCAAGTATTGCATAAACACAAAAGGTAATTACTTCCTATCGGGGTTGCACCAATGCAACCGGAAAACTTGCTGAGCTGGAGCTGGAGCGGCATAGGTCTACTCACCATCGAGGCATGCCTCAGACTGCCCTGGCGCAGTCCGAGAACCAAGATATTGCCCGTCAGGGCTGAGTGGCATGAAAATAATCGTTTTTGCGCATGCGTTGGTTGCCCAAATGCACCCTTGATAGTGCACCAGGGTTAATACAATATAATAACGCAACTATAACTATAAATACGTGATTATTGTCTTGAAGAGGGTTATTGCGTATTATAATACCCTTGTTAAGAGAGATCCTTCTGAAACTAAATGTCATATGGTGGCGATAACTAGAAACACATAAATGTACACATAGTTTGCAAGAGTTTAAGATCTTAATAAACAGTAACCGATAATGAGGAAATACGTATTACTATTACTAATGTTATTATCTTATTTAGCATTACATAACCTTGAACACACAAATCAAGTGATGATATCGGTACACGTCTTAAAATGTCCCATGTTCTCTCTCTCTCTCTCTCATATATATAAATGTATATATATATATCATAAAATGATCCCGATATTTTGTTTACAATTACTTAATTGGTCAAAACTTTCTACAGTACATACTTTAAACAGAAACAGTAAATATGAATACATTGCTAAATTATATTTAGTGTATACATGTTTAGTTCATGAATATACAAACAATACATTAATATTAACACAATACACTTATAAAATCCTGAATTAATAAAATGTACCTATCTAAAATCGAGGATAAAATACACGAATGGTTTGAAAAACTTGTCGCTGATGGTAACAGCAGGTCAGCGTCACTCCTACCACTAACATGAATTAGGATCACCGTAATAAGAGTTATGTATGTGATTACTTCTAACTTCTACATTAGCGCTTTTAAACCATAATAACATGTATTATTATTCGATAAGAAACCATTTGGGAAAATGTGGAGCAATAATTCAAGTTCCATACATATATAATTCACAATACCTACTCATAATGATTAATAATACCGGCACCCTAATTATACAATAGCTTTTGCCAAATATAGAATACCTTCTTCCAACCCTAATTCATCCCTGTTCCATCTTCGACACCCCTAGGATTCAAGAGAAGGAAAGAAAAACATATCCTTCATAAACATCACCCAGTGTAGGGGTGCAACTAGTGCAGTATTACTATGATCATGATAATATAATTTGTTTGTGCTTGTATTATTTGGGTTTCATATAAAAGACATCTTCGAAGACTATATGAATGTTCTGTAATATGTTACACATAATATATAAAGCATAATCATCCAACACATTAAATATTAAATGGTGCCTTGGTTGCATCCTCACAAAAGGACAACTTATAAAGTCGAACTTATAAAGTTTAACTCATATAGGACTAATATATTTTATTTTAATGCAACTACAAAATGTTCATACTCGGCTTCCGAAGGACCCCTAGGAATCAAAGGATTTATACCAATACTTGTTAACCTTTTACTGGTTGGCCAGTCCTAATATTAATTGCGAGACACTATCGTCTTTCAATATTCGTTTGCAAAAATGTACGCAATCATACTCCAATCAATTTCACTTCATTGCTCGATATGTGAAGTAAAATCAACTGAGTTACTTCTACCTCTCCTTTATTTTAAATGTGAAGCTTTTCTGTTGTTGTTCAAATTCCTTTGTAAATATATATTTATATGAGAGAGAGAGAGACGTAACATGGAAAGCGTGAAACAAATGGATACCGGTATCATACGTTATCTTATGTTCAATGTCACCTTACAAACAAATGGATACCAGTATCATACGTTATCTTATGTTCAATGTCACCTTACAAACAAATGGAAACTTTTATTCCTCATCAAAAGTACAGTAAAAGATCTAATTCACCTAAATGGTTTGACCATAATTGTGCTAGAGTAACTGAACAAAAAGCAATAGCCTACAATGCATACACAAGATCAAAAACTCATGAAGCCTTTAATTACTTTAGAAACATCAGAAATCATGCCAAAACTGTATTAAACCTAACTAAATCAAACTTTCTCCACAAGCAGGCAAATAAACTTCTAAATAATCCAAATGATAACAAAATATTTTGGTCTACTCTTAACTCATTTAAATCCAACTTCACTACTGCTTCATCCATTCCACCATTAAAATCTCCGACTGGCAATCTTGTAAGTGACCCACGAGGTAAAGCTAACCTTCTTGCAGATATTTTCTCCACCAACTCAACCTTAGATGAAATAAATCAAGATGTCCCTGTACTTAATTTTAATTCGCCTGAAATTCCCTCATTTAAGATCCACACCAGACATGTCAAAACTATTTTGCAGAATCTCTCAGTAGATAAGGCTCCTGGTCCAGATGAAATTCCTCCAATAGTACTTAAGAATTGCTCCTTGGTGCTCGCTCCTGTATTGGCAAAATTTCCGTCTGTGTACTCATACCTCATGCTTCCCAGTACCCTGGAAAGAAGCAAACATCCATCCAGTTCCTAAAAAAGGTGCCTCTTCAGATCCATCAAACTACAGACCAATAGCTATAACTTCCACTCTTGGTAAAGTCTTTGAAATTATATTAAATAATCACATAATTAAGCATCTTGAGAATAATAAATTAATCAGTGATAGGCAATATGGTTTTAGACGATGTCGATCAACTGCAGACATGCTTTGCCTTCTTACGCATCAAATCAAACAAGCTACAGACCAACATGGTGAAACACATACAATAGCACTGGATATATCAAAGGCATTTGATAGAGTCTGGCATCAATCCTTATTGTCGAAGATGTCACACTACGGCCTTGCATCATTAGTTCCACTAATTTCTTCTTATCTTCATAACAGAAAAATACGTGTAATGGTAGATGGCCTTTATTCTCAATATCACTCAATAAATGCTGGTGTTCCCCAGGGATCAGTTTTGGCCCCAATTCTGTTCCTCATTCATATCAATGATCTCATATCTACCACTCATAATCCAATACATTCCTACGCAGATGACTCAACACTCCACAGTTCCTTCACATTTACCAATTCTTTCACCCAACCCGATCTTATAAATTCAAAAATAAACACTGCAATTTCTCTGAACCAGGACCTTTCTAGAATTGAAGAATGGGGACAAAAGAATCTAGTTTCCTTTAATGCACAGTAAACCAAATACATTCAATTTTCTAGCCGACAGAGTCTCGCTGACTCCCATATATTTTTTGATGATGTAAATGTTCCCACTTCTCCTGGTGTTGACGTTCTCGGTGTGGCATTGGCTGCTAACTTGAGCTGGACACATTATGTTAGAAGCATTGCTAAGAATGCCTCTAAAAAACTGGGACTCCTGTACAGAGTTCGAGAATTCTTCACTGACGAGCAGTTGGCCGTAATATATAAAAGTCATGTGCGTTCTCAGATGGATTACTGTTCACCTCTGTGGGGTGGAAGTGGAGTGGTTGCATTGAGGCAGTTGGACAAAATTCAAAATAAAGCTATTAGATTAATCAATAACCCTGCAATCACACAGGACCTTCCTACATTATCCATACGAAGAAACGTTGCATCCCTTGCATTATTCTACAGATATTTTCACAGCAATTGTTCCGAGGAACTTGCTTCAATTGTGCCGCCTCTCCACATCTTTCTGCGTAGAACTAGGGCAGCTGAGAGCGCCCATGAATTTACACTTTCTCCTCCACAATGCAGAACTTCTGCTTATCAGAATTCATTTATCCCCAGAGCTACTACTCTTTGGAATTCACTTCCCTCGAATTGCTTTCCACAAACTTACAATCTGCAAATGTTTAAATCCAGTTGTTACAAACATTTTATGAATGGAGGATGCCTTTAGGCACATGGACCTTTTTGTTTTATCTGTTTTTCCTTCCTCCGTTCATTGTCTCTTTAAAAAATAAAAAAATAAAAAAATGGATACCGGTATCATACGTTATCTTATGTTCAATGTCACCTTACAAACAAATGGATACCGGTATCATACGTTATCTTATGTTCAATGTCACCTTGCAAACAAATGGATACCGGTATCATACGTTATCTTATGTTCAATGTCACCTTACAAACAAATGAATACCGGTATCATACGTTATCTTATGTTCAATGTCACCTTACAAACAAATGGATACCGGTATCATATGTTATCTTATGTTCAATGTCACCTTACAAAAAAATGGATACCGGTATCATACGTTATCTTATGTTCAATGTCACCTTACAAACAAATGGATACCGGTATCATATGTTATCTTATGTTCAATGTCACCTTACAAACAAATGGATACCTGTATCATACGTTATCTTATGTTCAATGTCACCTTACAATACAAATGGATACCAGTATCATACGTTATCTTATGTTCAATGTCACCTTACAAAACAAATGGATACCGGTATCATACGTTATCTTATGTTCAATGTCAGCTTACAAAACAAATGGATACCGGTATCATACGTTATCTTACGTTCAATGTCACCTTGCAAAACAAAAAATTAACAATAACTCCTCGACTAAAACACACTTCCTAATTATTCATTGAAATGTATAAATACCAAATTTATCTCTTACAGCCAGTCTACCGTAAATATGTTTTAAGTTTCCGCCAACATATTACTTTCTCCTTCTATTATTATCACAACACTAAACAAGTGGCCACAAACCGCCCTTAATTTGGCTCTGTCAAATCTTTCAACTTCGAGGGAAATACTTGTTACAGGCAGCTTTGCCTTTTGTCTCCCTCATACACATTGAACGATTATACCCATGTTCCCAATATATCTGTTAACAATATAACTAATTCAAAATGTGGACTTACAGTAAATTTCTACTGGTTGCAAGGACAAACAATGTAGTGGCGGCATTGTAGGACATAATAAATATAACATTTATGTAGTGACTGTAGGTTATGCTAAATATTATAATGGAGTGAATGACATCGAATTTCCCTAGTGTTTGTGTGTGTGTGTTTATTTTTGATAAGGGGGGTGGGGGTCATCATAATTTGCTGTGCTACAATATACTATTACAGTCCTATCCCCATCCTTTCCGCAAAAGCCATGCACATTACTTACACGAGAAATTTTTGCCAATGCCCGAACTAAAAAGTAATGCTGTTGTTCATATGCTTCTGTTGTTCTCTACCAGTTAATGTTGAAATGTGTTACGGTATGCACTACATCATTTATTGATGATCAAGCCCTGCTCTTCTATATAGTATAATAGAATAAACATATTGTGTAAGGAAATGGCTCCAGCTATTCAAATATGGCAACCCTTTACTGAACTATTTGCTCGTTTGCCCTCCCCACACTACCACCACCAACACCACTACCACATCCATGGCTGTGTGGAAGGACGGGCAGGGTTCTGTTTTATTTGGTCTTGGTGAAGTCCATTTAATTGCCATTGCAAAAGATTGAAGTGTGTGAAGTGCTATAAGCAAAACAGATAATATGTAACGTAGTTCGAGTTAGGAAGAGTGTCAATTAATTAAATATATGATTCCCATGATATATTTACTATAGGCCATCGTATACACTTTAACATTATGCACAAATATTTCACTAGCAACTAGAGGTGTTATTACTCTGAAAAAAGCACATGACCTAAAAAAAAACGCAAACAATTTGAACCTTTAACCGATATTATTATAATCATTGTAGTATTTAATTATAAATCAGTTATGCTACTACTACGGGGGATAATTCGACAGTCATTTAGAAGTTGGTATATTTTATTTAACAGACTTCCTAACTACTCTAATAATAGGTTCTTGGCTCGGGCCGAGATGAGTTCAAGACGCAGATTGAATATTACGTTGATTCATGCTAGGTTGTACCCCTAAAGTTCCCGTTACTCCCTAACTGAATCCCCGCTATTCAGGTATTGACTCAAGTCGGCTTCGATCCTACGACCCGTTATTAGTGATTAATCCTAAATAAATAAATCAAAACCCTGCTGTGTCTTTTATTGAGACCAGGGCCTAATAAACCATTTGCTCTTTACCTAACTAAAACAAAAGTGATATTCTTTCCTCTACTATTTAGGTTTTCCCACGTTTACTGAGCCTTCTGTATCCTTTCTCAATACCAAGGCTATAACATAATTATATAATCTATTTTCTCAATACCAAGGCTATAACATATATAATCTATTTTCTCCATAACAAGGCTATAACATATAAATAAGGCAAACAGGATTCTCGGGTTCATCTCTAGGAGTGTGAGTAACAGAACTGCTGATGTTATCTTAAAACTTTACTTGTCATTAGTGAGACCCCATATGGATTATGCTGTCCAATTTTGGTGTCCTTATTACAGAATGGACATAGATTCATTGGAGAGAGTACAGCGTAGAATGACAAAAATGATCCATAATATTAGAAATCTTTCGTATGAAGAAAGGTTGAAGAAATTAGGTTTACATTCGTTAGAGAGACGCAGAGTTAGAGGGGATATGATAGAGGTGTTCAAGTGGGTTAGTGGGATTAACAAAGGGGACATGGCAAATGTACTAAAGCTCAGTGATAGCGAAAGAACTCGTACCAATGGTTTCAAATTAGATAAATTTCGTTTCAGAAAAGATATAGGCAAGTATTGGTTTGGTAACAGAGTTGTAGATGGGTGGAATGGACTACCAAGTGCTATAGTGGGATCTAAAACTGTAGGGAGCTTTAAGATAAAATTGGATAAGCATATGGACGAGAAGGGTTGGGTGTGAAGGGGGATCAGCCGGGTTGGGCCAATCAGCGCTCTGCAGACCCCCATAATCCTGCGTTAATCTCTAACCGTTTTGGTAAGATGATCCTCAGGGTATTAGAGTGTGAAGCCTATAATTGGGCTTTGTAATTGAATTGGGGTTGTGTGGGACAGGGATCTGCCTTGCTTAGGCCAATCGGCTTTCTGCAGACTCCCATTTTCTTATGTTCTTATGTTCTTATATATAATCTATTGTCTCAATACCAAGGTTATAACACATATAATCTATTTTCTCCATACCAAGGCTATAACATATATAATCTATTGTCTCAATACATAGAATCTATTTACTCCTTTGACACAACCGTCGTTACTATTCAAGTACAGTCTACGACAGAACTGCTGTCTTGGCCTGAGGCAATGTGTTAGTTCACTCACCTTTTAATAAATGGCACTTTAATCACTTCTAATAAAACGGGGCGGGGTTAATATAGAGGTTCGAAGGAGGAGGAGTCAAACGTGTGTGTGTGTGTGTGTGTGTGTTCGAGAACGGCACGCAGAATAAGTTTATTTTAACATAAGACACAGGCTATATTATAAAATTAGCCCATGCTGGATCACAAATAAGTAACACACATTAGGTGTTGCGTTATTTATGGAATTTAATACACAGACAATCAAGTTTCTATCCTTCGCACTTTCCATTCCCCCCTCCTCCCCCTCTCCCTTTCACCCCAACTCTCCTTCTTCACCCGCTTCCTCTCCCCTCCCTCCCTCCCACCTCTCTCTCTCTCTCTCTCTCTCTCTCTCTCTCTCTCTCTCAAGGACATAAAAGATACCTTCTAAAATACGCAGAATAATACTATGCGATTGTTTTGAATTTACATATACATAATCTATTTTGTATTAATTTCACCACACCACCAAACGCCTCCAATGAAATTAATGAAAGCATGTATGTGATCCACCGGGATTCGAACCTGGGTTATCACACACAGATTTTTAGACACCTTAACCATTACACCACCAAGACGGTTAAAGGTTTATGCACACGCCTACGACTTATGAAATAAATAATAAATGTTAGGGATGACAAAAGTAACACATATATATTGATTAGGAATAGGATAACTAGCGAGGCAGCGAACAACACCTGTTACTCGCTGCCTCGCTAGATATCCTATTCCTAATTAAGCTACGATTCCCGAAGAACATGTCTATATTTGTTTATATATATATTAAGTGTAACAATAACACTTAGGATTTATGTTATTTGTGTTGGCTTAAGGAATAAGTTGGATAATACACATACTTGTGACCTCCACAATTTGTAATGTTTGAGGAGACGGCGCTTCAACCTCTCTCCTCTGTCCATCACATTCAAGCACCAACCCACCCACACCAACACTAACACAGGATACAAAACAGACACACACACACTCACACCCAATAACATAAAACGCACATCACACACATGATCACATACAACGTAATGGGCACAAATCACTCACACATGATAACATAAAACGCACACACACACACACACACACACACACACACACAAGCACACACACACACACACATACACACACACACAAGCACACACACACTGGTCCAGGCAAACTAGAAAAGGTATTAGCATTATTGAGGAGATGCTGCTGTCTTCAGTGCGTATCATGGCCATCCTGAGCCTTACGACGTATACAGCCTAATAACACACATAATAAAGCCACTACAACAACTTCGTCTCGCTCCAACACCCCTTCTCCCCTCTCTACACTCTTCATAAAATAGGAAAAGTAGAAAGTAGCTACGAGGTGCCGTTGTGAAGGCTTATCCTTCAATACCTTCACCTGACCTGACCCCATCCGGGGTTTAGCTGGTCCACAAGGGTGTGTGACATGAACCCAATAGAGAATGTGTGGGCCATCATGTCATGGAGTGGAATGTGGTCCAGGTTAGGATTGGAAAGGGAGGGAGGAGTGGGATCGGGGAGCAGGGGGGGAGGGTGGGGGGGGTCCGTCGCCGCCCTATTATAAGTTGGAAAATGTTTAAATCAGCTCCAACGAGAATACAGGAGGTAGTTGATGCAGCTTGTGGGTGGAGATCATATTGATTTCATAAATATAAATTGTAAATGTTTACATTTAAGATCCCTTTATATGTATTATATAATGTGGATGTGTTTCCAATGTTCACCGTAACATAATGATGGTGAAATAATACATATTAAATTAAATTCAAGGTAACATACACAGAGCTATAGTATACTTTTAATTATGTTTGGACGATAATTTAAACAATACGAAGTAAAAATATAAAATCCTAAACAATTTACAGTATATCAACTTTAAAACAACATAACAAGATTACTTGGATTATCGTTAATTGTTCAATTTGATGACTTACTTTATAGTAAATCATTACAATGGGTAACGCCGAACTGTTTACTGATAATGGGAAGCCACAGTAATTAAGCTAGTAATTAAGAATCCACTGAGAAAAGTATAATGCAATAATCATAGCGTGTCATATTACATGTTAAGGTAATATGTAATATGACATGTTTGGTAGGCGGATGCCCAACCCCGAAAGGGGTTGAAATAGGGGAGCTATCCCTCCGCCAAAGGCGGCTTTCTAGGGCCTTTCCTAGAGGATTGGGTTCTAGTCATGTGGTGATGGGCTGGTCTATCAGAGTGAGAACTGAGCGATCTCTGCCATACCCATAGCTTACTCTGACTGTTCCTTTTACTTATATATTTTCTAGATCTCAAGTGACGGGGCCTCTTCCGTGGATTGACCTCCCAATCTACCAAGATTGGAAGCCAAAGCGTCACATTTTTCCTTTGTCCCTCAACTTTCTCTTCATAATTGCTGAGTGGCACAGGGCCCTGGGTGGGTCTTTGGTTTCCCGGGCGTTTCCGCACCCTCCTTAGCTCCCCGCCATGGAGTGGCTTCGGTCACCCAGGCTTTATTGTGGTCGGCAGGGAGGGTTCTGTGGGGGCGCTCGGTTATGGCCTTGGCCTTGGGGCTGTTCGGCCAGGCAGCTTGGGGAACAACAACAACAACATGTTAAGGTAGATTATGAATTGGTCAACCACAGTGCTGTGAATAGTGGTATGGAAGAACACATTTTTTACTCTAATATGAAAATTTGTTTTTATTACAAAAAAAACACGTTTCGGCTCATCTAAAGTGTTTTCTCTAACTGGGCCGATATTATCTTGTCTTTATGGTTATAATTTGGTCAAAGCTAGATTACAATGTGATCCAATTTGTCTTGATGCGTGGATTGTAACATCCCGTTTCAATTACTTATATATTTATACGATTGTTTACACTAACCAGGACGCCAAGGTTGGCAACTTTGAGTGTTTTGCAACGGAGCATACTGTATATATTTATTTTCTATAACACATTGTATAAGGTAAATAATAGAACACGAGTTAATAATTGAGAATCAGTAGAGGTAAAAAGAACAGTATTATTAAAACACCAAAGATTTTTTTATGGACAGCTTTGAACACGACGATGAGGAAAATTATATATTCGGTTAAGAGAGAGAAAAAGAGAGAAGGGGGGAGATAGGGGAAGGCAGCAGAGAGAAGGGGAGGAGGGGGGAATGGGAAGTTCGAAGGATAGAAACTTGATTGTCTGTATATTAAATTCCATAAATAACGCAACACCTGATGTGTTTGTTAATTTCATTAATCGAGTTTAGGAGTAAAGTTGGTTGGTGGAGAGAACATAATAATTCATTCAGGTTCAGTAGTAGTTTATCGAGAGGCCTTCCCTAGGGTTAAGTGCCCCATTAATTACTATTTCCTTTCACCTATGCATAGCCTATGATAGCGCAGTTGGAAAGTGTGTACATGCTTAGATTGATATGCAGGATTCGAAACTGCATAATAAATCGTAGGCTTGTCCACCTTTCTTAACTGTCTTCGTGGTGCAATGCATAAGTGTGTTGATTTTCGATGTGAGCATCCTAGGTTCGAATCCCCGGACTGCCACATGTGTTTGTTAATTTCATTAATCGAGTTTAGGAGTAAAGTTGTTGGTGGAGAGAACATAATAATTCATTCAGGTTCAGTAGTAGTTTATCGAGAGGCCTTCCCTAGGGTTAAGTGCCCCATTAATTACTATTTCCTTTCACCTATGCATAGCCTACGATAGCGCAGTTGGAAAGTGTGTACATGCTTAGATTGATATGCAGGATTCGAAACTGCATAATAAATCGTAGGCTTGTCCACCTTTCTTTAACTGTCTTCGTGGTGCAATGCATAAGTGTGTTGATTTTCGATGTGAGCATCCTAGGTTCGAATCCCCGGACTGCCACGTGTTTGTTAATTTCATTAATCGAGTTTAGGAGTAAAGTTGGTTGGTGGAGAGAACATAATAATTCATTCAGGTTCAGTAGTAGTTTATCGAGAGGCCTTCCCTAGGGTTAAGTGCCCCATTAATTACTATTTCCTTTCACCTATGCATAGCCTATGATAGCGCAGTTGGAAAGTGTGTACATGCTTAGATTGATATGCAGGATTCGAAACTGCATAATAAATCGTAGGCTTGTCCACCTTTCTTTAACTGTCTTCGTGGTGCAATGCATAAGTGTGTTGATTTTCGATGTGAGCATCCTAGGTTCGAATCCCCGGACTGCCACATGTGTTTGTTAATTTCATTAATCGAGTTTAGGAGTAAAGTTGGTTGGTGGAGAGAACATAATAATTCATTCAGGTTCAGTAGTAGTTTATCGAGAGGCCTTCCCTAGGGTTAAGTGCCCCATTAATTACTATTTCCTTTCACCTATGCATAGCCTATGATAGCGCAGTTGGAAAGTGTGTACATGCTTAGATTGATATGCAGGATTCGAAACTGCATAATAAATCGTAGGCTTGTCCACCTTTCTTTAACTGTCTTCGTGGTGCAATGCATAAGTGTGTTGATTTTCGATGTGAGCATCCTAGGTTCGAATCCCCGGACTGCCACATGTGTTTGTTAATTTCATTAATCGAGTTTAGGAGTAAAGTTGGTTGGTGGAGAGAACATAATAATTCATTCAGGTTCAGTAGTAGTTTATCGAGAGGCCTTCCCTAGGGTTAAGTGCCCCATTAATTACTATTTCCTTTCACCTATGCATAGCCTATGATAGCGCAGTTGGGAAGTATGTACATGCTTAGATTGATATGCAGGATTCGAAACTGCATAATAAATCGTAGGCTTGTCCACCTTTCTTTAACTGTCTTCGTGGTGCAATGCATAAGTGTGTTGATTTTCGATGTGAGCATCCTAGGTTCGAATCCCCGGACTGCCACATGTGTTTGTTAATTTCATTAATCGAGTTTAGGAGTAAAGTTGGTTGATGGAGAGAACATAATAATTCATTCAGGTTCAGTAGTAGTTTATCGAGAGGCCTTCCCTAGGGTTAAGTGCCCCATTAATTACTATTTCCTTTCACCTATGCATAGCCTATGATAGCGCAGTTGGAAAGTGTGTACATGCTAGATTGATATGCAGGATTCGAAACTGCATAATAAATCGTAGGCTTGTCCACCTTTCTTTAACTGTCTTCGTGGTGCAATGCATAAGTGTGTTGATTTTCGATGTGAGCATCCTAGGTTCGAATCCCCGGACTGCCACATGTGTTTGTTAATTTCATTAATCGAGTTTAGGAGTAAAGTTGGTGGTGGAGAGAACATAATAATTCATTCAGGTTCAGTAGTAGGTTATCGAGAGGCCTTCCCTAGGGTTAAGTGCCCCATTAATTACTATTTCCTTTCACCTATGCATAGCCTATGATAGCGCAGTTGGAAAGTGTGTACATGCTTAGATTGATATGCAGGATTCGAAACTGCATAATAAATCGTAGGCTTGTCCACCTTTCTTTAACTGTCTTCGTGGTGCAATGCATAAGTGTGTTGATTTTCGATGTGAGCATCCTAGGTTCGAATCCCCGGACTGCCACATGTGTTTGTTAATTTCATTAATCGAGTTTAGGAGTAAAGTTGGTTGGTGGAGAGAACATAATAATTCATTCAGGTTCAGTAGTAGTTTATCGAGAGGCCTTCCCTAGGGTTAAGTGCCCCATTAATTACTATTTCCTTTCACCTATGCATAGCCTATGATAGCGCAGTTGGAAAGTGTGTACATGCTTAGATTGATATGCAGGATTCGAAACTGCATAATAAATCGTAGGCTTGTCCACCTTTCTTTAACTGTCTTCGTGGTGCAATGCATAAGTGTGTTGATTTTCGATGTGAGCATCCTAGGTTCGAATCCCCGGACTGCCACATGTGTTTGTTAATTTCATTAATCGAGTTTAGGAGTAAAGTTGGTTGGTGGAGAGAACATAATAATTCATTCAGGTTCAGTAGTAGTTTATCGAGAGGCCTTCCCTAGGGTTAAGTGCCCCATTAATTACTATTTCCTTTCACCTATGCATAGCCTATGATAGCGCAGTTGGAAAGTGTGTACATGCTTAGATTGATATGCAGGATTCGAAACTGCATAATAAATCGTAGGCTTGTCCACTTATCTTTAACTGTCTTCGTGGTGCAATGCATAAGTGTGTTGATTTTCGATGTGAGCATCCTAGGTTCGAATCCCCGGACTGCCACATGTGTTTGTTAATTTCATTAATCGAGTTTAGGAGTAAAGTTGGTTGGTGGAGAGAACATAATAATTCATTCAGGTTCAGTAGTAGTTTATCGAGAGGCCTTCCCTAGGGTTAAGTGCCCCATTAATTACTATTTCCTTTCACCTATGCATAGCCTATGATAGCGCAGTTGGAAAGTGTGTACATGCTTAGATTGATATGCAGGATTCGAAACTGCATAATAAATCGTAGGCTTGTGCACCTTTCTTTAACTGTCTTCGTGGTGCAATGCATAAGTGTGTTGATTTTCGATGTGAGCATCCTAGGTTCGAATCCCCGGACTGCCACATGTTTGTTAATTTCATTAATCGAGTTTAGGAGTAAAGTTGGTTGGTGGAGAGAACATAATAATTCATTCAGGTTCAGTAGTAGTTTATCGAGAGGCCTTCCCTAGGGTTAAGTGCCCCATTAATTACTATTTCCTTTCACCTATGCATAGCCTATGATAGCGCAGTTGGAAAGTGTGTACATGCTTAGATTGATATGCAGGATTCGAAACTGCATAATAAATCGTAGGCTTGTCACCTTTCTTTAACTGTCTTCGTGGTGCAATGCATAAGTGTGTTGATTTTCGATGTGAGCATCCTAGGTTCGAATCCCCGGACTGCCACATGTGTTTGTTAATTTCATTAATCGAGTTTAGGAGTAAAGTTGGTTGGTGGAGAGAACATAATAATTCATTCAGGTTCAGTAGTAGTTTATCGAGAGGCCTTCCCTAGGGTTAAGTGCCCCATTAATTACTATTTCCTTTCACCTATGCATAGCCTATGATAGCGCAGTTGGGAAGTATGTACATGCTTAGATTGATATGCAGGATTCGAAACTGCATAATAAATCGTAGGCTTGTCCACCTTTCTTTAACTGTCTTCGTGGTGCAATGCATAAGTGTGTTGATTTTCGATGTGAGCATCCTAGGTTCGAATCCCCGGACTGCCACATGTGTTTGTTAATTTCATTAATCGAGTTTAGGAGTAAAGTTGGTTGGTGGAGAGAACATAATAATTCATTCAGGTTCAGTAGTAGTTTATCGAGAGGCCTTCCCTAGGGTTAAGTGCCCCATTAATTACTATTTCCTTTCACCTATGCATAGCCTCCGATAGCGCAGTTGGGATATTGTACATGCTTAGATTGATATGCAGGATTCGAAACTGCATAATAAATCGTAGGCTTGTCCACTTTTCTTTAACTGTCTTCGTGGTGCAATGCATAAGTGTGTTGATTTTCGATGTGAGCATCCTAGGTTCGAATCCCCGGACTGCCACATGTGTTTGTTAATTTCATTAATCGAGTTTAGGAGTAAAGTTGGTTGGTGGAGAGAACATAATAATTCATTCAGGTTCAGTAGTAGTTTATCGAGAGGCCTTCCCTAGGGTTAAGTGCCCCATTAATTACTATTTCCTTTCACCTATGCATAGCCTATGATAGCGCAGTTGGAAAGTGTGTACATGCTTAGATTGGTATGCAGGATTCGAAACTGCATAATAAATCGTAGGCTTGTCCACCTTTCTTTAACTGTCTTCGTGGTGCAATGCATAAGTGTGTTGATTTTCGATGTGAGCATCCTAGGTTCGAATCCCCGGACTGCCACATGTGTTTGTTAATTTCATTAATCGAGTTTAGGAGTAAAGTTGGTTGGTGGAGAGAACATAATAATTCATTCAGGTTCAGTAGTAGTTTATCGAGAGGCCTTCCCTAGGGTTAAGTGCCCCATTAATTACTATTTCCTTTCACCTATGCATAGCCTATGATAGCGCAGTTGGGATGTTGTACATGCTTAGATTGGTATGCAGGATTCGAAACTGCATAATAAATCGTAGGCTTGTCCACCTTTCTTTAACTGTCTTCGTGGTGCAATGCATAAGTGTGTTGATTTTCGATGTGAGCATCCTAGGTTCGAATCCCCGGACTGCCACATGTGTTTGTTAATTTCATTAATCGAGTTTAGGAGTAAAGTTGGTTAGTGGAGAAACATAATTAATTCAGTTCAGTCAGTAGTTTATCGAATTCCTAGGTTAAGTGCCCCATTAATTATATTTCCTTACCATATGCATAGCCTATATGCAGTTGTACATGCTAAGATTGGTATGCAGGATTCGAAACTGCATAATAAATCGTAGGCTTGTCAGCGTTTTAACTGTCTTCGTGGTGCAATGCATAAGTGTGTTGATTTTCGGTGTGAGCATCCTAGGTTCGAATCCCCGGACTGCCACATGTGTTTGTTAATTTCATTAATCGAGTTTAGGAGTAAAGTTGGTTAGTGGAGAGAGCATAATAATTCATTCAGGTTCAGTAGTAGTTAATCGAGAGGCCTTCCCTAGGGTTAAGTGCCCCATTAAATTTCCTTTCACCTATGCATAGCATGATAGTGCAGGGGTGTACATGCTAAGTTTGGTATGCTGGATTCGAAACTGCATAATAAATCGTAGGCTTGTGCAGTTTTCTTTAACTGTCTTCGTGGTGCAATGCATAAGTGTGTTGATTTTCGGTGTGAGCATCCTAGGTTCGAATCCCCGGACTGCCACATGTGTTTGTTAATTTCATTAATCGAGTTTAGGAGTAAAGTTGGTTAGTGGAGAGAGCATAATAATTCATTCAGGTTCAGTAGTAGTTTATCGAGAGGCCTTCCCTAGGGTTAAGTGCCCCATTAATTACTATTTCCTTTCACCTATGCATAGCCTCCGATAGTGCAGTTGGGATATTGTACATGCTAAGATTGGTATGCAGGATTCGAAACTGCATAATAAATCGTAGGCTTTTCCAGTATTCTTGAACTGTCTTCGTGGCGCAATGCATAAGTGTGTTGATTTTCGATGTGAGCATCCTAGGTTCGAATCCCCGGACTGCCACATGTGTTTGTTAATTTCATTAATCGAGTTTAGGAGTAAAGTTGGTTGGTGGAGAGAGCATAATAATTCATTCAGGTTCAGTAGTAGTTTATCGAGAGGCCTTCCCTAGGGTTAAGTGCCCCATTAATTACTATTTCCTTTCACCTATGCATAGCCTATGATAGCGCAGTTGGAAAGTTTGTACATGCTTAGATTGATATGCAGGATTCGAAACTGCATAATAAATCGTAGGCTTGTGCAGTATTCTTTAACTGTCTTCGTGGTGCAATGCATAAGTGTGTTGATTTTCGGTGTGAGCATCCTAGGTTCGAATCCCCGGACTGCCACATGTGTTTGTTAATTTCATTAATCGAGTTTAGGAGTAAAGTTGGTTAGGTGGAGAGAGCATAATAATTCATTCAGGTTCAGTAGTAGTTTATCGAGAGGCCTTCCCTAGGGTTAAGTGCCCCATTAATTACTATTTCCTTTCACCTATGCATAGCCTCCGATAGTGCAGTTGGGATATTGTACATGCTAAGATTGATATGCAGGATTCGAAACTGCATAATAAATCGTAGGCTTGTCCACCTTTCTTTAACTGTCTTCGTGGTGCAATGCATAAGTGTGTTGATTTTCGATGTGAGCATCCTAGGTTCGAATCCCCGGACTGCCACATGTGTTTGTTAATTTCATTAATCGAGTTTAGGAGTAAAGTTGGTGGTGGAGAGAGCATACTAATTCATTCAGGTTCAGTAGTAGTTTATCGAGAGGCCTTCCCTAGGGTTAAGTGCCCCATTAATTACTATTTCCTTTCACCTATGCATAGCCTCCGATAGTGCAGTTGGGATATTGTACATGCTAAGATTGATATGCAGGATTCGAAACTGCATAATAAATCGTAGGCTTGTGCAGTATTCTTTAACTGTCTTCGTGGTGCAATGCATAAGTGTGTTGATTTTCGGTGTGAGCATCCTAGGTTCGAATCCCCGGACTGCCACATGTGTTTGTTAATTTCATTAATCGAGTTTAGGAGTAAAGTTGGTTAGTGGAGAGAGCATAATAATTCATTCAGGTTCAGTAGTAGTTTATCGAGAGGCCTTCCCTAGGGTTAAGTGCCCCATTAATTACTATTTCCTTTCACCTATGCATAGCCTATGATAGTGCAGTTGGAAAGTTGTACATGCTTAGATTGATATGCAGGATTCGAAACTGCATAATAAATCGTAGGCTTGTGCACCTTTCTTTAACTGTCTTCGTGGTGCAATGCATAAGTGTGTTGATTTTCGGTGTGAGCATCCTAGGTTCGAATCCCCGGACTGCCACATGTGTTTGTTAATTTCATTAATCGAGTTTAGGAGTAAAGTTGGTTAGTGGAGAGAACATAATAATTCATTCAGGTTCAGTAGTAGTTTATCGAGAGGCCTTCCCTAGGGTTAAGTGCCCCATTAATTACTATTTCCTTTCACCTATGCATAGCCTCCGATAGTGCAGTTGGGATATTGTACATGCTAAGATTGGTATGCAGGATTCGAAACTGCATAATAAATCGTAGGCTTGTGCAGTATTCTTTAACTGTCTTCGTGGTGCAATGCATAAGTGTGTTGATTTTCGATGTGAGCATCCTAGGTTCGAATCCCCGGACTGCCACATGTGTTTGTTAATTTCATTAATCGAGTTTAGGAGTAAAGTTGGTTGGTGGAGAGAGCATAATAATTCATTCAGGTTCAGTAGTAGTTTATCGAGAGGCCTTCCCTAGGGTTAAGTGCCCCATTAATTACTATTTCCTTTCACCTATGCATAGCCTCCGATAGTGCAGTTGGGATATTGTACATGCTAAGATTGGTATGCAGGATTCGAAACTGCATAATAAATCGTAGGCTTGTGCAGTATTCTTTAACTGTCTTCGTGGTGCAATGCATAAGTGTGTTGATTTTCGATGTGAGCATCCTAGGTTCGAATCCCCGGACTGCCACATGTGTTTGTTAATTTCATTAATCGAGTTTAGGAGTAAAGTTGGTTGGTGGAGAGAGCATAAAAATTCATTCAGGTTTATTAGTAGTTTATCGAGAGGCCTTCCCTAGGGTTAAGTGCCCCATTAATTACTATTTCCTTTCACCTATGCATAGCCTCCGATAGTGCAGTTGGGATATTGTACATGCTAAGATTGGTATGCAGGATTCGAAACTGCATAATAAATCGTAGGCTTGTCCACCTTTCTTTAACTGTCTTCGTGGTGCAATGCATAAGTGTGTTGATTTTCGGTGTGAGCATCCTAGGTTCGAATCCCCGGACTGCCACATGTGTTTGTTAATTTCATTAATCGAGTTTAGGAGTAAAGTTGGTTAGTGGAGAGAGCATAATAATTCATTCAGGTTCAGTAGTAGTTTATCGAGAGGCCTTCCCTAGGGTTAAGTGCCCCATTAATTACTATTTCCTTTCACCTATGCATAGCCTCCGATAGTGCAGTTGGGATATTGTACATGCTAAGATTGGTATGCAGGATTCGAAACTGCATAATAAATCGTAGGCTTGTGCAGTATTCTTTAACTGTCTTCGTGGTGCAATGCATAAGTGTGTTGATTTTCGGTGTGAGCATCCTAGGTTCGAATCCCCGGACTGCCACATGTGTTTGTTAATTTCATTAATCGAGTTTAGGAGTAAAGTTGGTTAGTGGAGAGAGCATAATAATTCATTCAGGTTCAGTAGTAGTTTATCGAGAGGCCTTCCCTAGGGTTAAGTGCCCCATTAATTACTATTTCCTTTCACCTATGCATAGCCTCCGATAGTGCAGTTGGGATATTGTACATGCTAAGATTGGTATGCAGGATTCGAAACTGCATAATAAATCGTAGGCTTGTGCACCTTTCTTTAACTGTCTTCGTGGTGCAATGCATAAGTGTGTTGATTTTCGGTGTGAGCATCCTAGGTTCGAATCCCCGGACTGCCACATGTGTTTGTTAATTTCATTAATCGAGTTTAGGAGTAAAGTTGGTTAGTGGAGAGAGCATAATAATTCATTCAGGTTCAGTAGTAGTTTATCGAGAGGCCTTCCCTAGGGTTAAGTGCCCCATTAATTACTATTTCCTTTCACCTATGCATAGCCTCCGATAGTGCAGTTGGGATATTGTACATGCTAAGATTGGTATGCAGGATTCGAAACTGCATAATAAATCGTAGGCTTGTGCAGTATTCTTTAACTGTCTTCGTGGTGCAATGCATAAGTGTGTTGATTTTCGGTGTGAGCATCCTAGGTTCGAATCCCCGGACTGCCACATGTGTTTGTTAATTTCATTAATCGAGTTTAGGAGTAAAGTTGGTTAGTGGAGAGAACATAATAATTCATTCAGGTTCAGTAGTAGTTTATCGAGAGGCCTTCCCTAGGGTTAAGTGCCCCATTAATTACTATTTCCTTTCACCTATGCATAGCCTCCGATAGTGCAGTTGGGATATTGTACATGCTAAGATTGGTATGCAGGATTCGAAACTGCATAATAAATCGTAGGCTTGTGCAGTATTCTTTAACTGTCTTCGTGGTGCAATGCATAAGTGTGTTGATTTTCGGTGTGAGCATCCTAGGTTCGAATCCCCGGACTGCCACATGTGTTTGTTAATTTCATTAATCGAGTTTAGGAGTAAAGTTGGTTGGTGGAGAGAGCATAATAATTCATTCAGGTTCAGTAGTAGTTTATCGAGAGGCCTTCCCTAGGGTTAAGTGCCCCATTAATTACTATTTCCTTTCACCTATGCATAGCCTCCGATAGTGCAGTTGGGATATTGTACATGCTAAGATTGGTATGCAGGATTCGAAACTGCATAATAAATCGTAGGCTTGTGCAGTATTCTTTAACTGTCTTCGTGGTGCAATGCATAAGTGTGTTGATTTTCGGTGTGAGCATCCTAGGTTCGAATCCCCGGACTGCCACATGTGTTTGTTAATTTCATTAATCGAGTTTAGGAGTAAAGTTGGTTGGTGGAGAGAGCATAAAAATTCATTCAGGTTCATTAGTAATTTATCGAGACGCCTTCCCTAGGGTTAAGTGCCCCATTAATTACTATTTCCTTTCACCTATGCATAGCCTCCGATAGTGCAGTTGGGATATTGTACATGCTAAGATTGGTATGCAGGATTCGAAACTGCATAATAAATCGTAGGCTTGTGCAGTATTCTTTAACTGTCTTCGTGGTGCAATGCATAAGTGTGTTGATTTTCGGTGTGAGCATCCTAGGTTCGAATCCCCGGACTGCCACATGTGTTTGTTAATTTCATTAATCGAGTTTAGGAGTAAAGTTGGTTAGTGGAGAGAGCATAATAATTCATTCAGGTTCAGTAGTAGTTTATCGAGAGGCCTTCCCTAGGGTTAAGTGCCCCATTAATTACTATTTCCTTGCACCTATGCATAGCCTCCGATAGTGCAGTTGGGATATTGTACATGGTAAGATTGGTATGCAGGATTCGAAACTGCATAATAAATCGTAGGCTTGTGCAGTATTCTTTAACTGTCTTCGTGGTGCAATGCATAAGTGTGTTGATTTTCGGTGTGAGCATCCTAGGTTCGAATCCCCGGACTGCCACATGTGTTTGTTAATTTCATTAATCGAGTTTAGGAGTAAAGTTGGTTAGTGGAGAGAGCATAATAATTCATTCAGGTTCAGTAGTAGTTTATCGAGAGGCCTTCCCTAGGGTTAAGTGCCCCATTAATTACTATTTCCTTTCACCTATGCATAGCCTCCGATAGTGCAGTTGGGATATTGTACATGCTAAGATTGGTATGCAGGATTCGAAACTGCATAATAAATCGTAGGCTTGTGCAGTATTCTTTAACTGTCTTCGTGGTGCAATGCATAAGTGTGTTGATTTTCGGTGTGAGCATCCTAGGTTCGAATCCCCGGACTGCCACATGTGTTTGTTAATTTCATTAATCGAGTTTAGGAGTAAAGTTGGTTAGTGGAGAGAGCATAATAATTCATTCAGGTTCAGTAGTAGTTTATCGAGAGGCCTTCCCTAGGGTTAAGTGCCCCATTAATTACTATTTCCTTTCACCTATGCATAGCCTCCGATAGTGCAGTTGGGATATTGTACATGCTAAGATTGGTATGCAGGATTCGAAACTGCATAATAAATCGTAGGCTTGTCCACCTTTCTTTAACTGTCTTCGTGGTGCAATGCATAAGTGTGTTGATTTTCGGTGTGAGCATCCTAGGTTCGAATCCCCGGACTGCCACATGTGTTTGTTAATTTCATTAATCGAGTTTAGGAGTAAAGTTGGTTAGTGGAGAGAGCATAATAATTCATTCAGGTTCAGTAGTAGTTTATCGAGAGGCCTTCCCTAGGGTTAAGTGCCCCATTAATTACTATTTCCTTTCACCTATGCATAGCCTCCGATAGTGCAGTTGGGATATTGTACATGCTAAGATTGGTATGCAGGATTCGAAACTGCATAATAAATCGTAGGCTTGTGCAGTATTCTTTAACTGTCTTCGTGGTGCAATGCATAAGTGTGTTGATTTTCGGTGTGAGCATCCTAGGTTCGAATCCCCGGACTGCCACATGTGTTTGTTAATTTCATTAATCGAGTTTAGGAGTAAAGTTGGTTAGTGGAGAGAGCATAATAATTCATTCAGGTTCAGTAGTAGTTTATCGAGAGGCCTTCCCTAGGGTTAAGTGCCCCATTAATTACTATTTCCTTTCACCTATGCATAGCCTCCGATAGTGCAGTTGGGATATTGTACATGGACCATTGGTATGCAGGATTCGAAACTGCATAATAAATCGTAGGCTTGTGCAGTATTCTTTAACTGTCTTCGTGGTGCAATGCATAAGTGTGTTGATTTTCGGTGTGAGCATCCTAGGTTCGAATCCCCGGACTGCCACATGTGTTTGTTAATTTCATTAATCGAGTTTAGGAGTAAAGTTGGTTAGTGGAGAGAGCATAATAATTCATTCAGGTTCAGTAGTAGTTTATCGAGAGGCCTTCCCTAGGGTTAAGTGCCCCATTAATTACTATTTCCTTTCACCTATGCATAGCCTCCGATAGTGCAGTTGGGATATTGTACATGCTAAGATTGGTATGCAGGATTCGAAACTGCATAATAAATCGTAGGCTTGTGCAGTATTCTTTAACTGTCTTCGTGGTGCAATGCATAAGTGTGTTGATTTTCGGTGTGAGCATCCTAGGTTCGAATCCCCGGACTGCCACATGTGTTTGTTAATTTTATTAACCTAACAAGTGCGCATGGGGGTAATTGGCGTTGTGCTGACGTATTTGAGTTCCGTCACTAAAATATTCATTGTACCATTAATAACATTAATACTTATCCATATGCGCCTATTAATAAAGGTATTAACCTGAAACAACAATAAAACGAGTGAAAACAGCGTTTGGATGGTCAAAATCGGAGATATAGCCCACGAGTTGTATAATGTATGGATGAGGCCTGCTTGCCAATTTCCCCCAAGGCCACTGAGACACACTCGATCGATACTCTCTCTCTCTCTCTTGCAATCGCTTGCCATCAGTGATGACAACACCCTGCTTGCAACTCGCTAATGTTAGCACGAAAATATACCTCAGAATAAGGGAATAACAGGGAAAATTTTTTTTTTTTTTTTCGATGTCAAAAGTCGATTTTTTTTCATCACTCTAAGAGTCTCCCCGCAGTCTCCCTGCAGTTCCCGGGTTAATCGAGTTTAGGAGTAAAGTTGGTTAGTGGAGAGAGCATAATAATTCATTCAGGTTCAGTAGTAGTTTATCGATAGGCCTTCCCTAGGGTTAAGTGCCCCATTAATTACTATTTCCTTTCACCTATGCATAGCGTCCGATAGTGCAGTTGGGATATTGTACATGCTAAGATTGGTATGCAGGATTCGAAAACTGCATAATAAATCGTAGGCTTGTCCACCTTTCTTTAACTGTCTTCGTGGTGCAATGCATAAGTGTGTTGATTTTCGGTGTGAGCATCCTAGGTTCGAATCCCCGGACTGCCACATGTGTTTGTTAATTTCATTAATCGAGTTTAGGAGTAAAGTTGGTTAGTGGAGAGAGCATAATAATTCATTCAGGTTCAGTAGTAGTTTATCGAGAGGCCTTCCCTAGGGTTAAGTGCCCCATTAATTACTATTTCCTTTCACCTATGCATAGCCTCCAATAGAGCAGTTGGGATATTGTACATGCTAAGATTGGTATGCAGGATTCGAAACTGCATAATAAATCGTAGGCTTGTGCAGTATTCTTTAACTGTCTTCGTGGTGCAATGCATAAGTGTGTTGATTTGCGGTGTGAACATCCTAGGTTCGCATCCCTGGACTGCCACATGTGTTTGTTAATTTCATTAATCGAGTTTAGGAGTAAAGTTGGTTAGTGGAGAGAGCATAATAATTCATTCAGGTTCAGTAGTAGTTTATCGAGAGGCCTTCCCTAGGGTTAAGTGCCCCATTAATTACTATTTCCTTTCACCTATGCATAGCCTCCGATAGTGCAGTTGGGATATTGTACATGCTAAGATTGGTATGCAGGATTCGAAACTGCATAATAAATCGTAGGCTTGTGCAGTATTCTTTAACTGTCTTCGTGGTGCAATGCATAGTGTGTTGATTTTCGGTGTGAGCATCCTAGGTTCGAATCCCCGGACTGCCACATGTGTTTGTTAATTTCATTAATCGAGTTTAGGAGTAAAGTTGGTTAGTGGAGAGAGCATAATAATTCATTCAGGTTCAGTAGTAGTTTATCGAGAGGCCTTCCCTAGGGTTAAGTGCCCCATTAATTACTATTTCCTTTCACCTATGCATAGCCTCCGATAGTGCAGTTGGGATATTGTACATGCTAAGATTGGTATGCAGGATTCGAAACTGCATAATAAATCGTAGGCTTGTGCACCTTTCTTTAACTGTCTTCGTGGTGCAATGCATAAGTGTGTTGATTTTCGGTGTGAGCATCCTAGGTTCGAATCCCCGGACTGCCACATGTGTTTGTTAATTTCATTAATCGAGTTTAGGAGTAAAGTTGGTTAGTGGAGAGAAAATAATTCATTCAGGTTCAGTAGTAGTTTATCGAGAGGCCTTCCCTAGGGTTAAGTGCCCCATTAATTACTATTTCCTTTCACCTATGCATAGCCTCCGATAGTGCAGTTGGGATATTGTACATGCTAAGATTGGTATGCAGGATTCGAAACTGCATAATAAATCGTAGGCTTGTGCACCTTTCTTTAACTGTCTTCGTGGTGCAATGCATAAGTGTGTTGATTTTCGGTGTGAGCATCCTAGGTTCGAATCCCCGGACTGCCACATGTGTTTGTTAATTTCATTAATCGAGTTTAGGAGTAAAGTTGGTTAGTGGAGAGAGCATAATAATTCATTCAGGTTCAGTAGTAGTTTATCGAGAGGCCTTCCCTAGGGTTAAGTGCCCCATTAATTACTACTTTCACCTATGCATAGCCTCCGTAGTGCAGTTGGATATTGTACATGCTAAGATTGGTATGCAGGATTCGAAACTGCATAATAAATCGTAGGCTTGTGCAGTATTCTTTAACTGTCTTCGTGGTGCAATGCATAAGTGTGTTGATTTTCGGTGTGAGCATCCTAGGTTCGAATCCCCGGACTGCCACATGTGTTTGTTAATTTCATTAATCGAGTTTAGGAGTAAAGTTGGTTAGTGGAGAGAGCATAATAATTCATTCAGGTTCAGTAGTAGTTTATCGAGAGGCCTTCCCTAGGGTTAAGTGCCCCATTAATTACTATTTCCTTTCACCTATGCATAGCCTCCGATAGTGCAGTTGGGATATTGTACATGCTAAGATTGGTATGCAGGATTCGAAACTGCATAATAAATCGTAGGCTTGTCCACCTTTCTTTAACTGTCTTCGTGGTGCAATGCATAAGTGTGTTGATTTTCGGTGTGAGCATCCTAGGTTCGAATCCCCGGACTGCCACATGTGTTTGTTAATTTCATTAATCGAGTTTAGGAGTAAAGTTGGTTTGTGGAGAGAACATAATAATTCATTCAGGTTCAGTAGTAGTTTATCGAGGCCTTCCCTAGGGTTAAGTGCCCCATTATAATTACTATTTCCTTTCACCTATGCATAGCCTCCATATAGCGCAGTTATGGGATAGTGTACATGCTTAGATTGGTATGCAGGATTCGAAACTGCATAATAAATCGTAGGTTTGTCCACCTTTCTTTAACTGTCTTCGTGGTGCAATGCATAAGTGTGTTGATTTTCGAAGTGAGCATCCTAGGTTCGAATCCCCGGACTGCCACATGTGTTTGTTAATTTCATTAATCGAGTTTAGGAGTAAAGTTGGTTGGTGGAGAGAACATAATAATTCATTCAGGTTCAGTAGTAGTTTATCGAGAGGCCTTCCCTAGGGTTAAGTGCCCCATTAATTACTATTTCCTTTCACCTATGCATAGCCTCCGATAGCGCAGTTGGAAAGTTGTACATGCTAAGATTGGTATGCAGGATTCGAAAACTGCATAATAAATCGTAGGCTTGTCCACCTTTCTTTTAACTGTCTTCGTGGGTGCAATGCATAAGTGTTTTTGATTTTCGGTGTGACTCTAGGTTCCCCGAATCCACCGGACTGCCACATGTGTTTGTTAATTTCATTAATCGAGTTTAGGAGTAAAGTTGGTTAGTGGAGAGAGCATAATAATTCATTCAGGTTCAGTAGTAGTTTATCGAGAGGCCTTCCCTAGGGTTAAGTGCCCCATTAATTACTATTTCCTTTCACCTATGCATAGCGTCCGATAGTGCAGTTGGGATATTGTACATGCTAAGATTGGTATGCAGGATTCGAAACTGCATAATAAATCGTAGGCTTGTTAGTATTCTTTAACTGTCTTCGTGGTGCAATGCATAAGTGTGTTGATTTTCGGTGTGAGCATCCTAGGTTCGAATCCCCGGACTGCCACATGTGTTTGTTAATTTCATTAATCGAGTTTAGGAGTAAAGTTGGATAGTGGAGAGAGCATAATAATTAATTCAGGTTCAGTAGTAGTTTATCGAGAGGCCTTCCCTAGGGTTAAGTGCCCCATTAATTACTATTTCCTTTCACCTATGCATAGCCTCCGATAGAGCAGTTGGGATATTGTACATGCTAAGATTGGTATGCAGGATTCGAAACTGCATAATAAATCGTAGGCTTGTGCAGTATTCTTTAACTGTCTTCGTGGTGCAATGCATAAGTGTGTTGATTTTCGGTGTGAGCATCCTAGGTTCGAATCCCCGGACTGCCACATGTGTTTGTTAATTTCATTAATCGAGTTTAGGAGTAAAGTTGGTTAGTGGAGAGAGCATAATAATTCATTCAGGTTCAGTAGTAGTTTATCGAGAGGCCTTCCCTAGGGTTAAGTGCCCCATTAATTACTATTTCCTTTCACCTATGCATAGCCTCCGATAGTGCAGTTGGGATATTGTACATGCTAAGATTGGTATGCAGGATTCGAAACTGCATAATAAATCGTAGGCTTGTGCAGTATTCTTTAACTGTCTTCGTGGTGCAATGCATAAGTGTGTTGATTTTCGGTGTGAGCATCCTAGGTTCGAATCCCCGGACTGCCACATGTGTTTGTTAATTTCATTAATCGAGTTTAGGAGTAAAGTTGGTTAGTGGAGAGAGCATAATAATTAATTCAGGTTCAGTAGTAGTTTATCGAGAGGCCTTCCTTAGGATTAAGTGCCCCATTAATTACTATTTCCTTTCACCTATGCATAGCCTCCGATAGTGCAGTTGGGATATTGTACATGCTAAGATTGGTATGCAGGATTCGAAACTGCATAATAAATCGTAGGCTTGTGCAGTATTCTTTAACTGTCTTCGTGGTGCAATGCATAAGTGTGTTGATTTTCGGTGTGAGCATCCTAGGTTCGAATCCCCGGACTGCCACATGTGTTTGTTAATTTCATTAATCGAGTTTAGGAGTAAAGTTGGTTAGTGGAGAGAGCATAATAATTCATTCAGGTTCAGTAGTAGTTTATCGAGAGGCCTTCCCTAGGGTTAAGTGCCCCATTACTATTTCCTTTCACCTATGCATAGCCTCCGATAGTGCAGTTGGGATATTGTACATGCTAAGATTGGTATGCAGGATTCGAAACTGCATAATAAATCGTAGGCTTGTGCAGTATTCTTTAACTGTCTTCGTGGTGCAATGCATAAGTGTGTTGATTTTCGGTGTGAGCATCCTAGGTTCGAATCCCCGGACTGCCACATGTGTTTGTTAATTTCATTAATCGAGTTTAGGAGTAAAGTTGGTTAGTGGAGAGAGCATAATAATTCATTCAGGTTCAGTAGTAGTTTATCGAGAGGCCTTCCCTAGGGTTAAGTGCCCCATTAATTACTATTTCCTTTCACCTATGCATAGCCTCCGATAGTGCAGTTGGGATATTGTACATGCTAAGATTGGTATGCAGGATTCGAAACTGCATAATAAATCGTAGGCTTGTGCAGTATTCTTTAACTGTCTTCGTGGTGCAATGCATAAGTGTGTTGATTTTCGGTGTGAGCATCCTAGGTTCGAATCCCCGGACTGCCACATGTGTTTGTTAATTTCATTAATCGAGTTTAGGAGTAAAGTTGGTTAGTGGAGAGAGCATAATAATTCATTCAGGTTCAGTAGTAGTTTATCGAGAGGCCTTCCCTAGGGTTAAGTGCCCCATTAATTACTATTTCCTTTCACCTATGCATAGCCTCCGATAGTGCAGTTGGGATATTGTACATGCTAAGATTGGTATGCAGGATTCGAAACTGCATAATAAATCGTAGGCTTGTGCAGTATTCTTTAACTGTCTTCGTGGTGCAATGCATAAGTGTGTTGATTTTCGGTGTGAGCATCCTAGGTTCGAATCCCCGGACTGCCACATGTGTTTGTTAATTTCATTAATCGAGTTTAGGAGTAAAGTTGGTTGGTGGAGAGAGCATAATAATTCATTCAGGTTCAGTAGTAGTTTATCGAGAGGCCTTCCCTAGGGTTAAGTGCCCCATTAATTACTACTTTCACCTATGCATAGCCTCCGTAGTGCAGTTGGATATTGTACATGCTAAGATTGGTATGCAGGATTCGAAACTGCATAATAAATCGTAGGCTTGTGCAGTATTCTTTAACTGTCTTCGTGGTGCAATGCATAAGTGTGTTGATTTTCGGTGTGAGCATCCTAGGTTCGAATCCCCGGACTGCCACATGTGTTTGTTAATTTCATTAATCGAGTTTAGGAGTAAAGTTGGTTAGTGGAGAGAGCATAATAATTCATTCAGGTTCAGTAGTAGTTTATCGAGAGGCCTTCCCTAGGGTTAAGTGCCCCATTAATTACTATTTCCTTTCACCTATGCATAGCCTCCGATAGTGCAGTTGGGATATTGTACATGCTAAGATTGGTATGCAGGATTCGAAACTGCATAATAAATCGTAGGCTTGTCCACCTTCTTTAACTGTCTTCGTGGTGCAATGCATAAGTGTGTTGATTTTCGATGTGAGCATCCTAGGTTCGAATCCCCGGACTGCCACATGTGTTTGTTAATTTCATTAATCGAGTTTAGGAGTAAAGTTGGTTAGTGGAGAGAGCATAATAATTCATTCAGGTTCAGTAGTAGTTTATCGAGAGGCCTTCCCTAGGGTTAAGTGCCCCATTAATTACTATTTCCTTTCACCTATGCATAGCCTCCGATAGTGCAGTTGGGATATTGTACATGCTAAGATTGGTATGCAGGATTCGAAACTGCATAATAAATCGTAGGCTTGTCCACCTTTCTTTAACTGTCTTCGTGGTGCAATGCATAAGTGTGTTGATTTTCGGTGTGAGCATCCTAGGTTCGAATCCCCGGACTGCCACATGTGTTTGTTAATTTCATTAATCGAGTTTAGGAGTAAAGTTGGTTGGTGGAGAGAGCATAATAATTCATTCAGGTTCAGTAGTAGTTTATCGAGAGGCCTTCCCTAGGGTTAAGTGCCCCATTAATTACTATTTCCTTTCACCTATGCATAGCCTCCGATAGTGCAGTTGGGATATTGTACATGCTAAGATTGGTATGCAGGATTCGAAACTGCATAATAAATCGTAGGCTTGTGCAGTATTCTTTAACTGTCTTCGTGGTGCAATGCATAAGTGTGTTGATTTTCGGTGTGAGCATCCTAGGTTCGAATCCCGGACTGCCACATGTGTTTGTTAATTTCATTAATCGAGTTTAGGAGTAAAGTTGGTTGGTGGAGAGAACATAATAATTCATTCAGGTTCAGTAGTAGTTTATCGAGAGGCCTTCCCTAGGGTTAAGTGCCCCATTAATTACTATTTCCTTTCACCTATGCATAGCCTATGATAGCGCAGTTGGAAAGTGTGTACATGCTAAGATTGATATGCAGGATTCGAAACTGCATAATAAATCGTAGGCTTGTGTACCTATGCATTATCTGTCTTCGTGGTGCAATGCATAAGTGTGTTGGTTTTCGGTGTGAGCATCCTAGATTCGAATCCCCGGACTGCCACATGTGTTTTGTTAATTTCATTAATCGAGTTTAGGAGTAAAGTTGGTTAGTGGAGAGAACATAATAATTCATTCAGGTTCAGTAGTAGTTTATCGAGAGGCCTTCCCTAGGGTTAAGTGCCCCATTAATTACTATTTCCTTTCACCTATGCATAGCCTATGATAGTGCAGTTGGAAAGTGTGTACATGCTAAGATTCATATGCAGGATTCGAAACTGCATAATAAATCGTAGGCTTGTGCAGTATTCTTTAACTGTCTTCGTGGTGCAATGCATAAGTGTGTTGATTTTCGATGTGAGCATCCTAGGTTCGAATCCCCGGACTGCCACATGTGTTTTGTTAATTTTCATTAATCGAGTTTAGGAGTAAAGTTGGTTAGTGGAGAGAGCATAATAATTCATTCAGGTTCAGTAGTAGTTTATCGAGAGGCCTTCCCTAGGGTTAAGTGCCCCATTAATTACTATTTCCTTGCACCTATGCATAGCCTCCGATAGGCAGTTGGAAAAGTGTGTACATGCTTAGATTGGTATGCAGGATTCGAAACTGCATAATAAATCGTAGGCTTGTGCAGTATTCTTTAACTGTCTTCGTGGTGCAATGCATAAGTGTGTTGATTTTCGGTGTGAGCATCCTAGGTTCGAATCCCCGGACTGCCACATGTGTTTTTTAATTTCATTAATCGAGTTTAGGAGTAAAGTTGGTTAGTGGAGAGAGCATAATAATTCATTCAGGTTCAGTAGTAGTTTATCGAGAGGCCTTCCCTAGGGTTAAGTGCCCCATTAATTACTACTTTCACCTATGCATAGCCTCCGATAGTGCAGTTGGGATATTGTACATGCTAAGATTGGTATGCAGGATTCGAAACTGCATAATAAATCGTAGGCTTGTCCACCTTTCTTTAACTGTCTTCGTGGTGCAATGCATAAGTGTGTTGATTTTCGGTGTGAGCATCCTAGGTTTGAATCCCCGGACTGGCACATGTGTTTGTTAATTTCATTAATCGAGTTTAGGAGTAAAGTTGGTTGGTGGAGAGAACATAATAATTCATTCAGGTTCAGTAGTAGTTTATCGAGAGGCCTTCCCTAGGGTTAAGTGCCCCATTAATTACTATTTCCTTTCACCTATGCATAGCCTCCGATAGTGCAGTTGGATAGTGTGTACATGCTAAGATTGGTATGCAGGATTCGAAAACTGCATAACAAATCGTAGGCTTGTCACCTTTCTTTAACTGTCTTCGTGGTGCAATGCATAAGTGTGTTGATTTTCGATGTGAGCATCCTAGGTTCGAATCCCCGGACTGCCACATGTGTTTGTTAATTTCATTAATCGAGTTTAGGAGTAAAGTTGGTTGGTGGAGAGAACATAATAATTCATTCAGGTTCAGTAGTAGTTTATCGAGAGGCCTTCCCTAGGGTTAAGTGCCCCATTAATTACTATTTCCTTTCACCTATGCATAGCCTCTGATAGTGCAGTTGGGATATTGTACATGCTTCGATTGGTATGCAGGATTCGAAACTGCATAATAAATCGTAGGCTTGTCCACCTTTCTTTAACTGTCTTCGTGGTGCAATGCGTAAGTGTGTTGATTTTCGGTGTGAGCATCCTAGGTTCGAATCCCCGGACTGCCACATGTGTTTGTTAATTTCATTAATCGAGTTTAGGAGTAAAGTTGGTTGGTGGAGAGAACATAATAATTCATTCAGGTTCAGTAGTAGTTTATCGAGAGGCCTTCCCTAGGTTTAAGTGCCCCATTAATTACTATTTCCTTTCACCTATGCATAGCCTATGATAGCGCAGTTGGAAAGTTTGTACATGCTTAGATTGATATGCAGGATTCGAAACTGCATAATAAATCGTAGGCTTGTCCACCTTTCTTTAACTGTCTTCGTGCTGCAATGCATAAGTGATTTGATTTTCGATGTGAGCATCCTAGGTTCGAATCCCCGGACTGCCACATGTGTTTGTTAATTTCATTAATCGAGTTTAGGAGTAAAGTTGGTTGGTGGAGAGAACATAATAATTCATTCAGGTTCAGTAGTAGTTTATCGAGAGGCCTTCCCTAGGGTTAAGTGCCCCATTAATTACTATTTCCTTTCACCTATGAATAGCTTCCGATAGTGCAGTTGGGATATTGTACATGCTAAGATTGGTATGCAGGATTCGAAACTGCATAATAAATCGTAGGCTTGTCCACCTTTCTTTAACTGTCTTCGTGGTGCAATGCATAAGTGTGTTGATTTTCGATGTGAGCATCCTAGGTTCGAATCCCCGGACTGCCACATGTGTTTGTTAATTTCATTAATCGAGTTTAGGAGTAAAGTTGGTTGGTGGAGAGAACATAATAATTCATTCAGGTTCAGTAGTAGTTTATCGAGAGGCCTTCCCTAGGGTTAAGTGCCCCATTAATTACTATTTCCTTTCACCTATGCATAGCCTATGATAGCGCAGTTGGAAAGTGTGTACATGCTTAGATTGATATGCAGGATTCGAAACTGCATAATAAATCGTAGGCTTGTCCACCTTTCTTTAACTGTCTACGTGGTGCAATGCATAAGTATGTTGATTTTCGATGTGAACATCCTAGGTTCGAATCCCCGGACTGCCACATGTGTTTGTTAATTTCATTAATCGAGTTTAGGAGTAAAGTTGGTTGGTGGAGAGAGCATAATAATTCATTCAGGTTCAGTAGTAGTTTATCGAGAGGCCTTCCCTAGGGTTAAGTGCCCCATTAATTACTATTTCCTTTCACCTATGCATAGCCTATGATAGCGCAGTTGGAAAGTGTGTACATGCTTAGATTGATATGCAGGATTCGAAACTGCATAATAAATCGTAGGCTTGTCCACCTATCTTTAACTGTCTTCGTGGTGCAATGCATAAGTGTGTTGATTTTCGATGGGAGCACCCTAGCTCCGAATCCCCGTACTGCCACATGTGTTTGTTAATTTCATTAATCGAGTTTAGGAGTAAAGTTGGTTAGTGGAGAGAGCATACTAATTAATTCAGGTTCAGTTGTAGTTTATCGAGAGGCCTTCCCTAGGGTTTAGTGCCCCATTAATTACTATTTCCTTTCACCTATGCATAGCCTCCGATAGCGCAGTTGGGTATTGTACATGCTAAGATTGATATGCCAAGGATTCCGAAACTGGCAATAATAAATCGTTAGGCCTTGTTTCCCCCCCCCCCACATTTCCCGTTTAGACTGTCCTTCGTGCCTGCAATTGAATACAGTGTGGGTTTTGATTGTTTTTCGATGTGAGCATCCTAGGGTTCGGAAATCCCCCGGGAAACTTGGTGCCCACAATTGTGTTTTGGTTGTTAATTTCATTAATCGAGTTCTAGGAGTTAAAGTTGTGTTACGAACTGGCACTCGGGTACACAAGGGCTCTCAATCAGGACTCGAATACGGCTCACTGCCACAACGGAAAACACACGATCCCAAACCCCTGAGTTACTGCCAAGCCTAACAAAACACCCCAATACCCTCCAGAGTTCAATCTGCTATAACGGGGTATCCAAGAACTCGGTACTAGTGTTCAACAACAGACCTAATAAAGAGACAGGAATTATCTAGTCTGGTCAACAATCAAACAATGAAGTAAGAAACAAACAACACCAAAGAATAGTGTTGGCCGAAGCCGAAGTAATCCACCCTTGACTAAGAACTTAAGAAGTCCTCCACCCTCTACTTCGGATCGGCACTATTACGTTTAGTTAATTAATAGTCCTTAAGCATCGAGCAAGGAATCTTCTGAAAAAAGTAGCTGCTTCTCGGATGCTCGTAAGAAGTACGTATCGGATTTTGAACAGTAATTAATAAGCAAAAAAACACTGGCAATTAAATACTATTAAAGGTTTAAATTGGCATAAGAATAATTAAAAGAATATGCAATAGTAAATGGCAAACATTAAAAAGAAGTACTCCGCAAATGCAA